>JANFOE010000649.1:5000-502500 GCA_025667525.1 Glebionis coronaria | reverse complement strand
CTATTAATGTGCTTAAAGACTTTACTCATGTTCTCAATATGCGTAAATCATACAAAAACTTAGGTTTCCCGCAATATTTAAGGTAAGACACTCCTTCTCTGTTGTCATCAATTACAATAATTGATTTACTTTTTACAATATACCCAATTTTGTCTGATTATTGTTTTATTTACGCTTTAGTTGCTGATTTACTTTGTATAGAATGTTGAACAAGCTTAATTTGTTTTGCCCCATGTACAGAAGCTATAGGATTTTCTTCTGGTGAGTCGCTCTCAAAGAACTTGAGGAGCTTGAGAAGATTTTGGAGCACTATGTAGCTACACGAATCCTTATAGTGATTGTAAATCCTGACTTTATGACTGTTGAGGCCAGAGAACTAAGGTAATTTTTAACACTCTTTTATTTCGATTTAAGTAGATTAGGTTAGATGATCATTTTTGGTGTATGATGAATTATTGACTATTCTAGGTGTGTTATTTCTTTCAATAACAGTTAACTTGGTTTGTTAATTGGTGATACTAAAAAGTTAATTCAACCTCTTAATGATTTATGATTATTTTTCCCCCAACTTTTTTATCAAGATAATTTGTAAATTGATTAATATTTAGATGGTGGTTTGCAGAATCTATAGTTATGGTGACCGGGGCAAATCAAGGAATTAGATTTCATACAACACATCAACGTGCAACACAAGGGGTGAAGAATCAACAAAGGTTCGGCAAGAATCAATAACAGCTTGCAACAGGATTGAATGTGGTATTTCATCAGTTCGATATTGTGGATGATGAATATATTATATCCTTTTATGATTGGGTAAAAGAAAAGTATGACGATGGGGTATAAAAGAGAGTTTAAGACAGTTAGTAGAGAGTATGATAAGAAAGGAAGTTGCTAAAATGGAGAGATTGAGATGATTCAGGCCAAGCATAGAAAGGAGAATTGAAGATATTTTTGAACTCACACTTGCGGATTATTAACTCCTTTTGATATAATCATAGGAAACACAAGCGAGCTGAAAATGAAGACAACGGTAAATCACTAGGGTCTTTTGTATGCATTATACATTATACGCTATATGTATATTTCATGATTTTTAATTAAATATCATGATACCTGAAATGGTTGCCATATGTATTCATTTTCATTGGGTTTTGTGCCATCGATTATATGGGAAATTATTACAATAAAAGGGTATGTTTTCTGCAACTCTATCTCATTGATTTTTGTATATAATCAACCTATAAAAGGGTATGCACCATTACTCAGTACCATCTTATATATCAAATGACAAAATACAATCATATGGTTATAAACGTGTTTTTAAAAATATGTATTTCACGGTGTTATACAGCGAAAGATCATCATACACGTAAAAGTATGTCGAAAACATAATTGATGTTTGCATGTTTCCAATATTTATATATCTAGGTGCTGTTGAACCAATGGCTGAACCAATTATTTTCTCTTATGTCAGTATCGAATATTGTTTAGTAAACCATTTTGGAAACCCGGTGTTGTTGCAAGTTTGTGTCAGCCATGGGCTATGTCGCATGATAAATGACCTTTTTTCAGCCTAAGTAGCTTGCATAGACTTGGACATCAATACGAGGAACTCCTGATGCCTCTACGACGAAGGTTTCAATCCGTGATGAACTTTAGCCCTACTGCAGCAAACAGTGGCAAAGGTGGTACAGAAAATGCAAGTTTGATATCTCTTAGTCTGTGGGGTCTATGCGTTTATTTGAACTTCATTTGCAGTTTGTTGATTTTTAAGTGTAGAGACTGTCATGATCCTACAAGTTAGAGTAAATATTCGGTTGAAGAGACTAATGATAATGAACCTACAGTTTAGATCAGGTTGTCTTTTTTTGTCGCCACCAATTTGCATGCTGAAAATTAGCAGGCAGTTAGGATACGACAGACATAAAGGTTTGTGTTAGTTCTTTTGTAGTGTTTTTTACAATATTTTTATACCGTTGTTTAAATACTTCTGTTCATAAACAGATGCAAGTCTCTGTGCATTGTCTTCAATTTATAGGAAATAAAAGTGTCGAATCGGCATAATGAGGTGGTCTCCCAACATGCCCAACATCTAATGCAAAAAAACGTAAGGGATCATACTTTCAATGGATGTGCAGATGTTGATACGGCCAAATCCGGTGCAGTATGCCATCCTTTTGATGGCGAGCCCTTGAGCTCCACCTCTTTTTACAGTGTAGGTGAATATTCTTTGTTTTCCCCCAATAATTTTCTGCTTAGGAGGGCTCTCTTACAATTTATTTTTTTTGGACAACAACATCCATGGGTGAATCTACTGTAGTTCTAAAAACATCTTAGGTTTTTGCTTCACAGGAAAACAAACTCACTTGTGTATTCTTTTCCTCTTTAACTCAGCTTCGTAATAGATCTTGTCACTTTGCATATTCTTAGCCCGTGAAATAGCCATTTCGCCTTCACAATTCACCTTCTCCTCCACATTCTTTAATTCTTCCTTCACACGATCTAAACGAGCTATAATGGCATTATAACAACATTGTACATCTTTGTCCTTACTGTCTCCTTTTCTGTATATTCAGAGATTTCAGAGATACTATCATCGTGTATGGCTTTTGTCTCGAAGGTAAGCGCAAGCGTGCAAGAAGTATCTCTCTAAAGACTTTTCTATTGCATTCTCTTTAAGTATTTTCTATCTTTCTGTTGTATCTAAATGAAGAGACTAAAGAATGGAATTACGAATGTTGTTTTAATATTATTTGGCTGTGGATTTTTGTTCTAAGTGGTTGATATTTTCATTTGCAGGGAGCTAGGGTGAGGGTGTTCGTGTACCCAAGCAAAATCTAAGGTAATATAACTTTATCTAATGAGTACTTATCTACCTTTTGATTTGGTCATCCTTGACTGTTTGTAGATATGAAATTTTCATTTGGATATGTAGATTGGTTGCAAAATTTGTATGTAGTAAATTAATATAAATGAATCTATTTTGCTTTAAATGAGAACCAAAGATAAATGGTTCTCCTGTCATTTAGCAACACACAACACATCCAGAAATGTGTCTACAGTCGGTTCTTTGACTGATTTTGTTCTTTTCTTAATTTCCTTTTATTTTCAAATTTTCTTGACTGGTTTTTATGTACTGACCTTGCCCTTTTTTGATTTTTTTGCATCTAGTACTTAAGAAAATAACGAAAGATATCAGCAGCAGTGTTAAAAGGTGTTTTTATAACAATATTGTGATATTTTCTTTTTAGTTTGTTGGATTATCATTAGAGCAATGAGATTTTGTGTCACCTATGATGATATTTTGAACCCTTGTGTTCAAGTGTTGTTAATCTATGTTAGGTTTAGCTTTTATTGTGCTTTAGTCAATGAGTGAATTTAGAATGTGGTGGCATTAGATTGAACTTTAACTACAATGGTTCAGTAGATGACTCTTAGGCATAGACCTGTAAAGTGCACAACCACCAAAACTCCTGAATGTGTGCATTTCATCTCCCTTTTAATACATACAACATAAAGTAACAATTTCCTAAATGTTACTTCAACAACATAGTTACAGGTTTGTACGTTATTGCAACAACCGGGACATAAAGAGCCATATATACATTCTGTAAATGAATGCATTTAAATGTAACCTCATTTTCTTTGTCAGTGGTTTGATTTGGTTAGCTATATTGATGGAGCAAGTAAACTGAGTTGTAGTCAAACTTGAACTGTCATTCTTTTTTATGGTTGAATAAGTAGAAAGTGTCTACATGTGGAATGGTTCATTTTGACGGTTGAATTGACGAAACCTAAATGGAGTTTGTTTCTTCTAGCCTACATCACTTTAGAGAACAATCCATCTCCAACAGATTCTAGTGTGCATCATCAAAACTGCATCATATTTGTACTTCAATTTTACAGCACGCGTATTGGAATTTGGAGTACTAATTCAGTAGTAGTATTAAAGAGAGCAATGTGTTTCCAATAGATTAAGCCAATTGGTCTATCCACATGATACATATCATGTACTACGTACGCAACATAGACTATGGGTTAATGATTTAAGGTTGATTTTTATAGAAGCGTCACCATTAAATCAAAATAAAATTAGCGTTTGAATATGGTACATACCAATCTGAAACTAAAGTTGTTCTCTTTTTCTTGGTACCAAGTTTTAAATAGAGGTTGATACATACAACTCTGGATTGAATTCACTATTTTGTCACTAAATCATCTCTTGGTTAAAAGGGATAATTATAAAAGCCAATCTTATTTTTGATTTTAAGATGAGTTGAGGTTGTGATTCCACCTGTTATGATCCAAAACACAATGCTCATCTCTTATTTTTAAATCTAAATACATATTGACTGAACGTGTGCCTCTAGAGTTAAATTACATCCTTATCACAAACACACGGTTGCCAGACCAAAATAGAAGAAATACCAAAAAAAGAAGCAGTTAAAAAAAAGACCAAAAAGAAGAAAGAAGCAGGTCATGTCTTTTTTTACCTATTATTTGCTTGTGCTATTTTTGTTTTTTACTTTTTGTGAGGAAAAAGTAGGACTATTTTTTACAAAATACGTATTGTACTACTACTTTTACTGTGTTTTCAAATTACTATTGTAGTATACTTTTTTTTAACTTCTATTTTATTTTTCACACTTAGTAATCACAATAAAGAAAACTTCAATAATATACCCAAACAAATTAAGCAGCGCTTTTACCTTTTTTTTGCCTAATCGTATTTCATTTTCCTCCTCAAGAAATATTCTGACCCCACCCCAGTTTATTAGTGTAAAGCAAGGTTATAAATAGCGTAAGGCGTGGCGTGGCGGCAAAGCCAAGCATCAAGTTTTTGCGGTTAAAGCGAAGCTTTTGCGTCTTTAAGACGTGACCTAAGGCGGCACAAAAATATGATTTTATTTTTATATTTATATAGTTTTTATAGAAACCAAGATTAAAAAAAAGTTATTGTACATAATGAATAAGATAAACTATTATTTTTACATGTAATTTTCTTCCCTAAAAAAAATTAAAAAAAATTAAAAAAAATTGGAGTTGAATGAAAAGAACTTGCCACGCCTCACGCCTTTGCCCGCCATATCACGCTTTTTCACGCCTTTCTCATGCCACGCCTAGAACCCGCGCCATGGTCTATATCATAACGGCGAGGTCACGCCTCATGCTTTGGCGACGCCTTTGCGCCGCCATGGCGCGCCTTTTAGAACCTTGGTGTAGAGTATTAGACATATATCACTATATAATTTGTGACATTTGTTCACCAAATTAAATATGAAAAAATAAATAATAAGAAGACCCTAAAATTGTTTTCTATCAAATTTTATTAAAAAAAAGTTAGAAAAACTTATTTTTATCAACTATTACTAAAAAGAAAAATAGTAAGCAATAGAGTGAATAACTAAAGATCTAATTTTACTCAATATAAGAAAAAGTGTAAAAAAAATTTAAATCTTTTTTAGAAAGCAAAAACATAAACAAAAGTTGTGGGGTTTTTTGGCTTACTTTTTTTTTCATTGTGTTTTATTAAAGAAAAGTTATAAGAACTTAAATAGTTGTTTATCTTATTAGTTAGCAAAAACTTTTAGTAAAAAAATATTTTTTATTTTGTACTATATGTTTTCTATTATATTGTTTCATTATATATCACGATCTTTACTTCTTGAACCTTTTCACTTACTTCTCGAACATTTCACTTTGACTCAGCAGCTAAATGCCAAAAAAAGCTGTTGGCATGGTCTTAATGACCCAAAAAAAATGTACTACTTGTGGCGCAACCGTCATCCTCTAGATAAGGTACTCGCCAATCTTAAAAAATTGCGTTCATGATATATATTTCGATACATCAAAATGGGTAGGTCAATCATGCTGTTGTAAACACGCTGGAAACAAGGGGAATTAATACATGATGAGATGACAAGCTAAGACTAGACATTATCGCAAGTTGGTTTGATTTTACAAATGCTATTTTAAAAAAAAATAGAAACAACAACTTTCCAAAATAAAATACGTAAACAAAAATCATAAGTCGTGCCCGCCCATCGGGCGGGTTTTGCAACTAGTATATATATATATATATATATATATATATATATATATATATATATATATATATATATATATATATATATATATATATATATATATATATATATATAAACATACATATATATATATATACACACTAGGCTATATATATCTGAGACAAACACATCGCATCTCATTCTTGTTTTGTTCTTTTTTTTTCCTTCGTCTCTTTCTTTCCCTCGACGACGATCACTGTAACAACCTAACAACCAATCCTCGCTGTTTCTCCACTATTAACAACCAATCGCCGCCCCTTCTCCACCACTAACCACCACTCACCGCCGCTTCTCCACCATTAATAACCACTCGCCGGCAATTGAATAAGATGTCTATTAGTACAACTATCAATAACAATTGTTCTACATCAACCGTTGATGATTGTTCTACATGAACGAGTAATAATTGTTCTACATCGCGATCTAATTCGATTGCAGCTGATAATGAGGGTAACATGTTAATTTTTCAGTTAATTCAGTATATTTTTTTTGTTTACATGTTTTTTGTTATATTTTTAGTTTTGTGTATGTTTATAATGTTTAGTTAGGCTTTTGATCGGTTTACATCTGATGTTTAGGCGTTGTTATGATTTTTATAGATTTTCTGATAATTGATGCATATAGTTAAACAAATTGATGCAGTAGATGACTTAATAAGCTAAACAACTGACATTTGGGATGAAATTGTTGATCATTATTCTAGTAGTCCATGCACTAATAATTTTATTTGGATTGTTGTAAGGAGAGTTGTGTTAGCAAATGCTGTTTGTTATATCTCGAGGGAAAGAATTCTAATGTGGATTAAACTTGTTTAGGACATGATTTTCAGCTAATCCTGTAAGATGCAAGTGAAATATTGGGCGTTTGGGACATTATTTTCAGGTTTTCTTAAGTAACTTTTGCGCCTTTAACTTGTTAGGACCGTGTTTGGGGTTTTCTTAGCTTTACAATGTCCCTTTCGACGCCTACATAGCATTATTTGGTTTTGGACTTTAGGGACATTAGAAATCGTATGTGCACTGAATTGTAATTTTACACTTATAAGGATGAGTTTGCTTTTGGTTTTTGTGTGAGGATTATGAGGACTTTAGGAAAGTAAGGATTACGAGTCGCCAGGTTTTTTGAGTTTTGGTGACTAACGCACTGGGAATATGGTGATAGGGAGTCATAGGGATGGTGGGCTCTGAATTTGAGAATGATGTCCGATATATAGATGGTTAATGTGTCCATATATGGGCATGGTAGGTCTTTATAGCAGGAAGCGTAGTTCTATTGGATGATGCTTCTATGGTCTGCTACGGCGATGGAGCTGCAGTTGTATCATAGAACTATATTCAACAAGGATATGTGATTTGGTGTAAGAGCTTAAACAATAATAAAGGCCGATTTATTTTGTTTATTATACTTTGTTCTTAATTGGAATGACATAAGTAGCAGGATTGGTATAGGAAATGCAGTTTTAATGTGAAGACTTGTTGATTTATCTTGATAGGTTTTAATGGACAGTTAGACGATGTAGTCTGTTTGGAATTTAGAGCATCGGCATGTCAATTGCCTCTATATCATATATATCTTCACATTTTCACAAAAAAATTTTGTTGTGAAAATATAAAAGGTGTACCTAGGACTTTTATATGGTGTCAACTGTGAGCTCCGGTATAAATATAAATGGGATTTGTTGATTTGGAGGTTTAAGGCCGTGATTTGGGCCTAATTTAGTGCCTTATAGTTTACTTAGTTGCATATTCCTAAAAAATTAGGTAGTATAGCTTATGCAAAGTAAGAATATAGCTTCCCCATCCATCCCACCGGGGTTGATACGTTTCACGAATAGGTGCATCCGAGAATGCACAAGCGAAGCATGATGCACCTTCACCACCAGTAGTAAGGTACTGATAGGCATAACTCAAGTCTCCAACCATTAGAATCATAGATGGATCATTTTCAATCAAATGATCAATAGTGGATGTCGTATTAGCTGTGAGTCCAAGGTCCCCAACAACTGCAATTCTACGAGGATATGTGTTTGGGGTCGGAAATGGTAATGTTTCAAAAACACGCTCGTCACTCATTGCTGGAATAGAACTGTCTCCGCATATGTAGTAATATTTTGAACCAGGTTCAAGACCTACATTACATAAATCGGAAACTATTAACACTAAAGTACTAATAGCAATAATTTGAGTTAATGAATACTTACCCTCAATCTTGACGTGGTGAATGATACCCAAAGTGTAGTTCAGAAGTCCCTCAAATGGATACAACTGATTATAAATCACTGAAACCCCGTTTTGTTTCTTAGTATAGTTTCCACTATTTTCACCATACCACACCTCACTAGCAACTGTAGATGGATCAAGTGGCGTCACGTTCTTGCCAATCTGTGCATCCCCTTTAGAATGACAACAAGGTGTTTAGCATTTAGGTGATATATATTGTTCCGAACACTTGCTAACTTATGCAACTAATCAGAGTCAGTTTTGTTACGGGCGTACGACTACTTTTTAAACAGAATTTTCCGAGAATTCTAAGGCTTAAATTCAAAACCTAACGCGGCAAACATCAGACAAAACTTATACTATATATGAAATAAACGAACCATATATACCACATACCAGTGATCCAAGAAATCCACACAGAATCAACAGAAGAAAGTGCTAAAGCAATTTGCTCAGGAAATATAATGTAACATTCTTCCTTAACCTTGTATGATTCATGGGCAAGTCATCACTACCCAATCTAAGTGACTTGTCGAATTTTCGTGTCACGGGCTTAAAAGGACCATCCAATGTAGTAGGTATATGTCCTGTAACACTTACCAGTATGACCATGATCATGATCATGGTTAAGGATTTCATAATATTGGTGTTCATGACAGATGTTTTATGTGAATGGTATAAAATATTTAGTTTGACATAGTTGAACTTTATTTTTTTATTTTTTTTTAAAAGTCTAAAATGGAATATGATAAAGCATATTCAATGGTTAGTTATAGTTGCACGTACTTTGCACTTCGATAGATTTTAAGATTCCTATATATAATTCAGTAACATGTGATAACAAACATATTTGTGTCAGGTTCATGCTTTTTTCTAGGAATATGAGGGCCGACTACCCGCATTGCGACAAGAATCTAAAATTAAAACTTGCAGCGGGCTTGCAGCGAGCTTGCAGCGGGCTTGCAGCGGGCTTGCAGCGAGCTTGCAGCGGGCTTGCAGCAGGCTTAATAGTTGATGATATAAGCCATTGTTCCAAAAAAGTTTCCAACGGGCTTTATAGTTGTTGATTATGTGTAGGTTACGTTTAGGCTAAATTATGTTACGTGTAGAAGTTTATACTGTGATGCACTTAATTTATATCATTGATGCATTAACTATTCATTTTGTTTTTAAACATACAGATTTTGAGATTGTTCATGTCAAGGATCATGTTGGCTATTATACTTGTGATGATGAAGGAAACAGGACGTGGTTTCCAGATAAAGATATTGGCGCTGTACCTTTGGAAGGTGCTAAGTTTGTGTCTATTGATCAAGCTTATGATTTCTATAAGGATTATGGTAAAAGGTCCGGTTTTGATGTTAGAAAGGGTGGGCATTATAAACCTAAAGATGGTGAACCACCAAGCTTGAAGTGGTTTGTATGTTCAAAAGAAGGTATCAATCCTGAACCTAAAGAGGCTGCTAATAAGCCTAAGGAGGTTATATCTGATGTTAGTGACTTTACTATGGATGAGAATGTTGAAGTAAAGCAGACAAGGAATCGAGGCTCTAGTAGATGTGGTTGTTTGGCTAAAATTCGTATTAAGAAGATTCCAGGAGGTCTTTATAGAGTGTACACTTTTATAGAAGGACACAACCATCCTCTGGTAGCCGAAAAGGATATGATATTCATGAAGAGTTCTCGGGAATTGGGATTCACAAAGCAACATTTTCTGTTTCAGGCCTCTAATGCTAATTTTGGTCCTTCTACGGGGTTTAAATTGTTGAAACAGTTGTGTGGTGGTTTCGATCGAATTGGAGCTACAGTGGTTGACTGTAAGAATTTGAAGAAGAAAGTGAACTTGTTTCTTCGTGATCGTGATGCACAGATGGCCGTTGAGAAACTTTTGAGCAAAAAGTTGCATTCGCCAGGATTCTATGTTGAATACAAAACAGGTAATGCAGTTCATTTTTGTGTTTTGATGCAGTTCATACAACATTTTATTTTCTATTAGTTTCTTATTAAAATTTTTTTTTTTAGGTGTTGACGATAAATTGGTTGGTCTTTTTTGGGCTGACGAGCAAGCAATTAAGGACTATGGTGTTTTCGGTGATATCGTCTCATTTGATGCTACTTTTCGTTCTAACAAGTATATTCTATCTTAATTCTCTATCAAAAAATTTAATCGTGTTTTACAGCTTTATTTAGTATTTTAGTTTATTTCTTTGTATATTAAAATGTAGGTACAAGATGGTGTTCGTCCCTTTTACCGGCATTAATCATCACAACCGCTGTATAACCTTCGCTGCGGGTTTACTATCTGATGAATCGGTTGGTGCTTACCAATGGCTACTTGAACAATTCAAAAAGGCGTTTGGTATAGATCCACAAGTTGTAATTACCGATCAGGACCCGTCTATAAAGATCGTAGTACCAGAATACTTCCCAAATACTATACACCGTTTTTGTATGTGGCATATCATGCAAAAGTTGGTTACAAAGGTATGTTCTCACCTGTCTGTTGTAAAACATTACTGTGCTAGTTTACCTTTTTTTGGCTTTGTTTCTCGTGCACATTTTAAGCGACTTAGTGATCAACATGGAAAATTGTTTTGGTTTCTTAAAGTATCTATTACTGTTTATTTGTTTTTTTCAAATTAATGCACTATCTTTTACACTGTGATGCAGTATTTTTTAAAGTCATGTTTTTAGAGCTAGAGTTGTTTGGAAATTTTTCATATTAATGCACTATATTTATACTTTAATGCAGTAGTTTTATAAATTTATGAATTTTCAGGTGGGGACTTCAATCTGCAAAAACACAAATTTCAAACGGCGTATATGTGATATAGTTTGGACCAATCAGATCTTGCCTTTGAATTTGAAGCAGAGTGGGAACGTATGATTGAGGATTTCCAACTTGGTGATAACAAATGGTTACAAGATATGTTTGACCTACGGGAAAGCTGGATCCGGCATACTTGCGTGATGTTCTTATGGCAGGCCTCATGCGTACCACCTCTAGGTCCGAAAGTGAGAACCATTTCTTTGGTAAATGGACAAGTAAATATTTTACACTTGTTGAATTTATTAGTCATTATGAGACGACTATCGAGTACCAGAGGTATATTGAGCGTAAGAACGATCACGATTCAAGATATAAGAATCCTAAACTCAAAACTGATCTTCAGATTGAAAAAGAAGCAAGTACTCTTTATACTCGAACTATATTCTTGGAAGTTCAAAATGAGATATGTGCTTCTTATTCCCATTGCATGTCGATAAATGTTGCCCAAGTTGATAATGGTGAGAGATATTCAATCCGTGATATGCAAGCTGAGAACAAAATCAGTGGTGAAAATAATTTTGTTGTTTATCAGGTATGTGTTCTTATATTGTTTATAACTATAATGCAGTAAGTTTTTAGCACTGATGCAGTGTGTTTTTAAATTTTAATATTTTTAAAAACTGTTATGCAGGTGGAGTTTTGTAAATCTGAAATGGAAGTTCAATGTAGCTGTAAACACTACGAGTCATATGGTCTTCTTTGTAGGCACATTTTTTACGTGTTGAGAATGAACAATGTGAAAGAGTTTCCTCGGAAATACTTGAAGAAAAGGTGGTCAATGGATGCTAAGCCTTTCAACGCTACAGTTAGGACAGTCAGTGGGTCAGATTCGGTTTTGCAAAGTGAGGTTTTTGATTTGTACGAGATTTTTGAATCTACGATTGATCGCTTGGTTCATGACATTGGCATGTTGAAGATTTATAAGGAGCAAATGATGGAGTTGTTGAATAAAGCTAAAATCGATGTTCCACCGGTTCCAAAACTTAACTCGAAAGATATTATTAGTGCAATGCTTGGTGTGAAGGAGCCAACCTCAACTTCAAATGTTATAAATAATTCAGACGTGAGCTCAAAAAAAGGATCCGGTGTTCATACGAGGTGGAAGTCAAAAGCTGTTATTGAAAAAGAAGCAGCTAAATCAAGTGACAAGCGGAGGACATGTAGTAAATGCGGGAATAAAGAAGGTCATAATTCCAGAACATGTATAAACGAAAGAATGCAACCATTTGAAAAAATCAAGAAAACGTCTCAGGAGGCGTCGGCGACAAGAACTGGTCTCAGATCTAGGCGAAATTGATGATGACAATTTGATGCAGCTACTTTTTACATATTGATGCAGCTACTTTTTACATATTGATGCAGCTATTATTTACATATTGATGCAGTTGCTTTTACATACTTGTTTACCTACTTTGAATAATTGTGACAGATACTTTTGCATATTGATGCAGTTACTTTCTCATATTGATGCAGTTACTTTTTACATAGCAGTTTTAGTACACCTTTTTTACATAGTGGCATTTTTTACCTAAATCTATTTATATAAAACCTAAAAATAATTTTTGTAAATTTTTAAACCTAATTAATCTATTTTTAAACTATTTTATAAAAAACGGGTATTAAAATAATTATAAAAAATAATTGAAAAACGTGAAAAATAAAAACTTGGTACCAAAAAGTCCTAAACTACTAGAATAACAAAGGAAAAATGAAAAGCTTGACGTTTGCTTAACAAATAAGCTTGAAATGAGCTTATAAATCTCGAATTGATTATTATTAAGCAGAACAAAACCGTGTTAAATATAGTTTGAATTGAAAGTAAATCAGTAAAAGACCCAAGGGCAGAGCGGTATGTGTGTTGTGTTGTGAGAGGAGTGGCGCAGGTTCAAGTCCTGGCCACGTGTGGCTTTTTGGTAAAACTTTTTAAAAAAAGAAAAACTGAATACCCAAGCTTAAAACAATCCACAAACACAAATTAAAAATGAAATCAACAAGAATTAAGCTATTTAAAATAAAAAACGTGACCAGATTATTAATAATCAGAACAAAACCGCCTTAAATAGAGTTTGAATTGAAAGTATATCAGTAAAAGACCCAAGAGCAGAGCGGTATGTGTGTTGTGTTGTGAGAGGAGTGGCGCAGGTTCGAGTCCTGGCCACGTCTTTTTAGGTAAAACTTTTTTTTAAATTTTTTTTTTGTAAAAACTGAATCCCCAGGCATAAAACAATCCCCAAACACAAATTAAAAATGAAATCAACAAGAATTAAGCTATTTATGAACAAAAACGTGACCAGATTAAGTAAAATGCTAGAGTGATGAAAATAAGAAAATAATGAGTCGTCCGATCTACTATGCAATCGTTCTCTGACAGAACTAGAAAACCAACTGATGAAATGGTGACCTAATTTGGCTTGTTGATTATGATTACTGATGCAAAGGGTAAGGTCTGGGCACCTAATGCTACTCAGTTTAATGAGATTTGAGTCTCAATGACAATTTGAGGCAGCTATTTTTCACATATTGATGCTGTTACTTTTTACATAGCAGTTTTACACCTTTTTAACATAGTGGCATTTTGATGCAGTAAATTTTGCATAACAGATATATTTTGATGCAGTGAAGTATATATATTTTTTAATTTCATATGTTAAAAAAAACAATCATTGAATTTCAACAAATAGTAACACACACTAACAAGTGAATAAAATTGTATAAAAATCTTCATGTTTACAAGTAGTTTGTAAAAAACACAATGAGTACTTCAATTAAAGAGTAATAAAACAAGCTTTTTAGTTAACAGTTGTCTTCCTAGGGTAGTATTGAAATTGATGATGACAATTGACGATGACAATTTGATGCAGCTCTTTATTCATCAATTGTCTTGCTTACGGTAGCACTAAATTTCTTCCACAAAGCTTTATCAAATCTAACATCAGCATCCGTTATAAGCTTTGAATTTTTGGCTTTTTCATGAAGTATACTTGTGCGTCCTTTAACAACTTTCCTTTTTTGATGTTAAAATCCATTAGAAGGATTTCGGCCATGTACTTTGCACGAAGCATCTTTAGTTGTGTTTTCTGAGGTGGTCCTTCTTTCTTCAATGGTTGTAAGAAGTTTCCTCTTCCAATATATGTTTCCAAATGCCGCATAACAAATACCCCGCAATCGACACCATTGTATTTTGTTTTCTAATTAAAATCAACAATGTTAGGTTCAGCAACCAAAATGGCAATGTGTTTTGGGTGTCTATGTCTCTCCAGGTAATTTGTAAAGGAATCAATCTGTGTAAATTTAAATAAACAGTTATGACATTGTAATGCAGTTATTTTAATACTATGATGCAGTAATATTATCAATATTATTCATATGGTATAGGACTGTAAAAATAGCACCATAAAACATCGAGTATGTTATAAATCCAGTTATAGTCTTATAAAGGGTTTTCCTCTATTTAAAATAAACATATATATCATTTGTAATGCACTATTCATGAGATATAATACTTTGATGCAGTGAAAAATAGCACAATAATGCATCATGTATGAGACTTACGAGGGCAAATGGGAAAGCACCATATCGCTTTTCTATATCATCAATGTCGTTATCTATGTTGTCTATGATGTCGATCTCAGCAGTCTTCAAATTAAAACAAATGATATAGAAATGGTTTGACGAAGTATCTTTCGTCATCTTTACACAAGGAAAAAATACCTGTATATATTTATTATAATTATTTAAATTTATTATAAACAATCTCACAAATACAATCATTTAATTCTCATAATAAATATACTTACCAAGTCGACGTCAAGAAAATTCTTCCGTTTTGCTTGAGTTAAAACGTTTTGAATATTTTCATCAAAAACTTTCATCCTTTCTTGCACATTCTTCCCCGACTCAACAACATAATTATTCTGTTTTAGTTAACGTCAAATGATTACTAATGATAAAAAAATTTATAATTCAAAAATAAATAAGTTATATATTAGAATTACTTGCAAGCATCCCCGTATCACAATATACATTTCCATTGCCCGAAAGCTTGTCTCGATGTTGTTCCTCATGATTTAATACAAAAGACCATAAGTCTAGTATGAGTGACGCAATTTGTATCTCAGGGTATAGGCTCAAGCAAAAAAACGTCTTCTACACCAACTCCTTTTTTGGTCTGGTAAATAAACTCCCTGTACATTTTGATATAAACATGGGTTATCTATCTCTGATGCATTAAAGCAAGGAAGTGATGCATTGATAAAAATATGTGATGCAGTGATAAAAATGTTTGATGCATAGAAAATAATTAAAATCCATACAGAGAACATTCATAAATAATGCTATGATAATAATACTTGATGCAGTGACATAAGGAATTGATGCAGTTATATAAATATATGATGCAGTGAACATTTGAAAAGTGATGCAGTGAAAAGTGATGTTTTTAATATGATGCAGTAGTTTAGAACTTACGAGATGCATAGAAAATAATTAAAATTCATACAGAGAACATTTATAAATAATGCTATGATAATAATACTTGATGCAGTGACATAAGGAATTGATGCAATTATATAAATATATGATGAAGTGAACATTTGAAAAGTGATGCAGTGAAAAGCAATGTTTTTAATATGATGCAGTAGTTTAGAACTTACGATTCGGGTGTCTTATTGCCCATATGTATTCTGCTAATATTTTCCCCTCTTTAGTTAGTGGTTGCCCCAATATGATTTTCCGTTGATAAAATGGCGACGTTAAAGCAGGAGGCAGCTTTACTTCACGTTTATCATTTTCAATATCATCCGGTGGAGCAATGCAACTAATGGGTGATGCGTGCATATATATTTCATTTTCTTCTATCCTTTTTCTTTTTGCAGGTAGCGACTTAGCTTTTTCTATCTTAGATTTCTTTTCATTCTCTTTTGACAATTGAGTGTCACTTTGCTTTCTACCAAGATTTTTAAGCACTTGTTTTTTAGCCTGTGTCTTTTTAGAGACCTCCTTCCCAACATTTTCATCTTCCACGGCTGTTTCTTTAGCTTGTTCTTTGTTAGATCTTCCTCTTTTACCAATCTCTTGTCTTAGACGAATTTCAGCTAACATATCTCCCTATATGTTTCCTTTAGCACCTAACTTCCCGACATCCTTTTTCATTAATTTATCCCTTATAGCATCAAATTTTGTAGTCTTTGGTTCGGTTAGAATTTCGGCTGATAGCGGAACATTCGTATATTTTTCATGTTGTTCGACAATAGGTTGTTCACTCAATGGTGTATTTCCTTTTAAAGATCTTGTGTAGTTTTTCGATAACCTCAACTTCATACTATGAAAAGGTTTAATAATTTGGACTTTTTGAATTTGGGGAGATTTTGGTGCATCTTCAAATAAGAAACTTTTTGGCATGTTGTCTTCGACTTCAGCTAAGAAAGGTAGTTTCATAACCGAGTATTCCAAAAGCTGTTTGCTTACTTCTTCGATAGAAGGTAAGTCAAAGTTGGTCACTAAACTGTTGATTTCTTCAATTCCAATTGAAGGAAAGTTAGCTTCTTTGAAAATTTTAGAACCTGTAATTAAAACAATCAAAATAAACAATAGTTTTTTTGAAAAAATAGAAAAACTTGTTTGTTACTGCATCATAGTTACATTTAACTGCATCATGTATTTTGGTAACTAGTCATGCATTAATCTTTAATGATAGTTCACACTCTAGTGCATTACTAATCTCAAAACACAATGATGCAGTGAAATTTATAGACAATATAAAAAGAATAAAATTAAACAAATTTTTTTGTTTGGGAAAACAGTATAACTTGTTTTTAATGCATCATAGATACAGTTTTACTGCATCATATTGTTTTGTTAACTAGTCATGCAGTGAATTGTAATGAGAACCCAAACTCCAGTGCATTACTATGATAAAACACTATGATGCAGTGGAATTAATCGACAAGATAAAAATACAAGATAAAAAGGGTTTTTGTAATTTTACTTTTATCTGCTCCCAGGATTTCCATTCCACCTTGCATTTCATTGTCTTCTATTCCAACTTCTGTATCCATGTCAGCGTGAAACACTTCTTCCTCACTATCAAAGAGTAGCGTTTGCGATTGATATTCAAGGAATGAATCATCATAATTGACGATAGCTCCATCTTTATTGTATATTTCATCACATATTTCAGGATTTGCACAATCTGTTAATAAAGAATCAAACTTTTTAAAAATACTTGATTGAAATTTTCTTTATAAACCAGTTTGCATTATGTTCTTTAACTAGTATAAACTATAATGCTATGATGCAGTGGAATTAATCGACAAGATAAAAAGGGTTTTCATTCCACCTTGCATTTCATTGTCTTGCATTATGTTCTTTAACTAGTATAGACTATAATGCTATGATGCAGTGGAATTAATCGACAAGATAAAAAGACAAGATAAAAAGGTTTTTCATTCCACCTTGCATTTCATTGTCTTCAATTCCAACTTCTGTATCCATCTCTGGGTCCATGTCAGCGTGAAACACTTCTTCCTCACTATCAACGAGTAGAGTTTGCGATTGATATTCAAGGAATGAATCATCATAAATGACGATAGCTCCATCTTTATTGTATATTTCATCACATATTTCAGGATTTGCAGAATCTGTTAATAAAGAATCAGACTTTTTAAAAATACTTGATTGAAATTTTCTTTATAAACCAGTTTGCATTATGTTCTTTAACTAGTATAGACTATAATGCTAACTGCATTATAGTTTAGTTTATTACTAGTTAAATAAACCTTATGAGGCGGCCGAATTGTAGCATTAAACATAATTACTATTCACATTAAACCCAAAATAGGAGATACGAGTTTTAAGTTTTCTTCCCGTTATATTACAGACATTCAAAAGCTGAATTCAAAATATACGATCCTAGATAATAAATATTATACAAAAGCAAGAGAAGTGTTAGCGTTTATTTACTTTTAGGGGATTTCTTTTTCCCCACTTCCAATTTTTTAGCGGGTGATGATGTTGCTGCTCCTTTTGTTGATGTTGCTGCTCCTTTGGTTGATGTTTTCGCTTTTGGCCCCTTGTTCCCCACTTCCTTTTTTTTAGCAGGTGATGCAGGTGATGCTGCTGCTCCTTTAGTGGGCGATGCTGCTGCTCCTTCCGTTGATGTCGTCCAATTTATTGTGGAATTTGACCTTGTCATTCTCGTCATTTCTGGTGTTGAGTTTGGGGTAGAATTTCCTTCCTCCATTGAACTAAGCGAGATATTATCATTGGTCTTCCCACCATCAATCTGGACATTGGTCATAGCATCGACATTCTTATTCGCCACATCAAATTTTTGCAAATCAAATGCAGTTGCACCATCATTCTGAGTAGCATCAGTTGCACCATCATTCTGAGTAGCTTTCACGGCGTCAACACTCTTATCATTCTCGGTACTGTGATTCGCCCCATCAGACACGCCTTCATACAAGTCTTTAAAAAATGATTTACTTTTTTCTTCAAACGTCTTAAATTCTTCATCATGTGGGTATTCTTCGAAAGCAATCTTAAGCTTCTGTTTGTTACTTTCAAACACTTCCTTAATCGTTGACAGTGAGGCATTCAAGCTATCCTTCATTTCTTGCATGATTTTTAAAAAAATACATTATGATGCAGTGAATAATAACTATGATGCAGCTTTTAAAAGTTTTAAAAACTGTCAAATTAATACATAGAGCTTGAAGTGGTATGTTAACTCGCAAGTGATATGTTAACTCGCAAAATATCAAATGCATCAAAATAAGACATAGAGCTTGAAGTGGTATGTTAACTCGCAAAATATCAAAACTGTCAAATTATTTAAACATATCACCCTATGTTACAGCAGCAAAATGATACTTAGTTTTTACCTGACTTGTTTTTGATCTAAACTGTATAAGATCCTCGTCTGGTTGACTTGTGTTTCCAATATTTTTCTTTTTCTTTGTCTTGTCAACCTTCTACTTGGGGGGGGGGGGGGGGGGGAAGAACTCGTAACCTTCCAAGATTGGAAATTTCCTGAAACCTTTCATAACATCCATTTCTTCTTTCTCTCGTTTTTTCAACAACTCGGTGTTCCATCCTTTGAAAACAGGTGATGTTCTTTCCATAGTTATAGTTGGTGAGATTGTGGAGCTACAGTATAGTAGCTACAAAAAAAGGAAGTGATGCAGTTAATATAGGAAATGATGCATTTAATATACGGAATAACCGTTATGTTTTATCTTATATATGATGCGGTGAAAAAAGGTATTGATGCTGCGAAAATAAGATTAAACATACTAAGAAGTTTAGAAGCATTAAAAAAACGTACCGCCAAAAGAAGTTTGGAAGCACCGAAATAACCTCCTGGACTTGTTTTCCATGTCTTAACTCCTGACCGAATGCATTCTAAAGCATATCCACACCAATCATAGTTTTGAAAACCTTCAATATCTCTTAATGTAGGTAAGAACCTTTGATTGATTGTGCCATCCTTATTACCCCCAGCCACAATATTTAAAAACACCACTAAAAATCCAACTTTGAACTCCCAACCCGTTGTTATCAAATTACAAACATGATCAACAACTATAGATATATGAGGCATTGGCCCTTTATCCCCTCCCCATGGATTTGTAGCTCTCCAATCCGTTGTTGTTTTGTCTTCTGTCGTTGTAGCTCGAAGAGCAATCACTTCTTTATCTCCCATGGGTATTCCAAGCATTTCATGAATTAACTCCTTTGTGACCTTAATCTGTCTTCCATCATTCATGTGTATTATGTCCGTATCACGATCAAAGTTAAACGCAACCCAGTACGAAAGCTTTGATGAAATGGAAGGGTAATCAAAATTATTATAATATTCTCCCAAACCCATTTCTTTTATAGTCTTAACCTGTGCGTTTGTTAAAGATTCCAATACAAGCTTCAATTGATTAGAAGATATTCTTGAACTAATATTAGGAAAAGTAACCTTTTTTCACCATCAGAATCCATATTTCCAACATCAATCGATAGAGGATCTTGCTCCATAACATCATCATCACTAACCTTCTTTTTTCCTTTAATAGCAACTTTCTTTTTTACAACGACTATTTGACTATCGTGAATACCTTTATTCCCCTTTGCCAGTTTCTTTCTCCCAACCAACTTTTCTACACCCACTTCAGTACCTTTCTTTGCCATTTTCCCAACAACATCTACGTTGTTTCCAAGACTTAATATTTTACCCTTCAACTTATTCACATCAACAGGTGACGGAGCATCACTCACAGTTTTTGCTGCTGCATCAAAGAATAAAATTAAGTGCATCACACCAGTACATCAAGTACAAAACTAAACAAACCTACTGTACATAATGCAAAAATTAAATACATCATACCAAACTAATGAAACACAAACGTAGATTTAAATTTCTGTTTAAACTAATGCATCACTCACAGTTTTTGCTGCTGCATCAAAGAATAAAATTAAGTGCATCACACCAGTACATCAAGTACAAAACTAAAACAAACCTACTGTACATAATGCAAAAATTAAATACATCATACCAAACTAATGAAACACAAACGTAGATTTAAATTTCAGTTTAAACTAATGCATCACTCACAGTTTTTGCTGCTGCATCAAAGAATAAAACTAAGTGCATCACACCAGTACATCAAGTACAAAACTAAAACAAACCTACTGTACATAATGCAAAAATTAAATACATCATACCAAACTAATGAAACACAAACGTAGATTTAAATTTCAGTTTAAACTAATGCATCACTCACAGTTTTTGCTGCTGCATCAAAGAATAAAATTAAGTGCATCACAGTTAAAGTAACTGTATCACACCTATACAAATAGCGATATCAAGTACACAACTAAAAAAACCTATCATAAATAATGCTAAGAAAGAATTTTGCATTTAGCAAACAACCTAGCATAAGAACACATTTAACCTAGTAGCCTAACTCATACTTACACATGATTGCCACATACTGCATCATAACGTATATTTAAGTGCATTAAGCAAACAACCTAGCAAACAAACACATATTGCATTATAAACACATTTCCGCAAATAACACAAACTACACTAAACAAAACAGACCAGTACATTACAATTTAAATTATCTTCTATCAAAATGATGTTCCCTGAATAATTCTAAAAAATTTCGTTAGACACCATAACCTACGTTTTCGTATATAACGCAATCTACGTTTAGCTGTCCTTTAAAACATCTGACCACTACGACATCAAAACTTAAATTCAAATGTATTAAAGAAAAACCTTTTCTCTTTTTCGCCTGCTTCGGAGTATTCTGAATATCATCTGATTCTGGTGGATTTTGATCAGCTAAATCATTTCCATCCGAATTTTGGCTCTTTTTCTTTTTTGCCCGATGGCTACTTTCTTCGTGTTCGTCTCCCTGTGCATGATTTCGCGTACCGACAAGTTTGGTTGAACAAACTTTTTGCCTTTTTGATGATCTTGTGCTTGCTATCTCGTCATTTTGATCCGCTTCATTATCATTAGTACCTGTAAGACAATAAATTCACACGGTTAGCTATTATCACATTCAACAAATTAAAATAAATGAGTGATTTTTTTTTGGGTAAAGGGGCATTCCCCGGTAAAATATATTAATCCCAAAAAACAATGAAGTACAATGGAATGTGACTGAGTGTCACATTAACCTCAAGCTAAGCTTGAACAACTATCTACTCATACGACAACTCATATGAAAATCCTATCGTACAAAAACAATAACACCAATAGGAAAGAACCACTTAACAAACAACATTAAGAAATAAAAATAGAATCGGGCAGCTTCCAAAGATGAGCGAACATAAGCGCATCCACCGAACGCTTAAACTTACAAGAAAGAAGCTTCAGCCGCACCTCGTTCCAAATGGTTTGAACCAGCTCTGGCACTTGCCTCTTGACCTTGGTGAATAATCGAACATTGCGCTCTTGCCAAATAAAGTAGGCACACGCAGCCATGATCAGCTTAGAAACAATGCTTTTAAATAACCTCCGCTTGGCAAATGGCTGAACAAATGAAGTAATATGACTAAATACTGGATCAATAGAATCCATACCAGCAAATTTCTTCAATCGGTTCCAAATCTGCCGAGAGAATGAACATTCAAAAAAGAGGTGATCATGGGAATCCGGGACCAATTCACACAACGAACATACTTGAACCATATTCTGATTAACTTCTGAAACGCGAATTCTGTCTTGCGTCTTCAATCTTCGCCAAAAAATCAGCCATAAATTAGTGGCATGTTTGGGAATACAAGCAGGAAACCAAACAATATCACTCCATGGGACAATCTGACTGCTGTACCGAATTGTATTCCAGACCAAAGTAACTGAAAACTCCGAGCACTTACCATCAACATCACGCCAAACAACTTTATCCGGGACATCAGACAACGTAGGCATATTCAACGCAGCAATAGCAGGATACTTCGCAATAATAGAATGCGGCCAGTTCCACGCATCATTCTGATATAGGTCACGAATGCAAGAATTAGTGTTCAAACCTGCAGCATGGATATCACGTGAAGAGACCATGTTAGACAACGGGCATTCCACGTGCCAATTGTCCGCCCACAGAAACGTAGACATACCATTGCCTACCTTATTCCAAACAAAATTACGAATTAGAGGGCGAAGTTGAAGAACCTTGCGCCAACCCCAAGACATGTTACCACGAGACGGAATGTCCCAGAAGCTTCTGCCTTTGAGCTTATAAGCTTGGACCCAGCGGACCCACAGTGAATTCTTCCCAGCCAACAGCTTCCATATATGCGAAAACATTAGCGCTTGATTAAACACTTCAAGCCTACGTATGCCAAGACCACCTTCATTCTTAGGTAAACAAACAATTTCCCAAGCAATTTTAGATTTCCTTTTCCGCATATCTTGGCTCCATAAAAACAATCGCATCATCTGTTCTAAATCATGAAGGACACGAGTAGGAAGAATAAACACGGACGCCCAATAAATATGCAAAGCACTAATCACCGATTTTATCAGTTGCAAACGACCAGCAAACGAAAGCACTTTATGCTTCCATTTCAAGAGCCGATCTTCAATTTTCTCCTTCAACTCCTTACAATCATTAAAAACAAGCCTTGTAGAAATTAAAGGAACTCCAAGGTATTTTACCGGGAATCTTCCTTCAGCGAAAGGAAGAATATCAAGAATAGCAAGCTTTACATTGTTAAGAACATTACAGAAGTAAGCGGTGCTCTTAGGGATACTCGGAGTTAATCCTGGCGCTATTTTAAATTCCTCCAAAGAGTTTTTAATGACGGTCACAGAATGCACATCACCATGCGCAAAGAGGAAAAGGTCATCCGCAAAGCACAGGTTAATCAAATCAAGCTTAGAACAGTATCGATGATAAGTAAATGAAGAACTCAACATCACCTTTCGCTTAAGCATGAGCGTCAGAATCTCCATAACCATAGTAAATAAATAAGGCGACAACGGGTCACCTTGACGAAGACCACGCTGCCCTTTAAAGAACCCATGAAGCTCACCATTTATACATATCGAGTATGACGCCGTAGAAACACATTCCATGATCCAATGAACCACACGAGAATGAAATCCAAAACCCACCAGAATTGTTCGTAAAAAGTTCCAATCAACCGTATCGTAAGCCTTTTGAATGTCAACTTTAAACGCACATCTAGGAATGCCACGGTCCAAATGATAGTTATGCATTAATTCTTGAGTGAGGAGTATATTATCAGAAATACTTCGTTCGGGAACAAATGCAGATTGATTAGGACTAATAATAGTCTTCAAACTCTCCTTAATGCGATTAGCAATGATCTTGCTAATGCATTTAAAAAGAACATTGCAACATGAAATCGGCCGATAGTCATTGATACGAGCAGGATTTCGAACTTTAGGAATAAGCGTAATGATGGTGTGATTTAACTCTTTGAGGAGATTACCATTCGTGAAGAATTCCGAAACCGCTTCTCATCAGTGACTTATACACAATCAAAGTTTACTGCATGAGTGACTTATATCTTCAATAATAAACAAGGATAACATAGCTACTCACTAGCTTCGGTAACACATATTTGCTCTCAAAGTTTTGAATTCAACATAAACGACATATTTGCTCTCAAAGTTTTTTACACTGCATTAAAATTTTACAAATGCGCTCAAACAAACACACAATTCATACATCTAAACAAATCTGCCGCCTTTTGTATCTTATTCTCAAACCCGTTGATAATCGTAAACTACATTAATTCAATGCAAACACTACATTAAAGTTATATAATCTTAATAAAGATATACAATTTTAAAAAATCAGAAATGACATTAAATCAAACACAAATACATTACACATCCAAAATTTAAATATATATAGTTACTCACTAGCTTTAGTATCCCATGTCTGCTCTTTTAAAGCTCCACATAAACAACATATTAAGACAGTTTGCTCTTCAAGGTAGCTATGGCCAGGATTTCTCTTTCTCGTGAACATCATCTTTTTACCTAATAATTGAATCCAATATGGACCAACTTCTTTTCGCTTAGCCTTTTTTATGTAAATAGCTCAAATTTTGACATTCGCATTCGGTCTTTGATTGATACCAATATAATCAATACCATAAAAAGCGAATATGAATGCCAAATTATGAGGTACTTTACTAAAAAGGATAAACTAAAAGATGCTAATGCATATTGGATTCAATTATTAGGAAAGAAGATCATGTTCACGAGAACGAGGAATCATGCTGATAACTACCTTGAAGAGCAAACAGGCTTAAGATGTCGTTTATGTGGAGCTTTAAAGAGCAGATATGTCATACCAAAGCTAGTGAGTAACTATATATATTATCCATTTTTTTAACCACAGTAAAAAACAGGCAAGTTTAATCCTATTTCACCAAACTCTCAAGCCGAATCATACCTAAACAATAATGTATGTTCGTAAATTAACAAAATTTCATTCACAAAATTCCACTAACGTTACTACGAAGCACATGTTAAAACTGCATCAAAGCACATATAAAAACTGCATCAAATCCCAAAATTTCATACAAAAAATTTCACTCACAAAATTTTTCTAACGTTGCTACAAAACACATATAAAAACTGAATCACAGCACAATATCATTCACAGAATTTCATTCATACAACCACCTAAGCAATCACATTTCGACATATAATTCCACCTACACATGACCTAATCAAACCTTATACACCACTTCATGTAACCAAATCGAATCTTATATTATACAAACGAGTACTTACTGCATTACTTCATGACATAAACTGCATCAAGCACATAAACACATAATGAAGACATAAACTGCATCAACTACATATTCACATAATGAAGACATAAGTATCTTCGTCGAACATTCTTTGTCACAAAACATAACCTAGTGCATCACTTCATCAGATCAAATGCATAATCCTTTTACTAAAAAACAAACACTTTTCGACATGTCAAACACACTACAAGCATACTAATGTAACCTAACATTAAATACCATGGACAAGTGTATGTTGTATTACTTCATTAGACTACCTGCATTACTTCATTATATCAATTGCATTACTCCATTAAACCAACTGCATTAATAGCACATAAACATGGCAAAATACATTTTTCGAGAACTAAAAGATTTGTGAGTAAATGAACCCAGACTCATACGCCACACGCTATTCCCTATTGCATCATTTTATTACAACAACTAACAACTGGAGTAATAGCACATAAACACACACACACACACACAAACATAAACTTTTTGACAACTAAAATGTGAATCTGTTCTACTAGATTAAACTTGGCATTTTGAAACATGAGTTGCATCACAATATAAAAAAACTGGATTGAACAACTAAATTACTATAGTTTAAAACAAAGTGTGTTTTAAAACAACAATATTAAGCAACCAAATAACTGCATCAAAAACCCAGTAAACTGTATCACAATATAAAAATAACCACATTAAACAACCAACCAAATACAAAGAAGTTTCACGCATAGCATACCTACGCTTATTCATCCTAATACATGATAACTTAGGACCTGCTACATCACAGTTCAAAACCAATTGCATAGTTCATACAACCACCTAAGCAATCACATTTCGACATATAATTCCACCTACACATGACCTAATCAAACCTTATACACCACTTCACATAACCAAATCGAATCTTATATTATACAAACGAGTACTTACTGCATTACTTCATGACATAAACTGCATCAAGCACATAAACACATAAACAAACAGACACTTTTCGACACCTAAAACACAATGAGTGTATCCTAATATGACCTTATACTTTACATACAAGTACTTACTACATTACTACATTACAAAAACTGCATCAAATAAACAAACATATACACTCTTTTTATAACTAAACTACACTACGAGTAACCAAATCTAACTTTATATTGTACAAACGAGTACTACTGTATTACGTCATGACAACCACTATGTCAAGTACACAAGCAAACATGCACTTTTCGACACCTAAAACACAATGAATGTATCCTAAACTAACCTTATACTTCACATACAAGTACTTGTTGCATTACTTCATTACAAAAACTACATTAAAAAAATACATATATGATATTTCATACACAGAGGAGTTCATGGTACCTAAAAACTAAAAAAATTAAAAACCATCACATTTTTAGTGTATCCATTACAGTAATTTCAGTGGTTCAAGCCTTAAGCAATACTCATCACACAAGGTGTTTGATACTGAGTAAAATAGTTCTGCCTTAGCAGTGGGAGTTCTCTAGCTTTTTAAACAAAGCTCAAACCTGATTGATAGACTATAACCATGCTCTTAACAAATGAAGACCCCTTATACACAGGTTTACATCGTATCATATTATCATGGAACCTCATGAGACTGGCTACGGGTCATATGCTAGTTTAATTCTACTTCATAGACGAGAACAGATGTATGGTTGACGTTTTCCAATTCTAACCATCATCTAATACACCAGAACAAGTTTCTAATAGCCAGAACTAAACATTCCATCTCAAGCAAACATAATGTTTAAAATACAGTAAATCTAATTGAAACATACGTCTAATTCAAGGCTGCAAAATGTACAATGTTTAACTAGATTCAGCCACTAAACTTGGCCATACATATCAGCGACCTTGACCAAACAAATCGTCTTTCGGTTCAGATTAATCGACCAGATGACAAAAAGTTAAATACAAAAAATTTCACTCACAAATTTTTCTAACGTTGCTACAAAACACATATAAAAACACTACATTAAAGTTATACGATCTGAATAAAGTTATACAATCTTAAAAATCGTAAGCCGCTGCAAGCCCGCTGCAAGCCCGATGCAAGTCCGCTGCAAGCCCGCAGCAAGCACGCAGCAAGCCTGCAGCAAGCCCTCATCAAGCCCGCATCAAGCCTGCATCAAGACTGCAGCAAAACCATATAAAAACTAATTGCAAAACATTGCATAACTAGTACACTTAACATAAGTTAGCCAACATATATCATACAAATACTTCATAACAGTCTACCATATAAAAACTAATTGCAAAATAAATATAAATCATAGATCAATTTTAACAAAATCACTTACTAGATGATATAGTTATCGAGTTTTCTGGCGACTTTTCTTTATGATTCCCATAAAATACTTTTTTTTTTCAACCACAGTCTAGCACTTTTTCTTTTTACTAAATCAATTAAATTAAATTTTGTATAAGTATTTAATAAACCTAAAATAAAAAATAAAAATAATTAGGGTTTTCAATAATATTTACCTGAGAGAGAAAAATCCTTCAAATTCGTCCTCACCATTTCTAACCACTACCAACCAATTGTCTCCTGCATCAATCCATTACATCAACTGTATCAAGGACAAAGACATTTTTAGACAGTTAAAAGTTCATATAAAAACTAACCCTAAAACATCATATTAAAACCGCATCAATGTCTAATATTAAATACTATATATAAACATTTAAACTACCAGATTGGAACCAGGTCATATCAAATCATTTCACATCTGATAACGACCAATTTCATTCAGAAAACTTCATTCTTAAAATCTCATATGCAGATCCTGATAGCAACCAATTTCATTCACAAAACCTCATATAGAAAATAACATTAAACTTGATAATACCGAATTCACTAACGTTGCTACAAAGCACATATATGTCATAGCAAAAAAAAAGTAGCATAATAACTAAAATAGAAAAAAAATGTTGCATCAATTTTATACAAAAAAAAATGCATCAATTCATTATTTTACTATTATAACCTCATAAACCATAATAACTACATCAATGTTTTTAGAATACATAAAGTAAGTGCATCATATCCATTTTACTAACATTTCATTCACAAAATTTCACTAACATTGCTACAAAACACATATAAAAACTGCATCAAAGCACATATAAAAACTGCATCAAAGCACAAAATTTCACTAACGTTGCTAAAACACATATAAAAACTGCATCAATGTATAATATTAGCTGCATCAAAATGATATTTCAGATAAATAAAAACAAAAATCATCACACAAACTTATCTAACCTTAGAATGCACAAAATATATTCTGTTAACTACCAACTTCACATCTGATAATGACCAATTTCATTCACAATCATTTCATAATGCACAACATATATTCTCATAATGCACAAAATCATTTCACATTCGATAAAGACCAATTTCATTCAAAAAACTTCATTCACAAAATTTCACAAATGTTGCTACAAAGCACCTATAAACACTGCATCAAAGCACATATAAAAACTGCATCAAATCATAAAATTTCATTCACAAAATTTCACTAACGTTACTACAAAGCAGATATAAAAACTGCATCAAAGCAAAAAATTTCATTCACAAAATTTCACTAACGTTGCTACAAAGCACTTATAAAAACTGCATTAAAGCACATATAAAAACTGCATCAAAGCACAAAATTTCATTCACAAAATTTCACTAACGTTTACAAAGCATATATATGTGATAGCAGAAAATAGTAGCATAATAACTAAAATAGAAAAAATGTTTTGCATCAATTTTATACAAAAAATGCATCAATTCATTGTTTTTTAACTATTCTACCATCATAAACCACAATAACTGCATTAATGTTCTACAATACATAAAGTAAGTGCTGCATCATATCCATATTCTGAGTTTGATTAAGAAATAATATATAATAGTGTGTTTAGGACAGTTCCACACAAGGTGTTTAGTACAGTCACTACAAGCCCGCTGCAAGCCGGCTGCAAGCCCGCAGCAAGCCCGCTGCAAGCCCGCTGCAAGCCCGCTGCAAGCCCGCTGCAAGCCCGCTGCAAGTCCGTTGCAAGCCCGCTGCAAGCCCGCAGCAAGCCGACTGCAAGCCCGCTGCAAGCCCGCTGCAAGCCCACTACAAGCCCGCTGCACGCCCGCTGCACGCCCGCTGCACGCCCGCTGCAAGCCCGCTGCAAGCCCGCATCAAGCCCGCAAAAAGCCTGCTGTCTTAAACACACTAGTGTGCAACTGTCCTAAACAAACTTTTATCTATTATTTCAAAAAATGTTCTAAACATCATAGCCTAAAACTAAGTGCATCAAAGTGTAAAACTAGTACACGTAACATAATTTAGCCCACACGTAATATATACATACTGCATCACAGTCTAACATGTAAAAACTAAGTGCAAAATATATATAAATAATAGATCAATTTAATTAAAATCACATACTAGATGATATATTTATCGAGTTTTCTGGCGATATTTCTCTCCACCACTAGCCACCGCTTACCCACCACTCGAAGCCACTTCTCCAATTATCGTAGCGGCATCACCACCACTAGCAACAACATAAAACATACATTAAATCAATGTATTAATAAATAAATCAATTACAAAATCAATCTATTATTAAATCTAATATAAAATCAAAAATTTAACAAATCTATTAAAATAGATGGAATATAAAATCACTTACACTGATGGATTTGAAGATTTGATAATTTGATGAATAGATGATTTGATGATTTGATCTATTATTTGCTCGATTAAAATGATTTAACAGATTAGGGTTTGGTGTGTTTTTTTTGTGTGTGTTTTTTTGAGACGGAAATGAAAACCTAGTATAAAGGAACGAGGTAACGGCTCGGGGTTTTTACCCTAAAATAAGGAGGAAGTTGTTAGGGGGTGGAAATGACCGATTTACCCTCAAACTTTCTAGGAAATTACATAAGTGCCACTCCGCTTTTTTTATGATTAAAATCAAATCCAAGGGCCCATATTCCTTCCTAGACTTTTTATTTTAAGGGCCTTTCTATTATATCCCCACCCTATATATATATATATATATATATAGGAATGGGGTAAAATGAGAAGGGGACTTAAAATAAAAAGTATAGGAAGGATTGTGAGAGTGACATGTGTCATTATGCCATGTCACCATGCCATATAATGATGACACCTCACTATTTTAAAAAATTCGAATTTTTTTTTGAAAAAAAATTCGAAAATCTTTTTCAAAAAAAAATATTTTCGAAAAAAAAATTTGAATTTTTTTTCGAAAAAAAATTTCGAATTTTTTTTTAAAAATTTTTTTTTCCAAAAATTTTTTTTTTTTGAAATTTTTATTCGAAAAAAAATTTCGATATTTTTTTTGGAAAAAAAATATTTCAACTTTTAATGCATCATAATAATAAGTTACTGATTATAGTTCATCACGGAACTTAGTGCAATAACTAATTATACTGATGCATTAATTTATTAAGTTGATGCATCAGACATATAACTGTAATGCAATAGATTATTTCTTTTAAATTTTTAAATAAAACAAAAGATAATCTACTGCATCTCAATTATATAATTTGATGCATATAATTCATCACCGCACTTAATGCAGTAACTAATTACTGTGATGCATTAACTTATTAAGTTGATGCATCAAACATATAACTGTGATGCAGTATATAATTTTTTAAATTTTTAAATAAAACAAAAGATAATCTAGTGCATCGCAATTATATATTTTGATGCATCATGTTAATAAGTTAATGCATCACATTAATAACTTACTGCATTATAGTTCATCACCAAACTTAATGCAGTAACTAATTATCTGATGCATTAACTTATTAAGTTGATGCATCAAACATATAACTGTGATGCAGTAGATTAGTTTTAAAAAAAATTCGAAAAAAACTTTCAAAAAAAAATTTCGGAAAGAAATTTTCGAAAAAAAAATTTCGAAAAAAAAAATTTCGAAATAAAAAAATTCGAAAAAAAAAATTTAGAAAAAAAAAATTTCGAAAATTATTTTTTTGAAAAAAAAAAATTTCGTAAATTTTTTTTTTAAATTCGAAATTTTTAAGTGTTGAGGTGTCATGATTATGTGGCATGATGATGTGGCTAAGTGACACATGTCACTCCCATAATCCTTCCTAGACTTTTTATTTTAAGGGCCTTTTTAGTGTATCCCTACCCTATATATATATATATATATATATATATATATATATATATATATATATATATATATATATAGATATATATATATATATATATATATATATATATATATATATATATATATATATATATATATATATATATATATATATATATATATATATATATATATATATATATATATATATATATATATATATATATATATATATATATATATATATATATATATATATATATATATATATATATATATATATATATATATATATATATATATATATATATATATATATATATATATATATATATATATATATATATATATATATATATATATATATATATATATATATATATATATATATATATCTATATATATATATATATATATATATATTTATATATATATATATATATAGGGATGGGTTCTAGAGAAAACCTTATATTTGTAGAAAACTTAGAAAACAAAGTTGCAGGGTAGGTTTTGCAAAATATCATAACGGAAGGTAAAAAATGAAATTAACAAAAAAACGGAAGGGTTAGAACTGAAAACATGTCATTCTTAATCTTAAACACCACCGACTCATCATTTCCCGATCAAAAAGACATTACCATCTCATAGTTATCTTCTTCTCCGACAATCCCACCGGCGTATTCTTTTCCGATTGCGGTTACTGGCAGCCAAGCCACCATCACGGCAACCTCGTGCTATCCTCCCAGATTAATTGCCCCAAATAAAAATATCATACCTCCCAACTTCCCCTAAGCCAAACCTAATTGATATCATATCAAATAATCTTAATCACGCACACAGATACGACGAAGAAAAATATCGTAAGTGCCCTAATTTTTCCTGTTAATCGTTTTTAATTGGTTCAGAATCGATGTAATTTTTCATCGTCACTTTTTTGCATATCCACGGAGGTCTCTCCATTAGGACTCGATCTAGGTTGCCTCTTTACTGGCTCATTGTCATCAGTCTCTCTGATCATTGACTTATTTTTCAGCGTGTAGAAACTGCGGCTTTCAAAATAGAAAGTGAAACAAATATCAATATATTGGAATAACATTTTAGGGAGATGATTGAACGAGGACGTGTGCCAGCCTGCTCTCAAGGTGAGAAGCTTTTTCATATTTTTTTGAAATTTTGTATGTCAACAGGTTTATTATTTACTGCTCTCATCAAGGCGTCATGAAAGCACGTAGTCACTGATTTTGATTTCAAGTTTTTATTTGGCATATCTCAATATATTATGACTACTCTTTAAATAATTTCCTTTGACTAAAAAAGTCAATGTGATGAATATATGATATATCCAACGTCTTTAATATGCCCGGAATACCTACTTTGTTTATGTGGGTTGTTTATTGTTTATTTCTTGACTTGCATATGTCATAAGACCAATGTTACGTGAATATCAATAATGGTTGAATTTTGGCACATATCCTGCTAAATATAATGCAGACATACTATCTGTTTCTAACCATATTTCGTGGGTACATGATATAGCCAGTATATAATATTTAAATTAAAACTTGAAGGAAATAAAAACTAAATACACATTTAGTATTATTACGGCATCAATGAGCATTATTACGTTATCAATAGGTATTATTAAGGCATCAGTTAAGTATTATTAGTGAATCAATGTGTATTTAGTCGATCTGATATAGACATGTAACTTATAACTGATGTTCAGGTTGTAATTATTGAGACTTTAATGTCAAAATCACGTACCTAAGAAACTTATGTTTCGTCATTGTTTAATCTCGTAGGAATATGGCTGATCTTGTTGGCAAAGTCGAGAGGAACCTGCTGCATTTTTTGTTGTCAATTATTTCAAATTATTAATTGATTCAAAGTATGATAAGGCTTACAATGAAGAGATTTTTTAGGATGGGTACCTTGCTGCTATTGTGGTGGAGGAAGGCTCTACAGCTCATGTAGGGTCCACTATTGCACTTTTAGTTGAGAACGAGGACGAGATTGCTTTATCTGTTTCTCAAGCTAAGAAACAGGGGCTGGGGCGTCTGCTGAGGAAGTTACAGCAGTGGCGAGAGCTGGGACAGGGGAGACAATGTTCACGCACCTGGATTCAAGGAAGACGGTGGTGGCGTCTCCTTACGCTAAGAAGCTAACGAAGGAGTTGAATATGGATTTGAGTTTTTTGGTTGGGAGTGGGATGTTAGGGAGGGTTGTAGCAAAAGGATGTTGAAGCTACAGTTAGTGGTGGAGAGAAGAGTAAGGAGAGTGGTGTGACGGGTGGGGTGGAATTGGTTCAGTTTCTCTTTATTACAATGCCGGGTGCGGTTAGTAAGAATAAGGTTGAGAGTCTTGGTGTACCTACTTTTACAGTCGGGTATACTATTACTACTAATGCGCTTGATGCTCTTTACCAAAAGGTATAATTTTTGTTAACTTTGTTATTCGACTAAAATTTATGTTTACTTAATTGTTTGTTTTAGTTAGTTAATGGTTATGCGTTAGGTTTTACATCGAGTGAATATTGTTATGGCTTTATTAGTAGAAAACGCTAATCTTGGTGCTTATTACTTTTCGAATAAATTATTTTGTTGTTGGGAGAACAGTAGAGTAGAATTGGACTGGCAAACTTCTTTCACATGTTAAATACTCAGAAGTCGATACCAAGCTTTTTTTTACCCTATTCTGATCTAGAAAACTTCTTTCACATGCTAAATCGGAACGATTGGTAGTAAAGATAGTTGGTTTGGCCTTTTTAACAAGTGTAGTTAGTGTGTCCTGCTTTTAATGATGTAGCCCATAATTTTGAGAACATGAGATTTAGTATTTTTGCATTAAGAGTATTAATAATACCTGCTTTTTATCATCGATTCGAGATTAAATGCGTCCGATTTCATATTCGATATTTTGTATAGATAGTTGGTTTGACAACTTTGACCAGAACCATTGTCGTTGCGCTTGGGCCAACAATTTCAGGTATATAGTACTTAATATACTCACTATGTAATAGGGCAAAAAAAGGGCAGGTCAGGCGATTTGTAACAGGGCAAAACATGCAGTGTTTTAGTTCATGTCGGGTTTGAGGTACTTGTTTAATGTGCGTTTGTATATTTTAGTTCTTTCGTTTGTATAATTTATGGCACCCATTTGTATATTTTAGGGCAAAACACGCAGTGTATTGCATATATGATGCATTAATATCGAACACTTGCTGCTTCACAAAGAACAGGAATAAAACTCCATGAAAATAATACATTGTGGTAAGAAAAGATACACAGTTGTACTAATGTCTAACAGGGCAAAACATGTAAGGAATAAGTTGTTAGTCATTCTTTGTGGTGCAAAAAAAGGGCAGGTCAGACGGTTTGTAACAGGGCAAAACATGCAGTGTTTTAGTTCATGTCGGTTTTGAGGTACTTGTTTAATGTTCGTTTTTATATTTTAGTGCATTCGTTTGTAATAATTTACGGCACCCGTATGTATATTTTAGGGCAAAACACGCAGTGTATTGCATGTTTGCTGCATTAATATTGAACACTTGCTGCGCCACAAAGAACAGGAATAAAAACTCCATGAAAATAATACATTGTGGTAAGAAAAGATGCACAGCTGTACTAGTGTCTAAAAATAGCTTAGTGTTTTATATTGGGATTTCTTTATAAACAATCTAGAGATAGCATGTACATATGCTAAGCATCGTCTTTTTTATCCATGAGCTCATTTCTTAACGACCTAGATTCTATCAATCTGTAAACTTCCTTTTTTATCAACATTTTCAGTATAATGTAAATTAGATAGATTTGAGGTAATGGGTAGACTTTAGTAAGCGTCACCTAAAACAGTTTTTGTACATTTACATGTTATTTTTTAATAATAAGTAAAAATTATTTTTAATACTACACTAGGACCTTTTAGTATATGGAATAAAGCGATTCAGTAGGCCAAATGCATTGAGGTAATTATTTAGTAATTCTGTTTGTATATTTTAGTCCATCTGTTTGTATATTTGAGTGCATCCGTTTGTATTACACATACTTTTCGTATGTTGAAAGGACTTTTCTACCCTTCAAGACTTATCCTAATGCCTCTCCTTTATTATTTTCATCCGGGAACGAGGACAAGGTCTTTGATCCCGGTATTACATTTGAGGCTTCCCCATGGACCATTTAATTCAGGGACGAGTCAGGCTCGTGACTCGGTTAACAAAAACAAGCGCTTTTTGGGAGGCAACCCGAGTATCTATCCTTTATATCTGTTTCCATAATAAGTGTGGGGGAGACCCTAGTATGTGTTTGTTGTTTTCTTTCTTATCAGTTACAGGGATTCGAGCTTTCAAAGATCCATTCTTGATGACTTTTGACGAACCGTGATCCCGTGTACCCATCTTCCCGGTTCTATCCCAAACTCTTTTGATTCACTATTTTATATTCTTCAATATTAAAATAGGAATCACTATAGTTGTCCTTTCCTTAGCAAGATTTAAACAAAGTGCACAATGTCCTAAGTGTAGGGGAGTTTACTCCCACATGGTTAAACATTCAGGACAATGTTTATATCAAGTGTAGGGGGACTTCTATCGAAGTAAGTGGGCTTTTCCATTAATTTGTCCTCATTTTAACCAGAAAATTTGATTTTTCGACATTTTTCAAAAATTTTAATCTATTTTGGCCTAGTTGTATAGTAGTATTTTCCTTTGCTATCGTTATTTACTTTCTTTGCTAGAATAAATTTTCAATAAAGTGGTTTTAATTTTCAAACGTTGTGAATCTTTTGACTCAACCCGAGTTTACTTATCTAAGTTTACTCTAGCTAGTATCCTTAACGTCTTTAAGTCAATTTTTGCTAGGCTTTATTATAGGGAACTTTAAAACACGAAAGTCTTAACTCTTACGGGTTAAGAACAAGAACTTTTCGCAAGTTCCTATAACTGATCCTAGAAAGTCGTTTATCAAGGGAACTTTAAAATGCGAATTCTAAACTTGAAAAAGTCTAAGAATTTGCAAGATCCTATAGATGACTTGAAAACCCAAAACTTTGATTTAATAGGCTAAGCATCCACGAGTCTCATTCCTTGAGATTTTAAATTGTGGAGAAAGATGATAGAGTCAATTATAAGTTAGGTATTCTTTCATGAATTTATGTGAGTTAATTATAAGCTTTTTCTCCCATCGTTTGCTAATAAATTTAATTGCAATAAATAAGGTTGTACGATTTGAAAAGTTACTTAGCTTCTAGCCCAAGATCGTTTAAAAGTTGCTCGGTATTTATTAGAGTTCATAGCCAAGACATAACTTTTGAAGCGGGATGCAAAGACTGGCGAGTCCGAAAAGGTCCTAACAAGACACGAGGGCTACATTTTGTTGCTAAAGATCCAAAGTGATGTGAAGAATCATTTATCAAAAATCAATATGAAGGATCGAGACACACGACGAAAAGCAAATACTCCCCAAAAGATCATGGAGAAATCTATCCGAAAAGACCCTAACAAGTTATGAGGATAAATAGATCCAAGTCATAAAAGGAGGCGGATCGTTGTATATCAAAATCCCAAATAAAGATTGGAGAAAAATTAAGAAGTCGTGGTCCAAATATGAAGAATCTCTCAAAAAGTTCAAGTGAAGAAATTCTTATTATGAAGAGAAGACCATTATTTCATGAACGACTCTCAAAATTTGAAGTATGAAGTCGCTGCCAAATATCGGTCCGAGAAAGGTCTCAAATCGTGAAGCGAGTTATGCCAATATATGAGCTTTAAGAGGTCCCGAGAAGCAGTTTTAAAAGATTTTGTCCTTTAGCTAACTATTGATTAAATCGTCCCACTTTATTTCCGGCCTAAGTAAACTATCGAAATAAGTCAAACAATGTATCCTCGTGATCATTCAAGACAAAATTAAAATATAAGAGATACACCTAGGAATAAGGGAGTCTAAGTAAATAATTGGGCCACATGAGTTTGTGTTAGTTTGCTAACTTATAATAACAATGATCTCGTTTTTAAGCTTGGTTTGGGGAACGTGAAACTTGAGGATGATAAACATTCATGACAATCCAAAGCCTCAATGTAAGTCTTTAATCTATTTATTTATTTTTCTTCCTTTAATTATGTTTAATAAAGGCCAAGGTAGGTTAATTACGATGGAAAATATAAATCTTGCTTTGTAATTTATGCATTGCATGAGGGCATTGCAATGGTCAAGTGTAGGGGATTTGATAGGTGTGAAAACACCCATCCTTTTACCACTTAGTTATAATAATAACCAAGCTAAAACGTGTATTTTATGTCGTAAAAGTCGGAATTATGCGTGGTTTGTGTTTTTATTGTGTTTTAGGACCAAAAGATGAAAAAGGAAGAAAACACGGGCTTTCACGGGCTTTTATCGAAGAAAACGAGAAAAGACGAAGTCAAAAGATCAAGAGTGCAAAAAGAACGGAAGTCAAAGGTCAATTCTGAAGATTTATCGAAGAAAAAGTCTAAAGATAGAAGTTTAATGAAGTCGAAGAACCAAGTCTAATTAAAGAAGAAAACTATAAGACAAGTTCAATTTATATCGACAAATCCCGAGACGACGTCGAGAATGACAAAGAATTTAAATCGAGTCGAGACAAGAAGAAAGAAGGAAGAAAGCACCAACATTTTACTCCTCCTATAAATACCCTCCTAATGTGTCATTAGGAGGGGGTTAGATAGTTTAGATTAGGAGTAGTGTAGTTTTATTTTCTCTCTCTAGTTTTTCACTTTCTCTCTCTAGTTTTTCTTTAAAGTTTTAAGCTTTTCACTTTAATCTTGTATTTGAATCTTTAATCTTCATATTATTTCAAGCTTTTTACAATCATTCTCATTCTATATTTCTTGATCTTTTTAATTATGTTTGATTCGAAATAATCTTTGATTTTGTTTAATCTTGATGTTTGATTGATTAAAAAGTTTATCTTTTTATCAATCTCTAAGTTTTATACAGATTAAGCTTTGAGCTTATCATGCTTATTGGCTTATTTTGTGTTTAGCTTATTTATTTTTTATTTTCTAAAAAAAGTTTAGTCTTTTCAAAGTTTGATTCATAAAGTTTGCTTATTTCATATTTTAAAAGTTTTCAAATTTGTGATTATTGAGTTGGTTAAGTTTTTGTTAATTGTTCTTTTTAGAAGTGCTTATTGGTTTATTAGCTTATGCTCGTCCATCCGAATATTGTGATTTTTCCATCACAATAGGGTTTCTACATTGTGACGGCTTGTTGTGATAGTTTTTCCGATCACTTATTCCGATCGTAGGTTGCGATCGCCCCTGGCATCGTACTTTACGATCGGGTATAAGGTATATTGTGACGAAATGCTGCCCAAATTTTGACTTTCATATTGTGACAGTTTATTTTTTTATAATATTCCGATAGTTATTTTGGTATAATATTCCGATAGAATTAGGATTGTTTGATATTCCGACAGTTTCTCTTTTTATAATAACATTCCGATAGTTAATATAACAACATTCCGATACTTTTTTCATTTACACATTCTGATGGAATTTTCAACATAACATTCCGATGGAAATGTGCTACATGCCTAGCAGCTTACTACACTTTTGGCGCCAATTTCAGCAGGCAGCTTGGCTGCTTGAGCTAGCTGCCTGCTAGCTTGCTTATTTATTAGTATTGTTCCGTAATCGTTTAGTTTTATCTGTAAGTTGTTCCGATTTTATTTTTAAAAGTTACGTATTTTTAGTTGAATTTTTCGTCTAATTATAAAATTAATTGTTTTTCGTAAAGTTCAAGTTTTATCTTTTTTTAGTACCCGCTTTAGGTTTTGCCTCGTTTAGCTTTAAAGTACAATCTTAGTTTTTTCTCTCCTTTTTCATTAAAAAAACTTTATTTTCGAGTCGATAGTTAATTTCGTCTTTTAGTTTTATTTTTATTAATTGTTTCACTTTAATTTACGTTTTATTATTTGTTTTATTAATTGTTTTTATACAAGTCTTTTTATTAGTTCTTTTATTTTATTAGCGTTAGGCTTGCATTTACTTTTTACTTAGAAATAGATAACCAAATCTTCTTTTATTAACCAAAAACAACTGAGTCGCACTTTTAACCTTTTTCAATTCGAATCGAGACGAGACGAACAAATTTTCTTACTTGGCAAAAACCCAATACCTCACGCAGTGGAGCAACTCTAGTAGGACCATCTATCCCTCCCCAAGTTACTCCATCTACACCTCCTCCACCCCCATTTATCGCTCCTACTACCACGCCTAGTACTAGTTCTCCATTACCATCTCCACCTCTTACGGGAGAAGTACCAAACAAAAACCCTTCACCCTCTCAACCTTCACCTTCTACACCTACACCTCCTAAACCCAATATCCCTTATCCTTCAAGATTAGACAAGTTCAAAGTGCTCAGTAAGGAGGATTCTCAAATTACTTCCTATTTGAAGATGATCTCCCAAATGAATTTCAACATTAGCCTTGTTGAAGCACTTGTCCAAATGCCGAAATTTGTCAAAGCATTCAAGGAATTTCTTAGTAAGAATGAGAAGATGGCCGAGTTTGTCAACACACGCTTAAATGAAAATTGTTCTGCAGTCCTTCTTAAAGAACTTCTGGAAAAACTTGGAGATCCCGGTCGTTTTGTGCTACCTTGTACATTTAACAAAGTCGAAGAATTTACTGCCTTAGCCGATCTCGGGGCAAGTATCAATTTAATGCCATCAAGTGTTTGGAAAAAGTTATCATTACCCAACCTTACACCAACAAGGATGACTCTTGAGCTAGCAAATCGAACTCTCGCTTACCCCGTTGGTATTTCCGAAGATGTCTTTGTTAAAGTTGGTACCTTCACGTTTCCGGTCGATTTTGTTGTTGTTGATTATGAAATGGACCCTCGTATTCCGTTAATACTTGGACGGCCGTTCTTGAAAACCGGAAAAGCTTTAGTCGATGTTGCCGAAGGTGAACTAAATCCAAGGGTCGGGAATGATCAACAAGTTTTTAAGATGGGGAAGATTACAAGCAAATCCAATCGAAAAGAATCGGCGAAAATGATTAATGTGCTTCCAGACGAGCTTCTTACAACTCCTCTGGAAAGTACAAAGCTTGATTCTTTTGTGCTACATGACAATCCTCTTTTCGAGACTTTCTATGATAATCTACTTTTTCAAGACCATGTGGACGATCCTAATGATTCTTTCCCCGATTTGGACACTCCACCAATCTATGATGAATATGATGATGATTCTATTGCCGATTTGAGTGATCCACCAAGTTATGATGATTATGATGATTTTTCTTCAGAGTATAAAGACATGCGAACTTATGATGACTTTTATGATGTTGACACTCTTTCGAGTGATTCTTCAAATGATATGTCTCCTAATGATGATCTTGCTCCAATTTTTGATGTTGGGTCCTCCACCAAACACTCATGATACTTTAGAGGATTACTCATTTGAGGAAGATTTCGCCACCTTTCTCAATACAGACTTTTCCTAATGAGCATGATTCTCCTCCTTTGGATTTTGATTATGGTCTCTACCCTCCTTCGGATGTCAAGAAGCCCATTTCAAAGGAGAAGAACCCGGAAGACACCAATATCCGTAGTACCTATGTCTTAATACCTCTCTTTTCACCTTCTTCAGATGAGACTGTGCAGTTTATGGGCGAATCATCAAGGTCTACTGAGTCTAAGTCTTATTTTCCCCTAAAGGAAAACGTGTTCGATCCGGGTATCACAATTTTTAAGCCATCTCAGTATCCATCTGATGAAATAAAATTAAAGACTTTTGGACAATATGGAGCTATGCTTTCACCTCTCCATACCTATGACCACCGTGCTCCATCTTTGCTTAAGGGAACCTTGCCTACTCTTCTTTGGCTTGTGCTCTTCACCTTAAGTTTGTGCTATTTGATTAATGAAAACCATGTATTTGATCCCGGTGTATGTTCTTCAAGGTTCTTACCATTATAATCAAGGTCGAGTCAGGCTCACGGCTCGGTCAACAAAAACAAGCACTTCTAAGAGGCAACCTGATGATCTATCCTTTTTTATCCGTTTTCATAATAAGTGTAGGGGGATACCCTAGTATGTGTTTGTTGTTTTCTTTCTTATGATGTGTAGGGATTGGCGCTTTCAAAGACACACTTTTGATGACTTTTGACGACCCGTGATTCCGTCTATCCGTCTTCCCGTTTTTATCCTAAACTCTTTTAATTCATTATTTTATATTTTTCAATATTAAAAAAGTAATCACTTTAGTTGTCTCTTCCTTAGCAAGATTTAAATAAAGTGCACAATGTCATAAGTGTAGGGGAGTTTACTCCCACATGCTTAAACATTGATGACAATGTTTATATCAAGTGTAGGGGGCTTCTATCGAAGTTAAGTGGGCTTTTCCATAAATTTGTCCTTATTTTAATCAGAAAATTGATTTTTCGACATTTTTCAAAATTTTTAATCTATTTTGGCCTAGTAGTGTTTTCCTTTGTATCATTATTTTCTTTCATTGCTAGAATGAATTTTAATAAAATGGTTTTAATGAGTTTTGATGTCTTTGATATATTAGGCCCGTCATGAATCTTTTGACTCAACCCGAGTTTACTTATTTGAGTTTACTCTAGCTAGTATCCTTAACATGTTTAAATCATGTTTTGCTAGACTTTTATATAGGGAACTTTAAAATGCGAGAGTCTTAACTCATACGGGTTTAAGAACAAGAACTTTACGCAAGTTCCTATAATTGATCCTAGAAAGTCGTTTATCAAGGGAACTTTAAAATGCAAATTCTAAACTTGAAAAAGTCTAGGAAGATGCAAGATCCTATAGATGACTTGAAAACCGGAAACTTTGATTTGATAGGCTAAGCATCCACGAGTCTCATTCCTTGAGATTTTAAATTGTGGAGAAAAAGAGATGATAGAGTCAATTATAAGTTTTGTATTCTTTCATGAATTTATGTGAGTTAATTATGAGCTTTTTCTCCCATCGCTTGTTAATAAATATAATTGCAACAAATAAGGTCGTACGATTTGAAAAGTTGCTTAGCTTCTAGCACAAGATCGTTTAAAAGTTGTTCGGTATTAATTAGAGTTCATAGCCAAGGCATAACTTATTGAAGTGGGATGCGAAGATTGGCGAGTCCGAAAAGGCCATAACAAGGCATGAGGACTACATTTTGTTGCTAAAGATCCAAAGTAATGTGAAGAATCATTTATCAAAAATCAATATGAAGGATCGAGACACATGAAGAAAAGCAAATACTCCCCTAAAGATCATGGAGAAGTCTATCCGAAAAGGCCCTAACAAGGTATGAGGATAAATAGATCCAAGTCCTAAAAGGAGGCGGATCGTTGTATATCAAAATCCCAAATAAAGATTGGAGAAAAATTGAAAAAGTCGTGGTCCAAGTATGAAGAATCTTTCAAAAACTTCAAGTGAATAAATTACTATTATGAAGAGAAGACCATTATTTCAAGATCATCTCTTAAGATTCGAAGTATGAAGTCAATGCCAAATATCGATCCGAGAAAGTCTCAAATTGTGAAACGAGTTATGCCAAGATATGAACTTTATGAGGTTTCGAGAATCAGTTTTAAAAGATTTTGTCCTTTAGCTACCTATTGATTAAATCATCCTACTTTATTTTCGGCCTAAATTAACTATCGAAATAAGTCAACAATGTATCCTCGTGATCATTCTATACAACAATAAAATATAAGACGTACACCTAGGAATAAGGGAGTCTAAGTGAATAATTGAGCCACATGAGTGAGTGTTAGCTTTACTAACTTATAATAACAATGATCTCGTTTTTAAGCTTAGTATGGGGAACGTGAAACTTGAGGGTGATAAACATTCATGACACCAAAAGCCCTAACATAAGTCTTAGATTTCTTAACTTGTTTCGTCCTTTAAGCATTTTTGTAATTTTTCTATCTTTTTAGTTCCCTTAGTGTCTAATGTTTAATAAAGGCCAAGGTACTTATGATGGAGAATGTTAGTCTTGCTTTGTAATTAATGCATTGGATAAGGGCATTGCAATGGTCAAGTGTAGGGAATAAGTGTGAAAACACTTATCCTTTTACCACTTAATTATAGTAAAAAACAAGATCTAAACGTGTATTTAATGTGGTAAAAGGTGGAATTATGAGTGGTTTGTGTTTTTGTTGTGTTTTAGGACCAAAATATGAAAAAGGAAGAAAACACGGGCTTTTATCGAAGAAAAAGACAAAAGACGAAGTCAAAAGATCAAGAGTGAAAAATGAACGGAAGTTAAAGGCTTATTCTAAAGATTTATCGAAGAAAAAGACTAAAGACGGAAGTTTAACGAAGTCGAAGAAACAAGTCTAATAAAAGAAGAAAATTATAAGACAAGTTCATTTTATCATTCGACAAATCCCGAGACATAGTCGAGAAGACGAAGAAATTAAAAGACGAAAAGACAAAGAAAGAGAGAAGCAACCAACTCCTCCCCTCCTCCTATAAATACCCTCCTAATCCTTCATTAGGAGGTTTTAGATTTTTAGTTAGTTTTAGGAGTAGATTAAATTACTTTCTCTCTCTAGATTTACATTAATGTTTTCAAGCTTTTCTTATTAATCTTGTATTTGAATCTTTAAATCTTCATCTTAATTTCAAACTTTTCATAATCATTCTCATTCTACCTTTCTTTTTTTTAATCTCTTGTTTAATTTAGATAATCATGTAGTTTGTTTAATCATGTTCTTTGTTTGATTGATGTGTTTGTTTGATTGTGCTTATTGATTTTCATTTGTTTGATGTTTTTTATTATTGTGCTTTTTGCTTATTTTTATGTTTTTCTTATTTTAAATAAGTTGATTTGGTAGATTAATATTTTTATAAAAAGTTGATTTTTTTAATATTTAGATTATTTAGTGTTTTTAAAGTTTTGAATTGTGGCTTTAGCTTTTTCTTAAAATTGTTTTGGTTAAGTTTTTGGTTAAGTGCTTATTGAATTTTAGCTTATTTTATGTTATCCGGGTTTAGAAACCCTAGTATCCCGAATTAGGCATGATTTCTAGGAATCCAGATTGTGTGTAAGGTGTTATTCCGAATAAGGTGTGTGACTAGTATTCCGGATTGTAACAAGTTCAGTGTTCCGAATTGTGTGTGTTTGAGGCATTCCGGATTGTATCAAAGATCACAGATTTCAGATTACTCCCTGAACACGGATTTTGGATTAGTACATAGGATAACATTCCGGATTAGGTCTAGGGTTTGCATTCTGGATTTGCCCATGATTGTGTATTCCGGATTGTTTGAATATTCTGTATTCCGGATTAAGTAGGAATTGTGTATTCAGGATAAGGTTTAGATTTTATATCATTCCGACTTAGGTTGTGTTTTATATTATTCCGACTTATGTTTATTTTGTTTTCCTGTTTTATTTTCAAACTTTATTTTTCCCGCCATTTCTACTTAGCTTTATTTTAACTTGTTTTGTCTTAGTTTAATGTCAAGTTTATTTTATAAAGTTTTAATTTTTAGAGTTTACATTTTATTAAGTTTTAATCTTTTATCATTTAATTTTCAAAGTCTTTAATTTTAGTTTAATCTTTTCAAGCTTTCATTTTTCTTTAGTTACTCAACGACATTTTCTTGCTTTTTACACCAAGAACAACTTAGTCGCACATTTAACTGTGGTCAACTCGAATCGAGTCGAGACGATTTTCAATTTAATAAAATTATGGATATTAATGAGCAACATTGTACTCGTTGTTTGTGGGATCAGATTCATATAAATCATCTAAAATGTCCCTAGTAAGAAGCACATGCCTAATTGCCTTTTTCATATAATCCATGTAAACCGTTGAATTCTTAAGGGTCGGGTTCCTAAAAAGCACCACTTCTTTTGTTTTTGGAGAACTAGAGGTCAGGGCAGAGATTATAGCTGGATTATCAACAACTTCTTGTCCTTTGAGTTGAAGTGTCTCCTTTAATTCAGCTATAACCATGTTTTTATCTATGAGTTGAATATTTAGGTCAGAGATCTCCACACATTTCTTGTCCAGTTGGTCAACAAGTTACTTTTGCTCTGCCGCATTAAAAGCGAAGCGTTCTTCTATTGAACCAGAAACTTGTGAGACATCCTGCCTTACTTTTTCAAACTCCCCTAGCATAGAAGTAATTCTATCTTCTAGGGCATAATTTTTTATCTCTACAGCCTCTAGTTCCAATTTCTCTGCTAATGATTCTCTCTTAAGTCTCATGATTTCTTCCTCTAATGCCTGAACCATCTGAATCATCCTGTCACTAGTCTCAACAGTGTTTTCACAATCATTTGCTTTTGAAAGAGTTTCATTTTTAGATTGGTTTTCAATTTCAAGAGATATACAATGTTGTTGAAGCTCATCAAAACGTTTTGAAAGTGAGTTATAAGCATCTTGAAGCTTTAAAAATTCAGAGTTAGATACGTGACAAGAATGATTATCTACATTATTCACAGGCTCAACAATATTCTCAGAGAGATCATGCACATCATCACATTTATTCTCAGATGTAATCTCAATAGCACATTTAATAGTTACAACTTGCATCACATCGAGAGACACTACTTGTTCCAAGAATCGGTCATATTCAGACAAAATCTTTTCTTTCTCAATTAAATGTTGATCATAAGCATCATCCATTTCATGGAAAACTTTTTGAACTTCAGCCATTTCGAAATTAAGAATGTCCCCGAGATCTAGAAAAACCCTCTTTAATATTGTTTACAAACGAAACGATCTCTTTCTCAAACACCATTTTCATGTGTTCAAAAGCCCATTCTCCAGCGGTTTGAGCCGTTGAAGTCGTACATTCCTTGATGACCTTGTCAAATCCTGTAAGGCATCGCCTAATCTCTTTCAAGCTTAGCAATACTGTACTTACCGGTGGAAGACCCTTTGGAATTTCCTTAGGTTCATTCGGATTAACAAGTGTAGAAAATATACTAAGATTTTCTCTAGTAGACATGTAATCTGGTGTATGGATAAATTCCATTTGTATATTAAAGCGAGTTCTAAAATCCATTTTTTCATTCTCTTCATTAAGTTGTTCATAATCATACTTAGGATATGTAAAAATCACTTTTGACCGATTCTCTTCATGCAGTGACATATTCTCGGATTCATTCGAATTACCAATCGGGTCTAAGACCAAACATAGCTTTGTTGCATCATAAAGTCGTGGGTTGTGGTTAATAGCTTGCTTTGCATAACCCGGGTAGGTAGCAGGTCTGTTAGACGTGATAGAGTAAATTCCCTAAAAGATGAATGAAACAAGTGTACTAGATGTGAAGCAGAGTATTGTTTTAAAAGAAAAACTTCAGTCTTTTTAATTTTCTCAGACGCCTTAATTTCCGTTTCAACCCTTTTAGACTCGAGAATTTTGAAATCCGTTTGTAGTTTTTGAAAATTATTAACGACTGACTCTTTTTCTTTAAGTTCTTTTGAAAGATTTGCTCTTAAACTTTCAATTTCTAACAAGTTATCCATTTGGACTTTCCTAAACCTATCAAATTCTGGATTGGTTAAGGTATTGGTCAACGGAGTTAATTCCAAGGTTTTAACCTTTTCCTTATACAACGCAAGCTCGGCAGATAATGTCTGATTAACACAGAGGGTTTCAAGGACCGCATTATTCATTTGGCCAAGCATAGATGCCGACACCATAACCAAATTTTGTTGAGCAGACGAATTTGTAGACGTAATAGCTCCCGGTTGTGTTTCACTCAAAGTCTGGGGACTTGCATTGATATTGCTATCATTGTTTGTCTCCTCGTTTGAATTACTAACCATCATAGGCTGTTCCGGATACTCATACACTTGCTCAACTTGATAAGGTACAATACTAGTATCATTGGTAGTATTTGGTACCTCAGAGATTGTATCAGCCCCATAAAGTGAAAGATTTGCCATGAGACCTGCCTTAGCGGTATTGAGGTCATCATAGTCTGAATCGTATGCATCAAGATCATCGCATTGATATGCTACATTGTTGGTAGAAGCTGCTGTGAGTCCTTCAGTATCCATAACTCCTGGATTTACTAGAAATTCTAACTCCTCTTCATCGAGTTCTCGACCTTGTGCTTGAGCATTAACCAAGTAAATATTTTCTTGAAACCAGGAACCATCCCTCTTCCTCTTTTGCTGCTTACACTCCCGAGCCATGTGTCCTTCCCCTTTGCAGTTATAGCAGATGATCATCTTCACTTTGCCAGTATTGTTTCCTCTTGGAGCAGTGTTGAATGGTCGTGCAACAGTATTGGATGAACTTGGTCTCCCTGAGGTGGTTGCACAGTAACTCTACCATCTTGGATTGTTGCTTGTCGACGAGAATTAGAAGAAGTTCTCAACTGATTGTTTGTTGGAGATGGTCCTCTATAACCTCTTTTGTTCAACGTTTGAGTTATGTAGGCAGACATTTGTGCTAGTACATCAGTAGGATTATCCCCTTGTCTGAACTCGGGAATTGGAACCTCATCATCACAGTAGAAAACCGGTACTGGTGGAGCCACATACACACTAGAAGGAGTACTGACATGTTGTAAGTAGTGGGGTTGAGGAACGTCATGTTACTGGTAGGTGATAGAAGGATTTGTTGGTGGTTGATAAGGAGAGTATGGTTGTTGAGAACGTTGTGATGATAATGCTGGTTGTTGATATTGTTGCTGATATGATGTAGGTGGTTGTGGTAGTATCGAATACTGAGGAAAGTTTGGAGTTTGGTACAAGGGCTGATATGAAGATTGTTGTCCTATAGCATACGAAGTGTTGTTATATGACAAAGTTGGATGATTTGCCATTAACGCCAATGGTTCGGACTAAGATCCTTGAGACATACGTTTCTGGAGCACATGCTTCTCGTGTTGCTGCAAGAAAGCATATTGTTGATCTAAATTAGATTTGTGGAAATCCCAAATCAATTTGACATCAATGACGTATTGGGTCCACTCTGGGGGAAACGTGTTCAAGAACTTGGTGTTGAGTTGAAACTGAGAATCGTAAGATTATACACATTCAAATCATTCATCAAAGTAGTGGAGAGCCAGTAGTAATCATGATGTGTTTCTCCTAGAATGTATGAGAACCTATCAAATAAGTCATAGAGTTGACACTCTTGTTCCTGCTTGAAAAGGGAAGTCCCTTGTAACAAAACCGTTAAGCGGTCCCAAAGCTCCTTTTCTACCTTGTGTTTGCTTAACATACGATAAATATCAGGTGGAAGAACTTGAAGTATGGTCTGAATGGCCTTCTCATATGCATCAGCAATGATTTGGTTGGCAACCGTTAATTCATGAAATAGCCTTGGTTGAGACACATTGTCTACAGTAACTTCGCCCCAATCGAGTGGACCTTGCTCAATGGATTGAACCATGAGTCTCCCACTGGGTCTACCAATAATATACGACATCATGCGACCTTGCCATGCTTCAAAAACCTCTTTGATAAGCAACGGTGGACGGGTATCGGTACCCGAGATGATAGAGAGATCAGTAAGCGATGTCATTGTCGGCATAAATGAATGAGGATTAATTTTTGATCCCATGAAGGAAAAAGATTATCTTTTGATCGAGCAATGAAGTAAGGTTGTGAAAATTTTTGTTGTTGATTTAGTTCGTGTGTTGATGTTACAATGTTAAAATCCTCTACAAAATCCTTGAAAAATCTTCTAAGTTAAACAAATCAAAAATCTGTCTTCATTTTCGGAATAAAGCACTATCTTCGGAATAAACCACTGTTTTCGGATAAACCACTATATTCGGAATAAACCATGTATTCGGAATAAAACACTTTTTTCGGATAAATCACTATATTCGGAATAAACCAGTGTTTTCGGATAAAACTCTATATTCGGAATAATGGGATCTTCGGAATAAGAGTAGTTTTCGGAATACCTAGAGATTCGGATCAAGTGGAATACTGATTTTCAGATAAAATAACTTTTCTGATTAACTTGTGATTTTCTGATAACTTGTGACTTTCGGATTAACTGGTGATTTTCTATTAAATTTGAGAATATAAGTTTTTCGGATAAACTTGTTTGTGACTTTTCGGAATAGTAAACCATGTTCCGAAAATAAATTTTCGGAATAATAAACCATGTTCTGAAATTAATTTCGATTTATATGAAGTTCGTAACCCAAAAATTACCCAAAAACACCAAAAAAATTGTGATTTATACCAAAATAAGTAAACCGAATGATTTGTTTACAAATTTAAACCATAAAATCTCAAAAAATTTCAAGATTTGAGATGGATTATCCTAAAAACCCACTAACCGAATTCACAAACTAAACAACACAAATCAATACCTTAAATCACCCTATGGATCTTGATACCAATTGTAGAAATATGATAAGCTATGATCCTATTAAGAGGGTTGTTGTTACTTGAGAGAGAAAGATGAGAGAAAAACTATGTGTATTGAATAATAAAAAGAACAACCAACACCCCCTCCATCAAAGGAGAGGGCTTTTATCCCCAAGTCCTTAGTGGACTTGGGCCTTCCAACCCGTGAACAAGCCCATGGGCTAGGTTGATAACATAATGTTAACAACTTTCTACTACGAGCTTAAAACGTTTAATAATATTGTTAGAGTGGCCGATACTTTAATATACGTTAAAAACGTATTTCCAACAAGTTCAAAGCCCCAAAGCTTAAACAAAAGTCATACGGTCATTTTATAGTTAAACATGGATACCCGTCCGGTTATGTTGAATTATATGACAAGAATCGAGAAAGCTTCATTCCTAATGGACACCGTGGAGTGAACATTTTCCACTCGATAAAAATAACGAAAACTAAAAATAGGTATGAGTCAGGCTGATGACTCAATAATAAAATAAGCGCTTCTCAGGAGGCAACCCGTGTGTTTTAAATTTACATTTTTAAGTGTGATTTTCCTTTTTAAAATAAATTCATGCTTTACACCCCACAATTTTTAACCAATGTTTTGCTTAAGTGTCAGGGGTGTAGCATGTGTCCCTTTTATAAAAACCTATAAAAAACAAAAAATAGAGTGTTTTTGTATTTTTGTATGTTTTATCCTTTTTGTAGGTACCGCAAGTTGAAGGCGAAGACAAGACGTATGTGTATTCTTTATGACGCATTATATGCCCGTGATTCTGGTTTTTCTCTTATTCCCTAACTTTTGTTCAGTTTCATCACATTAGGGACAATGCTAAACTTAAGTGTGAGGGGGTTGTAGGAAAATCGAGAAATAGATGCTTAATTGCTATATTTTTGGGCTATTTTAAAATTTTTGTTCTTGTTTTCCCTCGTAAATAAAAGGTTTCAAGAAAAATGTATATAAATAATTAAGAAATTATCCAATCGGTAATTTTTGAAGATTTGAGATACGTTTTTGTGTCAAACTTACCCAAGTCAAAGTCTCATATAATAGTAGAAGAATAACTCAAAAATTAGGAGAAGGTTGCAAGCTCAATATTTGTCAATACTGTTGGGTCGAAAATATGAGTTGATGAGTCAAAACATAAACACATGGACTAAATCTGCCAATAATGAAAACTACAAGCTGGTGGATAAACTTGTAGAAATATATCACAGGAAAAGATTTAGTTTATTCTTAACTTCCTTTGTAAGTCTTGGTTTTTCTTATCTTATAAAAGGAACCAGACATGTTTTAGGTTTTTATAGATATCAGTTTTCACAATGTAACCTAAAGGTGTAGTGTGTGTTCTAGGCGTCTGGTTCATGTTAAGACGCCTAGGCTATTTATTTTAATCATTAATGTTTAATACAAGTAATCATTGGAAGTAAACACCTTGTTCATTTGTCTTGTTCAATTCCGCTATGCTAATCACATATGAACGAGATGCATTCCTAGTAAGCTTAATCGATCCGTGAATAATGGATTCAACAGTTGGTATCAGAGCTTGTTGAGGAACTTTGATCTAAAGAACACAAAACCCTAAAAACCTAAATCGCTAAAAACCCTAATTTTTCAAGAAACCCTAAAAACTAGACAAGATGTCTACTCTAGATATGACTTCCTCCTCAAGCCATAATCTAAAAATACCCATGCTAGACCCTGACAATTTTAAGCTATGGAAGTTCAATTTTGAGCAGTACCTTCAAATCCATGATCACACTCTTTGGGAGATTATTGAATATGGAAACACATTCGATAAGGCTGCCAAGATTCAAGCTTCTATTACTTTAAGATCTGTTGAGGGTTCAAATGAAGAGGATCGAAAAGAAAAACCTTCAGATGGGAGAGTTGTCTCAACTGAGGACATTACAAAGAGAAGGAATGACATGAAATCTCTAAGCATTCTCAAACTTTCTTTAGGACCAGCCAATCAACACAGGTATAGAGGTTTTTAGTCTACAAAAGAGCTTTGGGCAGCCCTTTAATTCAACTATGGTGGTAATGATGATACTACCTCAGAGAAGAAGAAGCAACTCTTGCATGTGTATGTTGTGTTCAAAGCTCTTCCCAATGAAAAGCTAAGTGGGGTGAGAAGCAGACTTCTTGACATCACAAGCAAATTGTCCTTTATGGGAACAGTGTATAATGATGTTGATTGTTGATCCCAAACTTAGATCGATTTAGCTTTTGTGAAAACGAGATTAAATCAAGTTAAACACTTAGAGAAACTTTGTTGTGTAAACAATTCAAGTACTATGCGGAATTAATACTTGAATGAAGAACAAACAAAATAAATAAACCAAACTTTCACTTTGATTGATAATTGAACTTATGTACAATGAAAGTATAAAACGTATATTAAACTAAAACCTAAAGGCCTCCTTTTATAGAATAAGGAACCTTGCACAAGAGTCTAACTATCAGCTATTCTTGGTAAAGATAAACATAGAAAATACAATGTCGAACATATCTTTAATAGAAATACAAAACGTGTAGACTAAGTATTCTATCAGTGCTTGGACTTCTCTTCATCAGCGCTTGATTTCTTCTTGTCAGCGCATGATCTGTCAACGCTTGATTTCTTCCTATCAACATCCAATTAACTCCTGTCAGCGTCTAAGTGTCTTGGCTCATTTTATTCCCAACAATCTTCCTCTAAACTTGATATCTACTCTAGTAATCAAGTTTTCTGAATAAAACTAAGAACAAGGAGGATTCTTACAAATACAAATCACTTTTTAATTAGGAAATAAATAAACCTAATTAAGTCTTTGCCAACATCACTCGTATAATCCATCTCCAGCTGTGTTGACACCATTTTCTTCAAAACTTCCTTGGAAATGGGATATTCAGCATCCACAAGAAGATATTCTGAAAATTTAGACGCCATTGAAGTCCACTGATATCATCGAGATCCAACCATATTAGATATTCATCATTTGGCTCACACATCCTCTTGAATGTGAACCAAATCTTTATTCCATTTACTGAAGTAGGTGCTTCAGCCTCATACTTGGTCTTCATCAATCCCCAAAGATCTACCAAGTCTTCTCTATCTAGACTTGCAAACAAAGAGATAAGAGTGGTGAAAGTATGTACCTTCTTTCCATATATGCCAATCATCCAAAACCCACTTGCATCTTCTTCATAGTGAACTATAGGGTTTCTGGAATCATAAGGTAATACTTCTGCAATATGTGAAGCTTCCAAAGGTGAGAGCTTAATACTCTTTCTATTAACCGCTTCACTAGGATTCACTCTATCCAAATCCTTTGGGAACTCAACTGGGAGTCTCTTCTTCACAGGCCTTGATACAATTGAAGCCTTTTGAATCTGCATCTCTTCTGCAAGTTCTTCCTTTCTTTCATCTGAAAGGAGTCTGATAGTATTCTCCTCCTGAATACTTTCCCATATAGGATAAGCACGAAATTCCAACTCATCAAAGGACAAATCCTGCAACTTCTTGAAAGTCCAACCCCCTTGATGACATATAAGAAGCATATGGTAAAGCTCCCTTCTTTCCTTCTTTGTCTGTTAAAGAACCTGGCTAGCCCTATACTTCAAAATTACCTTGCAATCTCTTTGAACTCTTAGCAGAATCTCCAAACCCCAAATTTGATCTGAAATGGTCATGCTTGGATTCTCTATAACTGTATTCTTCCATGCAAAGTACATCTTGGCTACTTCAGGCACTCATAATCAACTTGCATTTTCAATTCCTCAAGCCTTTCCTTAGCCAACTCATCACCATATTCAAGCCTTTCTCGATCTTCAATAATCATCACACTTGAATCAGTACTCTCATCATCACTGCCCTCCTTACTCTCAATAGAAGTCTCCTTCATCCTTTCTTTTTCCTCAAGTTGTGCAGCCAAAATAGAAACTATACTTGGGCTGATCATTGGGAACTTCTACTTCTACCATAATTCCTTTACCTTTATCCAATACATCAATAGTGGGTAAAGAAGTTGTTGGTACATGTGTAGACATCTCCTTGATGATAGCTGATGACTAGGATACATCAACCATATCTATAGGTTTATCAGCGTTCAAAACCTGAATGTCAACGCTTACTTTACTCTTGTCAGCGCTTGGCTTTGTGAACTGCTCCAACATTCAGTAAAAGATAAATTTAAATTTGTAGGGGTAACCAATTAAGCATCAAAACTTGGTTGCCTCTTCAAATCTGTTAGATCCTCAGCTATACCCAAAGATTCACCTTCATGTGAGCCTTTGTCACTCACATGTACCTGTTCATCCTCCCCTTTGGAAGAATCCTCCTCTCTACGCCTAGGGTTAGCACCTTCCAAAATATCAATCCTTTCACTCAATTGCTTGAGTTCAAGGCCTTGTGTATTGACAGCCGTCAATTCCAAACGAGTGTAACGTTCCAATCTGCCTCCTCTAGAATGGGAATTTAACCTCCCAAAGTAGATTCATGGGGCATGGATGGGGTCCTAATGATGTTAGGAATGGCTTGGCATGCATCTAATCTAGAACCAATAGTCCCAGCCCCACCCATGTCACCAACCACACTTGTGGTGGTGATTCTCTCTGCAACATGGCTAGTACCACTAGAGGAGAACACTCCAGTAGTCCTTTGGCGTTTTACCAACCTAAATTATGGGGGTATAGAAGATGGTGTGGATTGGGAGTCTGTTTGAAGGTTAAGGGGTGTTTGGGTTTGTTGAAAAAGGATGTCAGCGTTTGGATTTGGATTGTCAACACCAACATTGAAAGTGTCAGCGTTGAATGATTCTTGGTCAACTTCCATTTGCTGGGGTGATGGTGGTTGTGCAGGCAATGGGTCTGGTTGTGGTTGTGGGTCTGGTGGTGGTTATGCTGCTGCAATAACAGCAAGCATGGCTTGGGTAAGGGGTAAGTTTCTATAAGGTTCAGAGTTCATCTTCCCAAAAATTGCTTTCTTTTGAACAGGAATCGTATAGAAATCATTGTGATCCCTATTACAGTATTGTTGTAAATCAAACACCATTTGTAAAAACCTTGGGTAAGCAAGAGTGTTATTTCCATATCAATCCATATCACAAGATTTAGAAGAGATAGAGAAGAAAGTTAGAGAGAGAAACTAGAAAGAGAAAGTAGAGAGAGTGGTGGAAGGTTACACTTTTACTAGGTGAAATGAAATGAACCAACACCCTCTTCCACACATGGAAGACGGTTTATATACCCTTAGCTTGTTGGGCCATGGGCTTTGTGACTTGGGCCGGGCTTGGCTTACACTTGGGCTTACGCCCCTAACTTAGACAATATTAGCTTAAAGTCCAAGCCCGGTTAACCCGACTAACCTATTACAATACAAGACCATTAACGACTAAGATGACCTATTACATTCTTGTTCGACTATATAAAATATAGGGCTAACAATCTCCCTCAATGTATCGGTCATCTTTAAAATGCATAAGATGATTGAGTGAATACGTTCTTATGGAGGTGATCTTCCTTCTTAGGTCTTGTATCTTGGTCTTGATCTTGTTTGTAACGGTTTTCTTCCTTCATGCCTTTGTGATATTTATCTTGAGCCTTTGTTATTTGACTTTGAGTGCTTGAGATCTTCAATCTATTCTTGATAGTGTTCATCTTAAGCTTTTGTGACAAGATGACCTATTACATTCTTACATTCTTAAGTATCTTGATTATCGCCATCTTGTGCTCTTGTGACTTCTGAATCGACATCGGTTACACAGCTACGCCACCTTCTTGATATGCAGCAACATATATAGACACGGATAAAATGGCTTTGAACATTTCATCCTAACTCGGTAGCGTTTTACCTCTGGTCGGTGAAGACCGTTTAGACGGTATTAGATACCGTACCTGTGATCGGGTAGATTCGATTAAGAATCTCCATGACAGGGTTTCCCGGCGGTAGCAGCCAATTCTCTTTACTCGACCGTCACAAAGCAGACTGCGAACGTAAAGAGTGAATCATAAGGATAAATTATCCGTCTGATTAGAGTCGTCAATTCAGAATTCCTGGAACAAGTTTGATTCAATGAGAATCACACCATTGTTGCTTTCCAGTTTGACACAAGCTTGATTCATAGAGAATCTTGCGAGTTACCTACCGAAGTGCTGTTTGATGTTGACATTGGAAGGATTTCCATTCGTCACTGTGAACACTAATGCGTGTCACTCTGAATGTTCTAGCAAGATCACATGGATTTTGCGAAGAAACCTTGAATCAAGTTTGAATCAGTTAAGAATCCAAACTTAGTTGCTTTCCAGTTCTCACAAGTTTGATTCGTGTAGAATCGCACAAGTTACATACCATGAGCTTGTTTGATGCTGGCTGAAGCTGGATTTCCATCCTCATTGTGAATCGTATCACTCAGATGTTCTGGCAATATCACAAGGATAATACGTAGGACTCGATTGTGTCCTGATGAGATGATAGATAGATCTCGTTTGACTCTAGACTCAATAAGTGCATTTTGGTAATCGGAGGCTGGAGCAGACTGCCACCTTTTCAATATTAACTAACTCGGAGTGAGAAAGTCAATAGATACGTGTTGATCTCCGTGACAATGAGACAAGCTTCTTTTGAGAGAAACTCGAATGGCTGAGTAAGGGTTATGCATCGCATCACTGGGTCCATGGCACTTTTCTTCGATAGATGTATTAACCTGGTTTCTGCCTAAGTTGCATAGAATATTCAACTCCTTCAATGCTTACCAACACGTCATCACTAGCACCTTGTTGTGATTGTTCCAGTGCTAACTTAAGTAATTAATCCGCATTCAGCTTCATTCAACTCCATCTTTCCTAGGGACAACTATTTTCTAGCTATGGAATGTCCTTGGGTAGATCCCTCCGGTTCTGGTTGGATCACAGGACTTAGTTTCATATCCAAAACCACCTTTTCACTCCAACGTTCCGTCGTGGATAGTAGGTTGTTTTGGGTATAGATCGTAACCATAAACCATTGAAAACCCTTCAAAGTGCTTGATAAAAATCAAAACTTTTTAACACTTTGAAAGTTTTACATTTCCGGAATACTCCTCCTACACACATGCATCGATATTCGAAATAGTTTAGCATGTGAGGGAAAGAGTTGCACTTGAGTCTTTAAGATCACATGTTGCAATATATTACATTTTAATCACATTTTCTCCCCGTATCTCTAATATAAAAACATCAAATTAGAGATACCAATTGATTAAAATATGACAATTTCTTAAAACCGATTGGCAGAGAAACATGTGTGCACGCATGAATCATGGAACTTTTTCAGTCGGGAAGCTCCCCCTCAACGATATATGTGTGTCTTGAAACAAAAGTTTGACAAAATTTTGAAAAAACGACTCCACAAATATGTTGAGGTACGGAGTAGAGATGCCTTATCCGATATGGTATATTACATATGACAGTATACTTAAAATAATCAGGATAGAAGACTTCTCTTTTATTGCTTAGGGAAAGCGCACTGAAACGTACACTTCCCTTTCGGGTCCATTTTTCATGAGCTCAAAACTTTGATTGTTTTGTGACTAGCTCATGATCGAGAAAAATAAATTTCCCGTTGTGACGGATAAGTTATCATCCGTGATAAACTTTCCTTAAGTTAAAGTTCGAGTTCTAAGCTGACATTTACTAAGAAGTCGTTTTTCATGAACTTAAAACTTTGAATGTTTTTGTAGGAAGCTCATGACCGAGAAATATTAATTTCTCGTTGGGAAGGATAACTTATCGGCCGAGATAAACTTTCCTTAGTTGAGGTCCGAGTTCTAAGCTGTGATGCGCTTAGAAGTCATATACACGAGCTTAAAACTTTCGAATAGTTTTATTGTAAGCTCGTGTCCGAGAAAATCGAATTTCTCGTTTTGAGGATAAGTCATACTCAGGATGAACTTTCCTATTTTTGAGGTACGAGTTACAGTCTGACATGTGACTGTATGTCTTTGTACATGAGCTTAAAAGCGTTGAATGTTTTTACAGATAGCTCATGTCCGAGAAAACTTAATTTCTATTTCTGAGGATAAGTCATCATCGGGATAAACTTTCCTGTCTTGTGAGTCCGGGTACATGAGCTTAAAAACGTTGAATGTTTTTACAGATAGCTCATGTCCGAGAAAACTTAATTTCTATTTCTGAGGATAAGTCATCATCGGGATAAACTTTCCTGTCTTGTGAGTCCGGGTTACAGTCTGTAATTTGACTATAAGCCATGTACACGAGCATAAAACTTTTGAATAGTTTTAATAGAGGCTCGTGACCGAGAAATGTTAATTTCTCGTTTTGAGGATAAGTCATCATCAGGATGAACTTTCCTATATCTGAAGAACGAGTTACAGTCTATAATTTGACTGTAAGTCATTGTAGAAGCTTAATCGTGAAACCCCTGAGACGTTTGTTTCTCTGATATCTGCTTTTTCAGCAACCAAACTCTGAGAGTGTCTTTTGTTTAGCAGTATGAATATGGAAAACCTTTGTGTTCTTGTTGAACCTTTACTTTATTACCTGCACTTTCATCAGTAGTTTGTATGCTTGCATGTAGGTTAGCGATATCTTGATGAGAACCATGTGGGGGTTCACCTTGAACCTTTGTCGAGCTAGAGGGAAATATCTTTCCAGTAGGAACCCACCTAAGACCTATTGTTTTGAAGGTTCTACCCGTTGGTATCCACCTAAGACAAGGTCCAGAAGACATAGGTTTCTCATGTACATCAGAAGACTTAATTTGAGAAAACCTATTTCCTTTAGGGTTCCGTCTTAGAGGTGCTCTAGCAGTTTGGTTCACCTTGTTCAGGAATTTAGTGATACAATCATCATGAATGGCATTAAAGACACATTTGTTATATTTCTTGCAAACAAAGTTCTTAGCATCTAAGAAGGCTCTAGAGTTTCTAAGGTTGGCGGATGTGTGCACATCATAGAAGGGTCTAGAATTCCTAGATGTGTGATTCTCGCTCCTAGGTTGTGGTTTGGTCCTATCTCTTGCTTGTGTATTTTTCTTAGCATCCTCTAGATTGCTTTTATGACCTGTGTCATTTGAACTACGCCTAGGCATGTCCTTGGAGCTATTGCTAAAGTTGCTTGAAGCATTCATGTGATCGGGTGTTGCAGAAGTGGATTTTCTTAAGGATGGTCTAGATTGTGGAGTGACTGGTTTAGGCAAATTTTTACGCACGTCAACTTGGGATGCAAACCTCGGATTCGACATTTTGGGTCGTGCAGATTTAAACGCATTCGGTTGTCTAGCAACTGAGCGGTTTCTGAATGGTTGAGAAGGAGGTTTCCCCAAGACTGACTGTTTTGCTAACTTAGTATCCACAATATTTCCTTTTAACTTCCTTAATTCATTTTTCACTGCAGTCAGTGCAAAAACCTTTTCCTGAATCTGAGCTTTTAATTGCTCATTTTGTAGAAGTAATTGAGCGACACGTTGTTCTAACTTAATGTTCATATTATCAAATATGTCGTTATCAGCATTCGCATCATTACTGTCTACAGTGTCGATAGGTTGCACAGATAATTCAGTTAATGAAGCAGGCGGAGGACTTGGATTTTGAGAAGCCAACTTTGATTCTAACAAATTTATCTATTTCACAAAATGTTCTTTTTCCGCGTTAAAATCTTTAATCTTACGATCCAATTTTTGTTCAAGAACAACATTTGCTTTTTCAAGTTTTTCAAAGAAAGCGTCAAATTTGTTATTTTTCTTTGAAAAATCGAGTTTGGCATCCTCAAAATCTTTAGTCTTCTGAGCTAACAAAATTTCAAGCTCGTGAATCTTAGAATCAACATCCTGAGAAGTCTCTCCTCCATTAGTACTCGTATCTGATGAATAAGGTGTGGTATTGCTATTAACCTTTTCCACTAGATACGTGTCAAGAATGGGTTTAGATTGCTCAGTATGTTGAGGAACATTGTATTCAGCATTTAAATATATTGGGTCAAAAAGTTGATGTGGCAGAAACTCAAAAACGAAGAAAACATGAAGACATTTGTCTAAGCGTTGTCAAGAGAAAATCAAGCGTTGACAAGAGCAAATCGGAGGTTGATGGCTTAAGCATTGTCATGTACAATTCAAGCATTGTCATGTACAAACTAAGCATTGATAGAAACGTAGACAAGAAGCCTTTGGAAGCTTCTATTTAGATAAACATGCAGGATATATTCTGTATAAATTTATTTGAATAGAAGATTTACATGTTTATTCATTCGTATCTCTTGTAAACCCTAATCCTTACACTATAAAAGGAACCAAGGGTATTAGGTTTATTCATAACTTTCATATACAATGTAAACCAAAAGCGTGTGTCGACTAGACGTGGGATTCAATGCATACATGTCTAGTGATTGTTGATTATTAGTATAATTAGCAATCCTTTTGTTTTAATTCATGTTCTTTGTGCCCAAACACCTTGTTACATAGTTATTGTTCTTTTCCGCTTTGATTGTATGATCATATGAACAATGGCTATGCCTAGTAGCTAAAAGATTCGAGGAAACCAAGGTTTCCTCAGTTGGTATCAGAGCCTCGTGGCTCGTGATGCTAGGACCAACAAGGTGTTCGTGTATGGTGAAGAAAAGAAAAATCCGTCTAGGGTTTTTTGGACGTTTTTGTGTGCGCAGTAGTATTCAGAAGGTCATAACTTTTTATTGGACCGTTGGATCGTCACGAAATTTCTTGTGTATATTCTATACACATATATATAGACATCCACGGGAGGGATTGTCAAGTTTTATCCCCAGGAAAAAGTTATTAGGCGTCAAATTCAGCAGTGAATATATGCAGTTTTCTGTAAACAGCCATGTTCAAAACACGTTTTCTCCTTCGTTAACCGTTGGATCTTCGTGATTTTTGAACTGTAGATTCTTGTCACTTGTGTCTAGAATCTCACCGAAGGGATTTTCGATCTGAGCCCTAATGAAGAAGTTATTCAAGGTCGAAGGTTGCTGGTTAAGGTATTAACGTTTTTGCTTTATTCACATGAAATCATGAACTAGGGTTACTCAAACCCTAGATCGACATGAAAAGCAGAAAGTTTGAGGTTCTTGGCTGTTCTGATGTGAAGATGGTTCATAATATTCAGATCTTTGTATAAGTTTTAGTTAACCCTAATTAGGGTTTCGATGCTTAACTTTCTGAACCCTAGATCTGTTTAAGGTGAAACCCTAAATTCATTTTCATATCCAATCAGAGTGGTCCCATGTAGCAGATCATGTTTCGTATGTTGCAATGTTTCGTACGTTGCTGATTATATCATTCACGTGAGACAAGAAAAGGTCTGATGGTGACTATGGTATAAAGACAAAAAGTGACGTTGATATTCATCTTTTATGACGCTGAAAAAATTGAACAATTGCCTACTGATTATCCATACACAACAAGTGAATCAGACATGTGGGGATTTGGTCTTCACAAAGGATATTCAGCAGTTCTATAAACGGTATGAAGATATTTGCTATTTTTATGGATTATATTCTATAAGAATATCTTGGTATCCCTGATTTCTTGGAACAAATCGTGGATATATACTTAAAAACAGGGGATATATGCGAATTTTTCATGGGCCAAGCAAGCAGCTAAAAGACGTAAGGACTTGTATTCAGTTTCCTTTTTCCAAACATGGGATGACGTGTGAATCTTGGAGATCACAGTGATGTTATTGTGCTCCATATCTAATTAAGATATGAAAAGAAGACGTGAAGTTACTTTGCATTTTAAAAGGAAGTAAGCCCTTGACGTTGCTGTTTGGTAGTTTGACGCTGACAGACTTTGTTTAGACGCTGACATAAATAAGTTTAAACGCTGACAAGAAGCGTTGACATGAGTTGTCCGACATATGGTTTCTCAAACGCTGTCAAGTGTTGTCCGATATTGGACAACACACAGTGTTATATCTTGGACAAAGGAATATGTTGGACAACAAAAGAATGGCTGCTGTTGAGAAAAATGGTACGTTTTTAGCACACAAAAAGGAGGAATTTACACACGAAGGTACATGGAATCTCCGTTTTTATTTAGAATATCAAGTTGATATTTATGGCTCGGATATTTTTAAAAGGGATTAATGATTTTAATGCGAGTTAGCAACTATTCATGAGAATTTGATGGATATTTTAAACTATGTAATCGGGATAGCCTTGTGAAAGAGTTATCCATATTCCTAACTTTTACATATCGTATGAAGATGTTATTTCAATAAATTCGTCATGAAGAGGTGTTGGATTAAGGGGAATAATTCTTATGGTAAGTTTGATGATTGAAGAAGATTTTCGCAAGTTTGTGTTCTATCATATCTTAAAGTCGTGCACTTCCTGTCATGGACTTTAAAGGTAACTTGTTTGTGCTTTAAATGTTTGGTGATGAAGACTTGTCATATCTAGCAAGGTAAGGTTGCTATCACTTGAAGGAGTTACATTATCGTGCTCAGTGTCTCACAATGGATGAGGATTTTGACAATGGGATCGAGGTCTACTTATATCTTCTCTATATGTTCTTTATCACGTGGATAGTACAAGACATGGAACATAGGTTTGGGTTATTCTACTTCTACATCAAGAATATTATATTTATTTTTCTTCAAGATCATTACATAGAGTCTACTTTTGGAGAATCTTCAAGATTGCATACGTTGTTTACTTCCCTGTTGATGTGACAAAAAGGGGAAGACATACATGCTACAATTGAGGGGACGAAATTTGAAGATGATATACAACTTACAAGAGATACACAAAGAGTTTTGCCGACATCAACTAGGGGAAGATTGTTGGGTCAAAAAGTTGATGTGACAGAAACTCAAAAACGAAAAAACATGAAGACATTTGTCTAAGCGTTGTCAAGAGCAAATCAAGCGTTGACAAGAGCAAATCGGAGGTTGATGGCTCAAGCATTGTCATGTACAATTCAAGCATTGTCATGTACAAACTAAGCATTGACAGAAACGTAGACAAGAAGCCTTTGGAAGCTTCTATTTTGATAAACATGCAGGATATATTCTGTATAAGTTTATTTGAATAGAATATTTACATGTTTATTCATTCTTATCTCTTGTAAACCCTAATCCTTACACTATAAAAGGAACCAAGGGTATTAGGTTTATTCATAACTTTCATATACAATGTAAACCTAAAGCGTGTGTCGACTAGACGTGGGATTCAATGCATATATGTCTAGTGATTGTTGATTATTAATATAATTAGCAATAATTTTGTTTTAATTCATGTTCTTTGTGCCCAAACACCTTGTTACATTGTTATTGTTCTTTTCCGCTTTGATTGTATGATCATATGAACAATGGCTATGCCTAGTAGCTAAAAGATTCGAGGAAACCAAGGTTTCCTCAAAATATACCATAGCCATTGGCTGATCATCATAAATGGGTCTGATATCCGCATCATTGGTTGTTTGATCATTCCCTGAGCTAGTACTGATATGCTGCGTTTCTGATTTTGTCCCGCTTCTCTCTGTATCAACCGAAGAATCATCCAATGCTTGATCTTTATCGATAGTGCTCTCTTTCGTCTGCATCAGTCTTTGATTCACCCTTCTTTGAAATTGCCTTTTATGGCGTGTTCTTTTAGCAATTGACTTCTTTATATTACTCATATGTTGAAGAAGTGTATGTTTGAACGCTTGAAGATCTACGAGACTATATTTGGTAAAGTATGTGCTTGTGAACTCTCAATCGTCTTTGGATAAGCCACTTGATTCAATGAATTGCTGGAACTGATTGTTGAGAGCTAAAAGGACCTTCATGGATGTAATCTCGTGAAAATTATCTCTGTCAAGTTCTTGTTGAAGATGGTCCACATTAAGTAGCATCGTTCTGTTGAATGTCTCAACATCTTGACCAAATAGTAGAAAGAATACCCGTTTGAATCTAATTTCAAGACGAGTGACTTTTAGGTCTTCTCTTAAAAGAACCTGAAGGTGTGACTGGAGCAACTTTATGTGTTCCATGCATCTTTCTTTTGCTTTCGACATCTTGTATTTGATTGCATGAACGGTTTGGTGGTAGAATCCTTGTTAGAAGGTTTACCGATTGGAGTCTTAGTATTTGTCTGAGCCTCTGGATTATGCATCTTCTCTTTATTCATCTCAGTCATGGACGTTGTTGGTGTTGAATCCACGAAGATGTCCATTGAACGGATGTCTCGAAGAGGATATGATGTGTATGGATTACGGATCTTAGTGGATGTGTTGTGATTTGATTGTGGTTGAAATTCTAAAAAATCCTATTTTTCTCAGTCCGACTATAAATTCCTCAGTCTGACAAAACGGTAAGCCGAAAAAATTTTGAATCACTAAATTTTGAAATCGAGTTAGAAATAGCTAAAAACTAGTAGGGAAACATTTTGAAAAATGAAAATTTTAATGAAAAATAAACCTAAAAAATTTGAAATTTAGAAAAAAATTTGAATTTTGGTTCGAAAATTTGAATTTTTGGTCGAAAATTTTTTCGCATCGCCAAAATTTGAAATCGAAGCTTAAATGGACTAATGGTCTAGGAAAAAATAAATTTTACTATGGTTTTCCCGCCAAACTATGATCCGGGACTAGTCTAGATTGTGGCTAAGTCTAATAAGTACTCAAACAAAATTTAGATGTCCATCGCAATACCCATTGGACTACCCTTCACAATGTGTGATCGCAACTCTTGATCGCAGTGGGTGATCGCAACTCTTGATTGTAGTGGGTGATCGCAACTCTTGATCGTAGTGGGTGATCGCAACTCTTGATCGTAACTCTTGATCGCAACTCCGGGTCGCAACGTTGGATCGCAACCTTGGATCGCAACCTTGGAATGCAACATGTGATCGGAATATTCGATCGCAAGTAGAATCCCCTGGTTTATGCCATTGCAATATTCGGATCGTAATAAGGAATCAAAAGTACCACTTTTCTCGGATAGTACTAGAACACAACAAATTCGAGATTTTTAGCCTAAAAATGAATAAAGCACCCAAAATTTTTGTGTTTTTAACCAAAGTAACAATACCAAATCACTACCAATAGTATGTAGATGATTTATATCAAGAATAAACCATAAAAACACAAAAAAAAAAAAATTGGTACGTAAGTTTTAGATCAAAATAGACACGGAAAATTAAGAACACAACACACGATCCTTCAATCACCTATCCACTATAGGCTCTTGATACCAAATGTTATTCCCATATCAATCTATAACACAAGATTTAGAAGAGATAGAGAAGAAATTTAGAGAGAGAAACTAGAAAGAGAAAGTAGAGAGAGTGGTGGAAGATTACACTTTTACTAGGTGAAATTAAATGAACCAACACCCTCTTCCACACATGGAAGAGGGTTTATATACCCTTGGCTTGTTGGGCCGTGGGCTTTGTGACTTGGGTCGGGCTTGGCTTACACTTGGGCTTACGCCCCTAACTTAGACAATATTAGCTTAAAGTCCAAGCCTGGTTAACCCGACTAACCTATTACAATACAAGACCATTAACGACTAAGATGACCTATTACATTCTTGTTCGACTATATAAAATATAGGGCTAACAAAGAGTCATCTTGTTACCCTTGTTATGACACATGCCATCAAAAATCATTTTCAAAAAGTTATATTTTTGCCCAGTTGCAGTACACACAATGGCACTTTCAATAGATCGGTTGATTTCATTGTGTGTAGTACATTTGGGACTCAAACATTGAAGAATGAAATGTATTAGGTACTTCCAAGCTAGGGGAAATTCTTGTTTTGTATATTTATTTAAATGGCCTTCTTCAGGCAAAGGATAACCCAAATCTTGGAGTCCTTGTTCTAGCTCTGCAATGGGTAGGGTGGTTATACCATCTGCATCATTAAGATGCAAAGCTTGGCGAACCAGAGCTTCAGTAACCACCCATGGAACCCCATGGACAATAGCAGTCAATGTAGTCACTTCATTAACTGTTGAGGAAGTTACAGTATTCCTAAACTGTTTAAAGTGTGTAACAGGGATAAGAGGAGCCTGAGAAAGTGCATACCTTAAAGGGGATGCATTCAAATACTCAACCATCTGAGTATATTGGGGAAATAGAGCATTATCAGCTTGTAAATAAGCTACCATGTTATGTTGACTCCTGAATCCCAATTCCAAATCTCTAGGTTTAAACTTAGGCGCCTTTGATGTAGAAAGCTGTGATAAAAGTTATGGAAGATGAAGGCTTAATAAAATTTAGTTAGACAAGAATAAGCAGTTACCCTGTATCAAAGAAATGAGCCAAATATATAGGAGAGGTAAAAATATGTGATTATTCAAAACATGAGGCAATTATATTCAAAATATAATGATGAAAATCTTGAAGATATATAACTTATCTCAAGCATTAATAAAAAGTTACCAACTCCTAAAATTACGGCCCATATTTTCGTCAAAAATAACAACTGGGTAGGACCCAATGTTTATCAACGGTCAAAAATAACTTATCAGCGCCCAACGGCTATATTTTTGTCAACGTTGGAATTTGCCATGTCAACGTCAAAATTGGTCTTAACAGCGTTTGGAAAGAAAACTGTCAGCGTCTAAAAATAAAAATAATATAAAAGAAAAAGGACCTTAACAAAGTAATTTATCCTAGTGAAGATAACTTATAAGCTGAAAATCACTATAGGGTGGCAAGCACTGTCCAATCATGCACATTTTCTTAAGCAAGATAGACATAATTGCCCTCAAGTGTCCCTTGCTAACCAAAGTTCTTAACAATGAAGTTATCTCATAAAATCCTTTGTAACTTCCCAGGTAAGCCCAATAAAAATCATACCCAAGTCTCCCAACCGACCACATCCAATTCTAGGTCAAGAAGTCTTGGCAGCGTGCAAAGTATATCAACTTTGCATGCTACAGTGCCTCACGATTTAGTAAACTAACTCGTACTCACCAGTGGACACAATCTAGAATTGTGATAGGAGTATTATATGAAAACCTAAAAAGTCTTAAAGGTTTCCTAAACCTCCCCTTAAAATGTGATATACAAGTTGCTAAACATAAAATATGCAATAAAAATTTATGTCAAGATAGGAATGTAAACATTCCAACCATCATCCATAAATTTGAACATACTCCAAGTAAGCTCCAAAGATCCATAAGCAACTCTGTATCCATTTGTACAATGCTCATAATGCCTGCATAATTAGATCAAAAATCACAAAACTAACATGTTGCTGTCAACGTCCATTTTAACACTTATCAACGTTAAAATAACCTTTGTCAGCGTTAGAAAAATAAAGTGGAAAAACCTAATTTTGTACAAAGACCAATAACAATGCATATCATGCACATACTTTTACAATAAGTTCCAAAAACACATATTAGGTAAGATTGATCATTCCAATACTTGTTACCAAGTATTGAAACCTCCCAGCATCAAAAGGTTTAGTTAATAAATCTGCCACATTTTCTTCTATGTCAACCCTATCTGGTTGTATTAAACCTTTTTCAAAACAATCTCTTATAAAATGATGTCTAATTTCTATGTGTTTTGTTTTAGAATGATGTACATGATTCTTAATAATGCATAAAGTACTGTTATTGTCTACAAAAATCTTGGTATGCATAAAATTATACCCATAATCCAACAGTTAGTTCTGAATCCATAAGACTTGTCCACAACAAGCAGCTGCAGCTACATATTCTGCTTCAGTTGTAGAGTTGGCCACCACTGTTTGTTTCTTGCATTGCCAAGATATTAACCGACTCCCAAGAAATTGGCATCCACCAGTTGTGGATTTTCTATCAAACTTGTCACCTCCATAATCACTGTCTGAATAACCAATAAGCTCCAATAGAGAATCCTTTGGATACCATAATCCCAAGGTGGGATAGCACCTAAGGTATCTAAAGATCCTCTTGACAACATGAAGATGACACTCTTTGGGAGTCACTTGATGGCGTTCACATGCACACACATCAAACGTAATGTCAGGTCTAGAAGTTGTAAGATACATCAATGATCCAATCATTGACCTATAATGCCTGACATCCACCTTGTTTCCATCTCCAATCTTTCCCCAAGGGTGTTCCCTATCCATGGGTGTGCTAGCCCGTTTTTCATGTAGAGAAAAGCCAAATTTCTTCAAGATTTCTGCTACATATTTGTCTTGAGAGATGAAGATACCATCTTCTTTCTGTTGAACTTGTAAACCTAGAAAGAAGTTCATCTCTCTGATGGCACTCATCTTGAACTTTTCTGTCATGAGCTTGGAAAAGTCTTCACTCATCTTTGGACTGGAAGAGCTAAAGATGATATCATCCACATAGACCTGAACAAGTAAAAAGTCCTTACCAATGTTCTTGGTAAATAAAGTCTGATCTATGGTGCCCCTCTTGAATCCATTTTCCACCAGATAGGTGGACAATGTGCCATACCATGCCCTTGGGGCTTGATGAAGTCCATACATTGCTTTCTTCACTCTATACACCTTGTCTGGATGTTCTGAATCTTCAAAACCAGGAGGCTGCATTACATAAACCTCCTCTGCAATTGTGACATAAAGAAAATCACTCTTCACATCCATTTGATAAACTGTGAAGCCCATGCAAGAAGCATAGGCTAGGAAAATTCTTATTGCTTCAATCCTTGCAACAGGTGCAAAAACCTCTTCATAGTCTATCCCTTCCTCTTGTGTATAGCCTTGAGCAACTAAACGTGCCTTGTTTCTGACCACAATCCCTCTGTCATCTTTCTTATTTCTAAGAACCCATCTTGTCCCTATAGGTCTTACATATCTGGGACAGTCTACTAACTCCCATACATCTTGAATAACAAATTGGTGAAGCTCATCCTGCATTGCTGGTTTTCCTAAACCGTTTGTTTAATACTTGTCCTAATTACGCCCTTTTTCCTAAAACACGTAAAAACTCAACTATCATTTTGGCGCCGCTGCCAGGAGGCGTGTTGTGTTTTGATTTGAACAATTGTTGTTTTTATATTATCTATAAGTATAATTGTATTATTAGAACTCTACTAATATGTATTATCGGTTTTTCGTTTTTTGTGTGAATATTATTACTATATTGTATACGTAAAACAATAAATTCACAAGTACTCCAAAAGTGTGAAAACACAACCTTGATTCGGGATTTCATCACTCGATCATTGTATTCGAATCTCAAACAAAGAAAAAAGGCAAAATATATAATTACTTTCGTGAAGCTTAATTTTGAAAAACACAAACTATAAGGTGTGTATAAGGCGGGTATTATAAAATATACCCTAAAGAAAAAGGCTCTTAAGTGCTTCGCGCCGCCTCGTTTCTCCGCTTGCTTGTGTGTGTTTAGATAAAAAGGGCTAATCGAGGGTTTGCCAACCAAAGTATTATCTACATATCTATATATTTTCTTGGTTTCAATTGATTAAACCCTCTTGAATGTTTTGGTGTTCCACCAACGTTCTAAAGTCATCGAAGGCGTTTACTTTACGTGATCGTTTTCATTCCTTGAGTCTCCTTTAATCGAGAGATTTGATTTGAGGAGAGATTTTTAGATTTTTGTCTACGAAATACATCACCAAAATCCAAAAAAAGTAAAAACAATCAAAAACAAAAAAATATTGAAAACGTTGAAAACACCAAAAAGAATCTTCTTTTCTCATCCCCACGTTGTACGTGACGTTTATGCAAACTCGCATCCAAGCTAGATGTGCACGTAAACGAAGAAACCGAAAGCAAACCACACCTAACCTTTCAAGTGAGGAGTCTCCTATTGACGAACCTATCGTAGAACAAGAAGCAACCATGGATAATAGAACTATGATAGAGTTACTTCAAGCACCCACCGAGGGTTATGGAGAGGCTATTGTGATCCCGCCATCTTTGCGGAGAATTTTGAAGTTAAGACGGGTTTGTTGTCGATGATCCAAAACAACAAATTCCATGGAGATGAAAAGGACAACCCGCACAACCATATCCGCCAATTCAATCGTCTTACCGTCACTTGCAAGTTTAAGGACGTTGCTAATGACTCGATTAAGATGATGCTTTTTCCGTATTCCTTAGCGGGGACCGCTAAAATTTGGTTAGAGAAAGAGCCACCCAATTCTATATTGACATGGAAGGATCTCGTTTCAAAGTTTGTGAACCAATTTTTCCCGCCTTCTAAGACTACGCATTTGAAAAACGATATTCCAAAATTTTCACAAGAACTTAATGAGAGTTTTTCTACGGCTTGGAATCGGTTTAAGAAATGTTGCACGAGTGTCCTCATCATGGTTTTTCCGACTTGTATCAAATTGACACGTTTTACAATGGATTGAACAATCATGAGAGAGATTATCTTAATGTCGCCGCGGGTGGTATTTTTTGTCTAAAACAGTCGAGGAAGCGTTGTTGATTATTGATAATAGGTCTAAGGTCTATAGTCCTCGTAACACGTCGAGTGTTTGTAAGTCTTCGTCTTCGGCTTCACCTTCATTGTCTCATACCATCGATGCTTGCCAGATTGAGGCAAATTTGGAAAACAAAATCTTTGATAAGCTTAAGGGTCTTTTGATTGAGTTTAAAGTTGGTGAACAAAGTACTCCCGCTACGGCTAAAGCGGTTGAGGTTTCTTGCATGTATTGTGGTGGAGGTCATGATTTCTCTGAGTGCATTACCAACGGTGGTACCACTTCGATTGCCTACGCGGCCACCGGAACTTATAATCAAAACTGTCAAGTTACCCGTTCTAATCAAATGACTCCACCGGGTTTTGCTCCAAATCAAAATACTAACAACTATCGAAACAATCAAGTTGGTTACAAAAACAATTACAAGGGTAACAACTATGGGAATCAAGGGGCTAATAACCAAGTTTCAAACAAAAATCAAAACAGTGATTTTCAAAACAACAACAAGAGTTTGCAAAACTTGAAAGATCTTCCAAATGAATTTGTTGTATACGCAAATGGAAATGATGCTGGGTTTGATAATATACAAAGGGAGATCATTAGCTTAAGATCCGATTTTAAGAATGACTTGAAAAAGGAGTTGAAAAATGAGTTAGCAAATGAGCTTAAGATTCATACCAATAAAATGGAGGGTAATGTGACTAGGTTACAACAAAACCAACAAAAGATGGAACAAGGGCAACATGAAATAAAACAAGAGATGCTTAAGGCCGATAAGAGGCAATCTATGTTTGAGGATAAAATTTCATCCATGTTTGAGGCTATAATGTGTAAACCGTCTTCGAGTAGTCTTCCTAGTAACACCATATCGAACCCTAAGGGAGAAATGAAAGTGATTACCACACGAAGTGGTAAGACACTTAAGGAACCGACTCCTCAACTAATTACTCCAACGATGGAGGAAATTGAGTAAGAATCCGAGGTGGTGGTCGAAAAGGAGCATATACCAATCCCACGAAGTATCGCTCATACCACACCTACGGTTGACCCATTACCACAATTGGAACCCAAGATTCTAAAGGCTATGCCTATGCCTCAACCCACACCACCTTTGCCCTACCCATCGAGACTTCGTAAGGAGAAACGACAAGAACATGATAACTACCATTTTGAGCTTTTTATGAAAATGTTTCGTGATGTGAATTTCAATGTAAGTTTTGCCGACGCTTTGGTCATTATGCCTCGATTTGCCGCTAACTTTAAGAGTATGTTAAACAACAAGGAGAAATTGAAACAATTGTCTAGTTGTTCATCGGTTTATCTTAACCGCATACCTCAAAAAGTCGGTGATCCCGGTAAATTCTTGATTCCATGTGCAATTCAAGATATGAAAGATTGCTCTGCCTTGGCCGATCTTGGTGCTAGTATTAACTTGATGCCTTTTGCAATCTTCAAGTCGCTCAATCTTCCTAATCTTACTCCTTCACTAATGTCTATCGAGTTGGCCGATCATTCGACTATTCCCGCATGTGGATTGGCCGAAGACGTTTTTGTGAAAGTGGGAAAGTTCTATTATCAGGTAGACTTTATCGTTGTCGATATTCCCACGGATCCTCAAGTTCCTCTTATTTTAGGTCGTTCATTTTTGGATACGTCAATGGCGTTGATTGATGTGCATGCTAGAAAAATCACCTTACGTTTCAACGACGAGGAACTTGTTATAAACGCAACACAAAAATCTCCAATTTCTCATGTTTATTCTGTCGCGACCATAAACCTCGTTGATATGATCGACGTCGTTTGCGAGGAATTTTCACAAGAAGTTTTACGTTTTGGTGACGATGAAAATAGTGGCAATCCCACTATGCTTTATCCCATTCTTGATAATTCGACACCATCCTTCAATCCATTTGAAGGTGGTTGTTTAACGTTGGATGAGTTTGATGTTCCTCATACTTGTAACGAAAACATCGACAACGATGAGGACTTCTCGATTATCAAGGATTTTCTTAACGATTTCCCATTTCCTCCACCCGAGGAGGTTATGAGTATCGAGCCCAAATATTTTTTTTTGGTAAAGGGTTGCCCCGGTAAATATATTAACCAAAAAAACGTTGAAGTACAAAGGAATGTGGCTAAGATACCACATTAACCGCAAGCTACAGGCAGCTTGTTAACAAAAGGAAATGAAAACACCAAAACCTAATACATACTTCTACTGATTGACATAAGTGCAACATTAGCAAAAGCCAACAAGAAAAATTCTTGAAACCATGCGACCAACTCACCATACCAGCAGCAACATAAAAAGAGCAAAAGATCCAAATAAGGCAGCCTCCTTAAAAAACCTTTACGAGAAAAACCAAATGGGAAAAACCTCGCAAAGGGAAAAAGAGTACGGCCCTTACCCATCACTCCCATCAGGATCAATACACACCTTAGGGATTTTCCAATCTTCAGGAATCACTAGAGACACTGAAGAAATCTTCTTGAATTTAAAAGTGAGAAGCTTGAGCCGAACCGTATCACAAACTGAAGTCACAAGCTTAGCAACCGTCAAAGACTTCTTGTTAAAAAGCCTATTATTTCGCTCTCTCCAAATAAAGTAGACTGAAGCTGCTAACACAACCCGAGCAATGATACTAACAACCGAGCACCCCTTAACTAAGGGTCTAATAAACTCCACAATATCAATCAAACGCGGAGAAATATTGTGCATTCCACACCTCCCACGCAATTGTAACCGAACCCGTGTAGAATAAGAACATTCAAAGAAAAGATGATTATGCGAGTCAGGGACCTGATTACACAAGGGGCACTTAAGCAACGAAAGATCAACATGAGGCCCAACATCCCATTGCTTAAGGCGGTCTTGCGTTTTCAATTTTTGCTTCAGAACTAACCACATGTGAATCGCATGTCTCGGAATACACTGCGGAAACCAAACGACATGAAACCAAGTAACATTATTCGACCTCATCCGTCTAGACTCCCATGCGACAGCCACAGAAAAAGGCCGATCAATACCATTGTAGTCCCGCCAAACCATATTATCACTACGATTATCACTAAGCATTGGAACCGGTATAGAAACAATATTCGGGAATCGATCATACCAGCCCAACGGCCATTTCCATGCTCCATTCAAAATTAGATCCCTTACCTTGTCTGATAAAGCAAAACCTGAACGATTAATATGTCTAGCAGAAATAGTATCCCGAATTGGGCATTCATCAGCCCATTTATCAAACCACATAGAAGTATCTCTACCATCATGAATTTGGTGCCAAAAAAACGGTCGAATAATACTCCGAAGCTGAAGAAGCTTTCGCCAACTCCAACTAACATCACCAATACATGGAACATCCCAAAAACTTCTATCTTTCAATTTATAATCATAAATCTAACGCACCCATAGAGACTCTCGTTTAGAAAGAATACTCCATACATGCGACGTCATTAGAGCAGCGTTAAATTCATCCAACCTACGTATACCCAGACCACCTTCAATAAGAGGCTTACAAACAGTGTTCCAGGCTACTTTAGCTTTACCCCGCTTCATCTCTCCTTGATACCACAAGAAACCACGCATAATCTGTTCAAGCTCATAGATAACTCTAGCAGGAAGAATAAATACAGACGCCCAGTAAATATGCATTGACGAAAGAACAGAACGAATAAGTTGCACTCTCCCTGCAAGAGAAAGAAACTTATTCCGCCAATCATTAACCCTATTTTCAAGCTTCTCAACCAAAATTTTACAATCACGGTACCGAAGTCCTGAGGAAATAAGGGGAACACCAAGGTATCTAACAGGTAAAGTTCTTTCCGCAAATGGCGTGAGAGTAAGAATACTAGATTTAATCCCGCTAGGCACATTACAAAAATACGCAATACTCTTAGGAATACTAGGCACCAAACCAGATACATTCTTGAACTCCTCCAAAGTATCCAATATAACAGAGACAGAATCCAGATGACCCCTAGCGAATAAGAACAAATCATCAGCAAAACAAAGATTTACTAACCTCTGCTTCTCACAATGATGATGATAACGAAAATCCGCAGCTACAACCAACTTTCTCTGTAACATGAGAGTTAAAACTTCCATAACAAGAGTAAATAAATAAGGAGATAAAGGATCTCTTTGTCGCAGCCCCCGTTTACCATTAAACCAACCATACAAATTACCATTAATACAGACCGAATAAGATGTGGTAGAAACACAACTCATTATCCAACTGATCATAGTTGGATGAAAACCAAAACCAACAAGAATTCCTCGAAGAAAACCCCAATCCACCGTATCATAAGCTTTCTGAATATCAATCTTAAACGAACATCTATGTGGACCAAAGTAACAATGGTAGTTTCTCATTAACTCTTGCGTAAGGAGAATATTATCTGAAATCCTTCTTCCCGGGACAAACGCAGATTGATTAACACTCACTAAATCACCAAGGTCGCCTTTAATGCGATTAGCAATAATTTTGCTAATACATTTAAAACTTACATTACAACATGATATAGGACGATAATCATTAATAGTACTCGGCATAGAAACCTTCGGGATTAAAGCAATAATAGTATGATTAACTTCCCGAAGCAATTTACCATTACGAAAGAAATCCTGAATAGCACACGTGAAAGTATCACCCACCGTATCCCACGCCTTTTTGAAAAAGGCAGCAGTGTAACCATCAGGACCCGGAGCTTTATCATCACACATTGAAAACAATGCACTTTTTATCTCCGCATCAGACACCAACCGAATCATGGATAACGCCTTGGAACCATCAAGAGTATTAGTAAACAGATTATGAGTATCAAGTGGAATAGTAATACCTTCCATGCCAAGGAAATTCTCATAATGAGAAACAAATGCAGTCGAAACCGCTCCAGCTTCATGAACCACATTACACATATCCTTAACCATATCAATCCTATTTCGAGCATTTTTACTTTTGACAATGTTATGAAAATACGCGGAATTAGAATCCCCCGCTTCCAACCACTGGATCTTAGACTTCTGCCTAAAAAAACGTTCCTCATCCAGAACAGCTTCCTTGAACGCAAGTAATAAATGAGCATGATCCTCCCGAATTGACGAATTAGATGGATTTTGATCAATGGCTTTTTGAATCTCATCTAATTCATCACGAAGCAGATTGACACGCGTATGCAAATTACCTTGAACATGTAACAGTTTCCGAAACGGAGCTTTAAGACCCTTAAGCCTTTTAACCATTTGAAACATTGCACAACCATGAACCTCCAAATTCTAGCCATTCGTAACGATCTCCTAAAACCTGTCCTTATGAACAAGAAAATTAAAAAATTTAAAAGGCTTAGGTTTAGGTTTAGACACCGTAGGTAAACGAAGCACACATGGGGAGTGATCCGATATACGATAAGGCTGAAAGATAGCAAAAGAACCAGGAAAATCATCCATAAACTTAGTATTAGACATAATTCTATCAATCTTTTTAAGTATCCCATCCTCTCCCTGTGGCTTCTCATTCCATGTGAAATGAAAGCTTGTAGCATTAACATCAGTGACTTCCATACTTTATACACAATCTTTAAATTCACGCATAGCAATATTAGGACGATACCCACCACATGAATGATCTTCAAGATTAAGCGCAACATTAAAATCACCAAGAACAACCCAAGGTTTATCCCGCATAAAAGAAGCATGAGCAGTAATATTACTCCACAAAACACGTCTATCTTGGTAAGCATTATCCGCATAAACAAAAGAACAAAAGAATGTTCTATTATCCAAACGAGTATTGATTTGACAGTGCATAACCTGATTCGTAAGTGAGAAAACCATAACATCCACATTATCATCATTCCACCCAAGAATAATACGCGTACCTTTAGAACATATACCCCCATTAGACGTCCACTTCCAACGACGACATATTTTCTTGCAAACATCAAAAACACATGTAGCGTCCACATGAGACTCTAGCACAGCACACACACTAAGATTATTCTCATTAACAACCTGACGAACCTCCTTTTGTTTAGGGGACTGGTTCAAGCCCCTTATGTTCCACGAGGCGATACTAAACATTTAAAACATTATGATCAGGAGTGCTTGCCCCTGTTGCTGGTTTCATAATATTAAGCGACTCATCGTAGATATTTTCTATAAAATCATCTTCATTCGCTTCCTGCTCACCACCAGACAGCGCCGAGAAAGCATTTGAAGTAGAAACATCAGCAGTAGTTTTACCTTTATCAATAACTCGTGGTGAACTTGTATTATTATCGGAACCAGTATCCAGATTCGTCTGTTTATTCAAACGTCATCCATTGTTCGAACCAGAAGTCGAAGCTTTCGGTTTATAATTAAATTCTTTAGTCATATTAAACCCCTTAGCCACGGAAACACCTCTTGGAATAATGTTATTATTCTTTTTGTTGTTTCGTTTTCTGTTAACTACCTGCTGAAATCCATCTTTATCCACATTAGAGCTACTTGCACCATCATTTGTTGCACCCGTAGATTTAGATACGACAACAACTCTTTTAGGGCAAGTACTCAACGTATGACCAAAACACTTACATGTTTCACAACGTGGAGGCTTCCACTCATACTCAACCTGAATAACTTCTTTCGTATAATCATCCCCTTCAAGAGCTGGGATTCCAACAGTAACGGACTCCAAAAATTCATTATTCGCATCAACCTCAATAAGACATCTAGCAAAGCTACATCGACCCCAAGAATCCTTACACATAGTACTCGTATAAGAATCTAGCATAACCGGTTTGCCAAGATAGCTAGTAATGAAACTCAAGCCCTCCTCATCAAACACTTGTAGTGGAATATCATGGAGTTTAACCCAAACCGGCACCTTAGTTAATTCCTCCTTCTTAGGACTTGTTTTCACCGACCATTTCTTAAGAATGATGGGTGAGTTTTTGATCATCCATGGACCACCCTCTAGAACGGCTTCCACTCCAGCAAGAGTATCAAATTTGAAAAAGAAAAACCCTTTCTCATTCATCATAATCTTACTTATCCCGTGTTTAGCCCAATTACTTTTAACAAAGTATTCCACCGCCGGAAAATCAAGCCTTTTTCCAATAAAATATCCATACAACATATTCTCATACCTAGAACTCATTTTAGCCACAACCTTTCTGGATATAGAAATATTGACACCATCGAACACCTTTTCAGCCACACGATGTCCAAACTCAGAACTTCCATTAGGTTTTGGGGCCATAACACCTGCATACGTATTAGAAGTATTCAATGGGTGAGACCAGAAGACATCATCAACCTTACGCGTATTCACAGGTGGCTCAACACCGTCAACCTCAGCATCCAATAGTTTAGAGACCATCGGAGTTGACATACTTATAAAATTGTCACCAATGTCAACCGTACTCGACAATGGGACTCCACTAGGTTGTCTAGTAGTAACGAACTGACCAAGAGGAGATGACGAAATCGATTGCAATATTTTATCTTTAGCAAGAATCTCCGCCTCATACTTACACAGCAAGTCAATGATCTCTTTCGACCGCACAACCGACACCAAAGACCAGCAACCATGTTTCATCTTAATCTCATAAGCAAACGCACCTACCTCTTGAACCGTGTTCAACGTAACCCCTAGCAACAACAAAACTTCCGACAAGGTACACTGTTGCATACCATTGATAGTGGCAGCATTAGTAACCTCGTCTTCTTTAGTATTCACCAACTCCATGCAGACCAGTAACAAAGAAACCCTAAATCGAACTCAACCACTAAACCCTAAAAAAAACCCTAAAAAAACGACACACCCACGAATGAACGATTCACCAGCCACCAATTAAACAATAATCCCAAGCAAACAATTAAACAATTATAACAATGCGAACCACGTTACCCTCAAACGTCACTATCATACGAATTAAATATGGTAGAAGCACCGACAAATACAATAAATGGATAACAAAAGTTGCCGACAAGAAACTTAAAGGACAAAACAACTTGCAGTTGTCAAACCCTTTGACCAAGTAAAAAAAAGGTTTAGATCGAGACCAATCAGAGATTAGACGAAAAAAAACCTAATTGTGGGGGTTTAACATCAATGGCTGCAAGAAAAATCCCTTTTTCTCATAACCCAATTTTATTTTTCCTTTAATCCGAATACCTTATAATGATGCTGTTTTTTCGATTAATCATTGATTATTCTTGAGTTAACAAAGTCCTTGTTTGGTTGCTTGGTTTTAGGGTTAATTAAATTGGTTTTATTTAAGTTTTCTGCAGTCATTTGATGTGTGTTTTACGAGTGCAATTTAATTGTTCGTAGATTACTGTTTCCAATTCTCAGATCGGTTGTTTGTTATTACCTTATATCATCTTTATTGATATAAGTGTTCTAGGTTACTGTTTCCCTTTGCGATCACGTGACATTATTGATAATTCTTTATTGATTGTCGATTGAATTTGATTGTCATTATTAATTCCTAGGTGTCGGCTGACAAGTCGTCTTTATTTGTTGGTTGGCTGTCCTAGCATAAATCGTCCTTGTTTTTGTTAGGTGGTCGGATGACCCTTCAATTTGGCGGCTGACATTGTTTTGAGTGGAATCAATTTGGCGGCTGACATTAAGAGTCGCTTGTGAATTTGGCGGCTGACATTATTCGTTTAATAATTTTTAGGGTCTGTTTTGGCTACTAGTTCGTATTTTTTGGGATTAATTGTGGTAGGGTCGAATTGGTTTGTTCGCTTGACATTGGTGGTCGGCTGTCTTTACTCAGTTTTGGCTGATAGTTGAACCGATCATGTCTTCAAAACCAAGTGTTGAGGTAATTGAGTCTATTGCATCTAAGATTAATGCTATGCAGCCACTTGACATTAAAAAGGTGCTTGGATTGCTTGGGGTTGTTATCACCAAGATTCAAGATATTCGTGCTGTTGGGCAAGAAATTAAGGATAGAAAGGATCCTGTGTGTGCACTGATTTCTAAAGAGCGTTCTAAGGAAATTGTGGCATTATTGTGTAAACTTGAAACTGATATGATTGCTTTTCCCCATGTGGTTACGGCAACCTCTTCTAGTGATGATTTCGTTGACTTGATTGAAAAAGCTGCCACCATTAATGGAATGCATCCGTGTAATCTACATGATGTTTTGGAGTTATTTGGTGTTACGATTCTTACGGTTTGTGATGCAGGTGTATTTATGCATGAACTAAAGATGAATAAACATCCATTATGGGCATTGCTTTCTCAAGATCGTGCTAAAGAAATTCTGGATCTACTTTGCAAGTTTGAAGCTGGAATGGTTACATCCACTAATCAAGGTATTAACTCTGATGGAGTATCATCTTCATCTAATTTTCATTGTGTTAGTGACAGTGTTTGTGAAGGGGTTAATATCTCGATCCCTAGGAAGGTTATTGAGAAAGTAAATACTCGCTACCACAATACTTTATATGGTTATTTTCTTGGTAAAAGGATAGCGTTTCCTGTGGTGGAGTACTTTGCTAAGAATAACTAGGCCAAACATGGTCTGAAGCGTATTATGATGAATGAAAAAAGATTTTTCTTTTTTCAATTTTGGACTTGTGAGGGGCTTAATGCGGTTCTTGAAGGTGGTCCGTGGATGGTAAGGAATTCGCCTATCTTTCTTAAGAAATGGACTATGAATACGAACCTTCTAAAAGAGGAACTAACTCGCATTCCGGTATGGGTTAAGTTTCATGATGTACCGCTACAGGTGTTTGAAGAGGAAGGTATTAGTTTAATTGCTTCGTTTCTTGGTAAGCTTATCATGATGGACACTTATACTAATACTATGTGTAAAGAGTCTTGGGGACGTAGTAGTTTCGCCCGGTGTCTAATTGAAATGAATGCTAATTCGGAGTTCATGGAAAACATTACTATTGGTGTCCCCGATCTTGAAGGCCCTGGATTCACTAAGGAAACTATTCGTGTTGAGTATGAATGGAAACCTCCTAGATGCCCTACTTGTAGTATTTTTGGCCATTCATTTGATACTTGTCCGAAAAATGTTAAACCTAAAATGGTTGAAAATGTGACAACTCATGTTGATAGTGATGGTTTCCAACAAGTGCAAAGCAAGAGGAAGAAGAACAAAGGTAACTTAGGGAATCAAATCCCAAGAGGTGTTCCATTGAGCAAGGGTTTTCAAACAGGTAAGTCTGTTGCTTTTCGTCCAAAAAATCACTTGGATGCTACAAGTAAGAGTGGTGATAATGGTAAAAAGTTGAATACTAAATTTAGTCAGTCACAGCAGTCTAGCAACCCTAGTGGTCTGAATAAAGGTAAGGATCCAATGAGCATTGTTTCTACCTCTAATAAATTTTCAACTTTGTCCAATTTTGGAATGGAAGAAGTGGTTCAAGTTAGCGAAGAAGATAATGAGGAGGAAGTCGAGATTGTCTATGATGAATCGGTAAATCTTCTCAACACTCATATTGGGGCAAGCACTCCAACTGGTTGATCCTATGTTGATGGTTTATTATTTTCTTCGTAATTTTATGTTTTCGTCTTGGTTTTTGTCTAGCTTATATTTTTCATCATTCTAGACTAGTTAATGTTTATGGTCTGTCATAAACATTTGTTTAACAAGCTGCCTGTAGCTTGCGGTTAATGTGGTAGTTCAGCCACATTCATTGTACTTCAACGCTTTTTTTGGTTCTATTTACCAGGGTCATTGTTACCCTTTTACCAAAAAAAAAACCCTAATTGTTAAATGATTGCATGATTAGACTAACATAAAAGTTGAATCGTTGGAAAAAAAATCCTGTCGCCATAGTTGTTAGTAGGGTTTTTTTTCTTAAATGTATCGAGCCCAAATCTTCAATTGAGGAACCACCAATCCTTGAGTTGAAAGATTTACCTCTTCATCTTGAATACGTATTCTTGGAAGGAGACGATATTTACCGGTTATTATTGCAAAGGATCTTTCGAATGATGAAAAAACCGCACTTATCGATGTTCTAAAGGACTACAAAGGGGCTATTGCGTGGAAATTATCCGACATTAAGGGGAAGGATCCTAAATTTTGTACCCAAAAAATCTTAATGGAGGAGGACTACAAACCCGCAATCCAATGCCAAAGGAGGGTGAACCCCAAGATTTACGACATCATCAAAAAGGAAGTCCTTAAACTCCTTGAAGCGGGAATGATTTACCCTATTTCTGATAGCCCTTGGGTGAGTCCTATTCATTGTGTCCCTAAGAAGGGAGGAATGACCGTTGTGCCAAACGATGCCAACGAGATAATTCCAACTCGACTCGTGACCGGTTGGAGGGTGTGTATCGACTATCGTAAGTTGAATGACGCCACTCGTAAAGACCATTTTCCCTTGCCCTTCATGGATCAAATGTTGGAGCGTCTTGCAGGAAACGATTTCTATTGCTTTTTAGATGGTTTTTTCGGTTACTTCCAAATCCCCATCAATCCTCGTGATCAAGAAAAAACCAACGTTTACGTGTCCATATGGATCGTTTGCCTATCTAGAATGCCATTCGGACTTTGCAATGCACCTGGAACTTTTAAACGGTGTATGATGGCTATTTTTCATGACATGATCGAGTAGACGATGGAAGTCTTTATGGATGATTTTTCCGTGTTTGGTTGTTTGTTCACTTCGTGTTTGTCGAATCTTGATAGAATGTTGAAACGTTGTGAGGAAACCAACCTTGTGCTCAATTGGGAAAAATGTCATTTTATGGTTAAGGAAGGAACCGTCTTAGGGCACAAGGTCTCGAAAGCGAGGATTGAGGTAGACAAACCTAACGTAGACGTCATCGCCAAATTACCTCATCCCAAAACCGTTAACTGAGTTAGGAGTTTCCTAGGTCACGCGGGCTTTTATCGTCGATTCATCAAGGATTTTTTAAAGATTTCTCAACCCATTACACTTCTCCTCGAAAAAGATGCTCCTTTTGTCTTTAACGAACATATTGTGATAGCCTTTGAAATCCTTAAGAGGAAACTTACCGAAGCTCCCATTCTTGTTGCTCCCAATTGGAACCTCCCATTTGAGCTCATGTGTGACGCAAGTGAATACGCCATAGGGGCCGTATTGGGGCAACGTCATGATAATCACTTCTTGCCTATTCACTATGCTAGCAAGACAATGACCGAGGCTCAACTTAAATACACTCCAACGGAAAAGGAATTCCTTGCCGTGGTGAATGCATTTGAGAAATTCCGACCTTACCTCGTCTTGACGTAATGCATAGTGTATGCGGACCACTCGGCAATCAAGTATCTCATGGCTAAACAAGATGCAAAGCCGAGATTGCTTCGTTGGATTCTCCTCCTACAAGAATTTGATGTCAAAATCCTTGACAAAAAAGGAGCCGAGAATCTAGCGGCCGATCATCTGTCTCGCTTGGAAGATCCTCACCAAAGTGTGTAAGAGAACAAGGAAATCACCGAAACATTTCATCTCGAGACACTTGGTGTAGTGAATTTTAAGCTTGACTCATCCACCTCATGGTTTGCGGACATCGCAAATTACCATGTGGGGAACTTCATCATTAAGGGTACGACGACTCAACAAAAACTAAAATTCTTTCGTGACGTCAAGTTCTACTTTTGGAACGACCCTTACCTATTTTGGACTTGTGCGGATCAAATTATTCGACGTTGTGTTTTTGGCACCGAAGCTTCTAATATCCTTAGAGCTTGTCACGAGGGACCCACGGGTAGTCACCATGGTGCTAATCTCACCACGAAGAAGGTCTTTGATGCCGGTTTCTTTTGGCCCACTATTTACCGAGATGCACACGCACTTGTGATGTCGTGTGACTCATGCCAACGACAAGGAAAAGCCTCACAAAACGATGAAATGCCACAAAACATCATCCAAGTGTGTGAGATCTTTGACGTTTGGGGAATTGATTTTATGGGGTCGTTCCCATCATCTTGTGGTAACAAGTACATCCTTGTCTCCGTTGACTACCTATCCAAGTGGGTGGAAGCTAAGGCTTTGCCCACGAACGATGCTCGTGTGGTAGTCAAGTTTTTGAAGAGCTTGTTTTCTTGGGTTGGAACCCCTCGTGCGATCATAAGCGATCGTGGAAGCCATTTTTGTAATGACCAATTCGAAAGGGTCCTAAGGAAATATGGGGTTACACATCGGCTTTCTACGGCTTATCACCCACAAACGAGTGGGCAAGTCGAGGTTTCAAACCGAGCCTTGAAGAGGATCTTGGAGATATCTATTGGAGAGAACCGACAATCGGGGTCGGATAAGTTAGACGATGCTTTATGGGCCTTTCGTATCGCTCATATGACGCCCATCGAGTGCACTCCTTACAAGCTCGTGTACGGGAAGAATTGTCACTTGCCAATTAAACTCGAACACAAAGCTTATTGGGCCCTAAAGCATTGTAAATGATATTGAGACCGCGGGAAAACACCCGAAAATGCAATTAAATGAATTGGATGAATTGAGAGATGTTGCTTATGAAAATTCATTGATTTAAAAATAAAAAACTAAAAAGTTTCATGATTCTAAAATTAAAAACCGGGTTTTTAACATTGGAGATCGAGTGTTGCTTTTTAACTCACGTTTGAAAATCTTTTCCGGCAAGTTGAAATCCCGTTGGTCAGGTCCAATAACCGTTACCCAAGTTTTTCCATATGGGACCATCGAGCTAGCTCAAAATGATGACCCTAATTTTAAGGTGAATGGACATAGATTGAAGCACTACTTTGGTGGGGAAGTTCCCTCTTTGAACTACCTCGACCAAGTCACCTTTCCCAATGATAATTAGTATTGAGGGGATCGAGTCGAGCTCATGACTCGGTAATAAAAAACGAGGTTCCTCGTGGGGGAGTCCCATGATTATCCATGTACATATTATCGCTTTCTAATGTAGTTAACGTGAGGGGATTTGTGCCCTTCCAACCTTTGTTCTGTGGTTGTTTGTGAATTGTGGTTTTTAGATGATCATGATATTCACGATTGGAGCCTCTCGTGTTCGTTTTATGGGAGCAATCGATCGTTTGCTTTGAAGAATTTCTGGATATCCACATGATATATCCTTATATGTTCTAACCTTAGGTGTATAGCACACTTCATAAACGGATTTGAATTTAACGGTTACACCCTTTCCATGCTAGATTAAGCATTCAACTACGTCTCTAGTATGGGGGTATCCTACCCTTAGACTTGAAACATTGAGGACAATGTTTATCTTTAGTATGGGGGTGAATAGATACTTGCCTTGCAAAACCTTCACGCTTTCCAAAGTTTATCTTTTTGTTTTTCGTTTTGTTGCAAAATAAGGCTAAAAATGGCCAAATTTTAAAAAATTTCTCATGTTATATAAGTGTTTGAAGACACGAATGTAGATTTTCCGATGGCGAGAATAAGAGTAATTTTTGACTCGACCGTTCTTGTTGTACACTTAGCTTTGATTCCTTAACTTTTTATTAGGCTAAGTCTCTTAAATGAGGACAAGAAATGATAGAGTTAATTATAAGTTACTATGCTAAACGTAGAGTATTCGTATTCTTTCAAAAACTCATGTGTTCTCGTTGTTTGCTTATTCTCCCTTCGCTTGTATTTATTTTTCTTAATAAGTATTGGCTTAGAGGTTTAGTCTTGATTGTTGGTTTCTAGTCTTTTCTAGTAGCTTCCATGTAATTAAATTGGGAAAATATTAAGGTATCGCCAACATCACGGTTTTGAAGTATTGGCAACCCGAATACTTCGAAAGCATCACCTAATAATAAGATTTCAAGTGCTCACCTAAATCAAGCAAACAATTTGAAGCTCACAAGGCCGAAAAATCTATGCGAAATTGAAAGTGAATTATGCCTTAATCTTTGAAGCTTTAAAGATCCAAAATTCGCTTTTAGCGTGAGGATATACGTCTTTTGCCATAATAAACACCTCATGGCGAGGTTAAATAAAAGGTAAGGTAAGACCGAAGTCATAATAAAAGCTTCATTGCGAAGTTGAATAAAAGATAGAGGTAAACTTATGATAATAAGGTCCATCCGTTAGGGGGCGTATAAAAGTCTTGGTAATAAGTCTCTTGTTCAAAACCGTTATAAAACCGTGTTTATCGATCCTTCTTGTTAACTTAATTTTTTGACATTGTTTTCTCTTAGGGGGGGGGTGGGGTTATTAATTCGATGGTCTTGGTTACACCGTTATGACCCTATTTTTAGACCTAAATCTCTATCATCGCATAAGTTAAAAATGTATCCTCGTGAACATTCGAGACAAGAATAAAATATAAGATATACCACTTAGGAAAATGGGAGTATAAGTACGTGATAGGGCATATGAGTAGTGTTAGCATTACTAATTTATAATGACAATGATCTCGTTACACGCTTGGCATGGAATTGGGTTAAAATCGAGGACGACAAAAATATTTCTAATGAAGCATTCACGTGTTCTTGTTCTATGAACCTAAACGTCCCATTTTGCGATGAAAAGCATACATTATGTCTAAAACGCAAGTAGTAGGTAGTGTAGCAAGTTTATCATTCAATAAAAGTGCATAAAAATGAATTTTGGAGGTGCTAAGATACTTTATTCTAGCATCGTGTGAGGGCACGACAATGTTTTAGTATGAGGAGTGAGGAGACTGCTTTTATACATAGTCTCATCGTCCAAAATGGGCTTAAAATGCATAAAATATCATGAAATATGCCAAATATATGCTTGTGTTTGTTCCATGTGTATTTTAGGTACGGATATTGAGAAAATGGCAAAACATCACAAGAAACAAGCAAAAACAAACACGGGAAACGAAGCCGCACAATGAACCAAGCCCTAGAGTTGATTTTCCAAGAATAATCCTTGAAGAATTGAAGATTGTACAAGAAGGGTCCTCCAATATTGAAGAATTTACAATTTAAACCCTTGTATATTCATAATTACAAGTTTGGTCCATAAAGTTTGTCAAATTGCAAAAAGGACCCTCCACTTTGAAGAATTGGAAAGAAAGGTCCCTCATTTATGAAGACTTGTCATTTTTAGTCCTCCAAGAAGTCAATCATACAAGTCAAGACCATGAAGAATGAAGATATTTCCAAAACAACCCTTCAAGAATCATCAAATTACAAGAAATACCCCTGAAATTACTTTACAAAACTTTTTGGGGCAAAAGTTTAAAAACTGATACTTCAATAACCAAGGATTTCAGTTTTTGTGCTATTAAATCTGAAATGAAAGGGGAAAGAAAGACAAGGGATGATTTCTGCCAAAACACCATACTTTCCTTAACTAGTGGTGGCATGCCACGTGCCCCACTAACACCTCTCATCTAATCACACCACTCCCTTTTGCCACATCACACTCCACTCAAAACCGTATTTAACTAATCCTAATTAGTTAAATAAAAGTGGTGGTTAACATGTATTCAAATCCTAATCCAAATCAAAACCACCACTATTCACCATATGAACAAGATTAGTGGTTTATGATTAAGCAAAAATTAAAACCCCAAAATCTCCAGATTTTTTAATAATGATGTCATAGACATAACCCACACCTTAAACTTGCTACCACACCACTCACAAGCTCACATGATAAGTCCCCTGCTATAAAAGTTGAGGAAGATGCCAAAAGGTGCCAGCAAATCAACACACCACAATGCTGCTTACATTTCAAGCTTCATGTGAGCCCTTTGATCAAATTCCACTAACTTTACCTCAACAAAACGCCAAGAAAAGTTCACATGATACCAAGAAAATTAAAATTCTGCAAGGGCATTCTGGGACTTCTACAACTTAGGGTTTATAGTTTTTTCAGCATTTCTAGTATTCATGTAGCCTATATAAAGGCCTTAGACTGCAACATTTACATTTGCTCTTGGTTTTTCCTTGTTCAACTTTCTGTAAATCCTTTTTCGGTTTAATGAAAAATTGTTTGAATGTGTTGAATAAATCCAAGTGCCAGTCTTAATTTATGCTTGTTATTGTTACATGTTTATGAATTTGAAGTCTCAAAACCTGTTTTCAAAGATTGTGCAAGAAATTGCATAATTTTCCAAAATCTGATAGTTTGCTAAGTCTTTGGTACATCCTTGGAATTTATGGATTACAAGTGATCTATACACCCTGACAAGGAGCTTTCAAGGTGTTGTGAGCTTGTGGTTTGATGATAATCAAGGAGTGGGTACAAAGTTTGCATTAATCAGCTTTTCTTTTTCATTTTTCAGTTTTATATAATCTGCATATTCTAACCTTGATGTTCTTAGCAGCTTGTTGGAAGCTTGTGCCTTGTTAAGCTAGGCAAATAAACTCAAAAATTCGTGAGTGTGGATGTACATTCATGAGGTTTGAGCCATCTTACAAAAAATCTGTTAAAAATACTTGTTTTAAGTGATTTGGTGTACTGCTGTTATATGTGTTGTTCTTGGTGCTTGAATCTTGTTGATTATGCATGATATTGTTGTTATGATGCTAGATTAGGCTTGGGTGAACCTGATATACACATTTGCTTTGTTAAATCTTGGATTAAAAAGTTTAAAGGGTGTTTGGGTCTACTATTTTAAGTTTCTTGTTTGAGTTTGAGTAGGTGCTAAGTGTTGTTAAGTGTTGGTATCTGTTTATCAAGTGCTTGAGTTATGATATTTGCAAAGTCTGCTCTTTGAACCATCAAATCTGATTGTGTGCTATATCTTGCTTGATTTTGCATATTTTGACCTAAAATCTTGGAAACACCTAGAGTGTATGCATGTTTAGGGCTAACAATTGTTAAATCAAAGTTTATATAACATGTTTAAGAGATTTGAGTTTTTGAAATTAGATCTGTGGTCAATTATATCAACAACCTCACTTTTCTGTTTGGTCATTGTTCATCAGTAACTTTGATTTGCTTGAATCTTTGTCTAATCTTTAATCCAGTGTTTGAAACAAGTTTATTTGTGTTCATTTGAATTATTTATAGCTTGTGTATGCATTTGGTGAAATTTTGTTGGCTTATTCTTGCTAAAACTTCTTATCTTTTGCATAACTGCTTAAGTTTATGTCTGCTTAAGTTCATTTGAATTATTATCGCATGTAATGCCGATATGAATGATGTGAATGATTTGAATGCTATGAATGTGAAATTTGTTTGTGTCAAATGTGGCAAGTGTGCTAATGCTAATCATTCTATGTGTGCTATGAATAAAGTCAAAGGCGTAGATACTAGAACTAAGAAGCAAGTTGCGATGCCTATTAGAGCTAGTAAACCCAAACGCAAAGTGAACCATTCTGGTGCTACCCCCACTAAGAACAGTAATGCATCAGACTCCACCACTAAGAATCCTAGAAGCAAAATTAAGGAATTATATGAGTCTGCTAGCAAGTCTTGGAAATGGTGGTTTGTTAATCAATGTCCTCCCGGATATAAATGGATGCCGAAAGCTAGGACAGAAAATGTGAAAACGAGTGTTAGTTTGCCTTTAAATGTTGATAAGGACACTAATGATTCTATTATCACAACTACTGTGGTATCCAATTTAGCAAATGCTCCATCGTGTTCTAACTCTTCTGCAGGTGATACAAATAAGTCTCTTCATACTGGACTCCAGATGCACGAAGCACATGACAGGGAATCTCAAGCTTCTAATTAACTTCGTGGAGAAGTTCCTGGGTACGGTCCGATTTGGAAATGATCAATTTGTACCGATCCTAGGATATGGAGATTTGGTTCACCGAAATATCACGATTAAAAGGGTATACTACGTCGAAGGGCTCAATCACAATCTTTTCTCGGTTGGTCAATTCTGTGATGCGGATCTGGAAGTTGCTTTCAGAAAGAAGACATGTTTTGTTCGTGATTATGATGGGAATGACTTACTTACCGGTACACGGGGTACTGATCTTTACACAATTTCACTTCAAGACACAACTTCATCAACTCCAATTTGCTTCATGGCTAAAGCTTCAACGACTCAGGCATGGTTATGGCATCAACGTCTTTCTCATCTCAACTTTGATACCATTAACTTGCTTTCCAAGAAAGATATTGTAAGAGGCCTTCCAAGCTTGAAATTCATCAAAGATCATCTTTGTTCTTCTTGTGAACTTTGTAAAGCTAAACGAAGTAGCTTCAAAACAAAGACCACACCAAGCTCTAATGGACGGTTAGATCTTCTTCACATGGATCTGTGTGGTCCTATGCGTGTTCAGAGTATCAATAAAAAGAAATATATTCTGGTAATAGTCGATGATTACTCAAGGTACACATGGACTCACTTCTTGAGGTCCAAGGATGAAACACCCGACGTTCTCATCAGCTTCCTTAAATTGATACAACATGGTCTTCAAGCTCAAGTTAAAGTGGTTCGTACTGACAGAGGTACAGAATTTTTGAATTCAAATCTGAGAAAGTATTTTGAAGCCGAAGGGATTGAACATGAAACATCTATTCCTCGAACACCCGAACAAAACGGCGTTGCTGAAAGACGAAACCGTACTTTGGTTGAAGTTGCTCGAACATTATTATCCTCTTCAAAACTTCCACTATACTTTTGGGCCGAAGCCGTGTCAACCGCATGCTACACACAAAACCGCTCCTTAATTATCCCAAGACACGAAAAGACACCATATCACATAATTCATGATCGAAAACCTTCACTCAAACACCTTCATGTTTTTGGATGTACCTGTTACATTATTCGAGATGGTGAAAATTTGGATAAGATGAAAGAAAAAGGTGATGCATGTATTCTTGTGGGATATGCAACTCAGTCTAAGGGATATAGAGTATACAACAAGAGAACAAAATTGATTGTCGAGACTATTCACATCTGATTTGATGAATTACAAGAAATGGCACTTGAACAAAACAGTTTAAGTCCCGATCCACAACGACAAACGACTTCCGTTCACAACCGCATGGAACTCGGAACTCAAGACCACAGCAATGAACCGTCAAGTTCAACGCTGGTTCCAGAACATGTTCCTAGAGCTGATATGACAGTCGACACGACAATTGAAGAGTTGGAAATGTTATATGGACCAATGTATGATGTATATTTCACGGGGGAGAAACAAGTTGTATTGAAGTCTTCCGTTGTCACTCCTGATAAGAATGATGATACCGATCATCGTCAACAACCGGATACAACTTCATCTACTTCAACACGGGTTGCTGCAGATTTACCTCCTCGGAATATCACTTCAACAATCAATCCTACAACATCCACGACTACTGTCATTGCTCCAGAGAACACATATCAAGCAGACGATGCATTATCTGACGAAGACGAATTTATCAACCCATTCGGTACACCGGTACACGAAACTGGAGAGTCTTCTACTCGCCATGTTGATCCGTCAAATATGCATACGTTCTACCAACGACATCCTTCAACACATAATTGGACCCGAGATCATCCTTTGGTTCATGTAATTGGAAACCCTTCACAGCCCATTCGTACAGGACGACAGCTTCACACCGATGGCGATGTTTGTATGTTCGCACTCGCCGTGAGTTCAGCCTAACCGAAAAACATCAAAGAAGCTATGGCTGATCATGCTTGGATTGAATCGATGACGGATGAACTTCAACAATTTGAAAGACTTAAAGTCTGGGAACTTGTTGACAGACCATACGATGTAACACCATTAAATCTTCGATGGATCTGAAAAAACAAGATGGATGAAGAAAACACGATCATCAAGAATAAATCTAGGCTAGTGGCTAAAGGGTATGGACAGAAAGAGGGTATTGATTTTGAAGAATCATTTGCACCAGTAGCTCGAATGGAAGCGGTCAGGATTTTCCTTGCTTATGCTGCACATAAGGGATTCATCGTTTACCAAATGGACGTAAAGACGGCGTTTCTTAACGGTCGTTTGAAGGAAGAAGTTTATGTCACGCAGCCGGAAGGATTCGTCAATCCTCATTATCCTGACAAGGTGTATCGTCTCCACAAAGCACTTTATGGACTCAAGCAAGCTCCAAGGGCGTGGTACGACGAGCTCTCGAAATTCTGGTCTCAAAAGGTTCCATTGATTTAACTTTGTTCACTTATAAATATGGGGATGACATTTTGCTTGTGGAAATTTATGTTGATGACATTATTTTTGGGTCTACAAACCCAAAACTTTCAAAATGGTTTGAAAAAGTAATGCACAACAGATTTGAAATGTCTATGATGGGCGAACTAAAATTCTTTCTAGGAATTCAAGTTCACCAATCCCCAAGTGGTATCTTTATTAACCAAGCTAAGTATTGTCAAGAGATAATCACAAAGCATGGTATGACATCATGTGACCCCCTTGGGACACCATTATCAACCACATCCCTAGATGCTGATTTGGAGGGATTACCCATAGATCAAACGAGATATCGTTCCATGATCGGGTCCCTCATGTACTTGACAGCAAGCAGACCTGATATTCATCATGCTACATGTTATTGTGCACGATATCAAGCACGACCCACTGAAAAGCACTTCAAGGAGGTTAAACGGATCTTTTGGTACTTTAAGAATACCATTCACATGGGACTCTGGTATCCGAGGGAACCGGTTTCTTTCTAACGGCCTATTCAGATTCCGATCTTGCAGGGTGTCTTGATACACGTAAAATTACTTCTGGTGGTGCACAATTTCTAGGTCAAGACAAGCTTGTGGGATGGTCTTCCAAGAAGCAGGATTGCGCGTCACTTTCATCAGCCGAAGCGGAGTATGTGTCTCTATCTGCGTGTTGTGCTCAAGTTCTTTGGATGAGAACACAACTCACGGATTATGGCTTCAATTTTGATAAAGTACCTATGTACTGTGACTCAAAGTCGGCCATAGCCATCCCTTGCAATCCGGTACAGCATTCCCGCACGAAGCACATTGATGTCAGATATCACTTCATTAAGGAACAAGTTGAAAAGGGTATTGTTGAATTATACTTTGTTGGAACTGATTACCAATTAGCTGACTTGTTTACAAAATCTCTTTCGAAAGAGAGGTTTGCGTATCTTGTTAGGCAAATTGGTATGAGATGTTTGACTCCAGCAGAACTGGAGATTCTGGAAAAGAAGCCTGCTTGATTCATCTATCAAACATCTATCTTGTAAATATTAATGGAAAAGCAAAATACAAAATTAAAAAATCTTTGATAATCCAAAAATATTCTTCTCGACATGTCTTTCAGTATCGATAATATGGAAGTACCTAGAAATGTCTCTCAATAACGACACGGGTGTGTACATAAAGCTCGAATGAAAGTTGTAAATATTTTTCAAAACATGTCATTTCTATCTTTTCAAAAGGAAATTGTCTATTTTGGACAATATTTCCAACAACGGGTAGAGCAATCTATCTTGGGTTGAGCTTGTCACAAAACATTCAACGTTTTGAGCTCAACACAATGGCTTGTAATCACTTTCAGATTGCAACCTGGAACTATATTCACGGGGGTGTGTACGATTTTGTGCCCTTACCCTTAGCAAAAGAAGTTAAATCTTCTTACTCTTGAGTGGATTCGTCAAGACATTCAAAGTCTATGAACTCAAGTTTATGCTTTAGAAAAACCTTTTCGTCAAAAAGAATTGATTTTTCAAAAAGCGTTGAACACAATTTTTTCAAGAATTTCTCATTGATATTCAAAATCTTTCAAAAATTGTGTGTTCAACAACTCCTATCCTCAAAAGTTTAATGTGGATCAAATCCTTGTAATGACAATTCCATTCGATCAATTTTTGAGGGGGAGCGTTACAAAATTCATGCTAAGTTTGACACATCTTTCTCCCGAAGACTTTCAAGACTATTTTTCAAAATATATTTTAATCAAATTTGGTATCACTAATATCAAACGATTTTATATATAGAGATAGGGGAGAAAATGTGATTAAAATGTGATCTAAATACTCAAGCACTCATGGTGACGATCGATTACCCACAACATCTTTAATTCACGACGTTATTGGTGTCAAAAGGGTGGTTAGGTTTAAGTCCTATGATCCAACCAGAACCGGAGGGATCTTCCCAGGGACAATCCAATAGATTATTAGAAGTCCTTAGGAAATATGGAGTAGAATGTGAACGCAGCTGAATGCCGACTAAGTACTGATGATAGCACTGGAACAATCACAACAAGGTTCTATTAATGATGTCTTGGTAAGCATTGAAGGGGTTGAAGAATGAAAAAGAAATGTAAGGATAAAGGGTCTAAAGAAAGAAGCTCTCCATACAACTTAGGCAGAAACCGGGTCAACTCATCATGAAGACAAACTCATCATGGACCCAGTGATGTGAAGCACAACCCTTTCCTAGCTACTCAGGCTTCTCTCAAAAGAAGTTTGTTTTATTGTCACGGAGATCAACACGACTTCAATTGACTTTCTCACTTCGAGATAGTTGATATTGAATAGGTGGCATCTGCTCCAGCCTCCGACCACTAAAAAGTGCACAAATCGAGTCTAGAGCCAAGAGATCAATCAGATCTCGTTAGGACACACGGATGAAGATCAAGAGAGTCCTACGCTATATCCGTGTGATATTGCTAGAACACTCAGAGTGATACTACTTAGTATTCACAATGATGAGTGGAAATCCTTCCAGTGTTAACGAAAAACAGGACTGCGGTAGGTCATATGCAAGATTCTTTAAGAATTGAACATATGTAAAACTGAATAGCAACCGTGGTTTGATTCTGAATTGATTCAAACTCGTTTCAGGTTTCTACGCAATATCTTTATGGTCTTGCCAGAACATTCAGAGTGATATTCATTAATATTCACAGTGATGAATGGAAATCCTTCTAGCGTCAACATCAAACAGCGCTACGGTAGGTGACTTGTGAGATTCTTATGAATCAAACTTGTGTCAACTGGAAAGCAACAATGGTAAGATTCTTAATGAATCAAACTTGTTCCAGGAATTTGAATTGACGACTTTAATCAAGCGGATATTTATCCAATTGATTCACTCTTTATGTTCGTAGTCTTGCTTTGAGACGGTCGAGTAAAGAGAACGGCTAGTACAGCCATGAAACCCTGTCAAGGAGATTCTTAATTGAATCTACCTAATCACAGGTACGTTATTTAATATCGTATAACGGTTTTCACCGACCGGAGGTAAAAACGCTACCAATTTAGGACGAATGTCAAAGCCATTTAGTTCGTGTCTATGTTTTGTCTCGAGAAGGTGGCGTCCTAGTGTACTCAGCAAAGTCAAAGATTCAAAACCACATGTTCATGCCCAAAGACTTATTCAACAATTAATAGTGTGAGCATGTGGATAAAGACACAAGATCGCAAGATGGCAAAGACAAGCCAAGAATGATTTGAAGATCTCAAGATTAAAGACTAAGTCGAAAGACAATGACAAAGGCTCAAAGATCACAACATGAAGGAACAAGACTACTGTTACACGTTCAAGACTCATTTATGACGAAATTCATAAATCTCCATTGGACTCCAAATATCGAAGAGGAATGACCTCACATTGGGGGAGATTGTTAGCCTCAAAATATTGAGTCAAAAAAGAATGTTCGGTCATAGGTTTATATTGTAACATTTATTAGAACGTTGTAATAGATAGTTAATTAGTCGTGGTTTACGGGCTTGGATTTAAACTAATTAAAGTCCAAAAGACAAGCCCGGTCCAATATATAGCCCATTAAAGCCCGCATGTGGGTGGACTATAAATACTACCCTCCTAGCATGTTAGGAGGGTGGGATGATCATTTGTAACGAATTTCTTTCTTAATCTAATATTCACCAAGTTAATCACCTCTTCTCTCTACTTTCTCTCACTACTTTCTCTCTCTAGGAATCCATCTCTTTTCATCTATTTTCTATCACTAATCATCATAATATTATTGGACAACATTTGCTAGGAGGGTAGTATATATAGTCCACCCACATGCGGGCTTTAATGGGCTATATATTGGGTCAGGCTTATCTTTTAGACTTTAATTAGTTTAAATCCAAGCCCGTAAACCACGACTAGTTAACTATCTATTACAACGTTCTAATAATATTACAATATAAACCTATGACCGAACATTCTTGTTTGACTCAATATTTTAAGGCTAACAATTTGTGTTTATTTGATTGTGATTGAATTCTTATAACCCACTGGTTATAAGGGTGCCTTTGTGTGCCCTGAATCCAACAAAAATCCACAAAAGATAAAAAGTCAAACAAGTCAAGTAGTGGCAACTTTTCCCACTGCTGGACACCCAAAACTGGCCCCTGCTAGTGTTAATTTTCAAACAGCTTATTCATAAGCTATTTTAGCTTATCCAGACTTGCAACAACTTTGTTTTTGTAATCAATCTTCCTTATTTGACCCATTTGACTAATCTGGAGCTTTTTAGGGTTTGACTTTTATGTTTGACTAGAAAACCAACTAAGTTTACTTTTATATTAAGTGCTTAATGCGTATTCCAGCTTATTCTTTGTGCCTTTTTGAAATCTTTCTGATTATTAAGCTTATTTTTGTCATTTGAAACATTTTGCAACACGAATCAACCCCTGAATTGGTCTAGAACTCAAAAACGACTATTTTGTCGTTTTCTATAGAGAGCTTTTGCTTATTTCAGGCTTATTTCTTGGGCTTATTCAAAAATTATTTTTACAAATAGCTTAATTAGGTCAAGAGAAGGTTGTGTGTCAATTTTCAGCTTATGGCATCAGCTTATAGCTTAATGGGCCAAAAAGCCCAGTAAGAATAAGCTGCTTTGAAATAAGTTGTGATAAGCTCACTTTCAGCTTTTGGGCCTTTGAAATTTTGTGTTAAAATTGAATTTTGAGTCAGATAGGAGATTTTGGGCTTATTTGGACAAATTTTTGCTTATTTGGCCAAAAAGCCCAATTAGGTGGACTGTTTTTCATTTTAGCCCATTTGGAGGCCCATTAGGGGTATTTTTTGTATTTCAAGTTCATTTCTTTGTTATTAAGGTTAAAATAAACTAGTTTACAACTTTTTAGAATTTTTTATAAATTTTGAATTTTTAATATTATTTTAATATGATTTTATTATTAATAATTAAAATTTAAGATTTTGCAAGTTTTTCATTTTTCATAGCTTAAATACATTAAGTTAGGATTTTTAAAACTTTTATATTAATTTTCTTGTCATTTAAATATTTTTATAGTTTTTAATCATTTTTAAATAGTTTTAATTAATTTAAAAATTTTCAAAAATAGTTTCCATTTAGTTAATTCATTTAAGAGGTTTACAAAGTGAAAAATCTCATTTTGGGCTTTTTGTTAATTAAATTGATTTTTTGGGCTTTTATTAGCATTAAAAATTAATATTTAATTAAATAAACGGTTTGAGTGAATTTATTTTTTGTAAACTCTAACTATATTTTTTAGGATTTATTGCAATTTTATAGGAATTTTTAGGTTAATTTTTAAATTTCGTCATATTTTACGGTTTTACGTACACGACTTTTCGTCTTAATGTAATTTTAATTCATAACCGTCATCCTTTTCTCTTTTCTTTTCTCATAATCATAATCACAAACATTAATCATCTCTTTACACAACACACTAGCCTCCTTGAGAACGAACTCTCCCATTGGGTCATTTACAAGTGGTTTTTCTAAACCGTTTGTTTAATACTTGCCCCAATTACGCTCTTTTTCCTAAAACACGTAAAAACTCAACTATCATTTTGGCGCCGCTGCCAGGGAGGCGTGTTGTGTTTTGATTTGAACAATTGTTATTTTTATATTATCCATAAGTATAATTGTATTAGTAGAACTCTACTAATACGTATTATCGGTTTTTAGTTTTTTGTGTGAATATTATTACTATATTGTATCCGTAAAACAATAAATTCACAAGTACTCCAAAAGTGTGAAAACACAACCTTGATTCGGGATTTCATCACTCGATCATTGTATTCGAATCTCAAACAAAGAAAAAAGGCAAAACAGATAATTACTTTCGTGAAGCTTAATTTTGAAAAACACAAACTATAATGTGGGTATAAGGCTGGTATTATAAAATATACCCTAAAGAAAAAGGCTCTTAAGTGCTTCGCGCCGCCTCGTTTCTCCGCTGCTTGTGCGTGTTTAGATAAAAAGGGCTAATCGAGGGTTTGCCAACCAAAGTATTATCTACATATCATATATATTTTCTTGGTTTCAATTGATTAAACCCTCTTGAACGTTTTGGTGTTCCACCAACGTTCTTAAGTCATCGAAGGCGTTCACTTCACGTGATCGTTTTCATTCCTTGAGGCTCCTTTAATCGAGAGATTTGATTTGAGGAGAGATTTGTAGATTTTTGTCTACGTAATACATCACCAAAATCCAAAAAAAGTAAAAACAATCAAAAACAAAAAAAAATTGAAAAAGTTGAAAACATCAAAAAGAATCTTCTTTGCTCATCCCCAGGTTGTACGTGACGTTTATGCAAACTCGCAACCAAGCTAGATGTGCACGTAAACGAAGAAACCGAAAGGAAACCACACCTAACCTTTCAAGTGAGGAGTCTCCTATTGACGAACCTTTCGTAGAACAAGAAGAAACCATGGCTAATCGAACTATGATGGAGATACTTCAAGCACCCACTGAGGGTTATGGAGAGTCTATTGTGATTCCTGCTATCTTTGCGGAGAATTTTGAAGTTAAAACGGGTTTGTTGTCGATGATCTAAAACAACAAATTCCGTGGAGATGAAAAGGACAACCCGCACAACCATATCCGCCAATTCAATCGTCTTACCGCCACTTGCAAGTTTAAGGACGTTGCTAATGACTCGATTAAGATGATGCTTTTTTTGTATTCCTTAGCGAGGCCCGCTAAAATTTGGTTAGAGAAAGAGCCACCCAATTCTATATTGACATGGAAGGATCTCGTTTCAAAGTTTGTGAACCAATTTTTCCCGCCTTCTAAGACTACGCATTTGAAAAACGAGATTTCAAAACTTTCACAAGAATTTAATGAGAGTTTTTCTACGGCTAGGAATCGATTTAAGGAAATGTTGCACGAGTGTACTCATCATGGTTTTTCCGACTTGTATCAAATTGACACGTTTTACAATGGATTGAACGATCATGAGAGAGATTATCTTAAAACGGTCGAGGAAGCGTTGTTGATTAATGAGAATAGGTCTAAGGTCTATAGTCCTCGTAGCACGTCGAGTGTTTGTAAGGCTTCGTCTTCGTCTTCACCTTCATTGTCTCATACCATCGATGCTTGCCAAATTGAGGCAATTTTGGAAAACAAAATCTTTGATAAGCTTAAGGGTCTTTTGATTGAGTTTAAAGTTGGTGAACAAAGTACTCCCGCTACGGCTAAAGCGGTTGAGGTTTCTTGCATGTATTGTGGTGGAGGTCATGATTTCTCCGAGTGCATTACCAACGGTGGTAACACTTCGAGTGCCTACGCGGCCACGGGAACTTATAACCAAAACGGTCAAGTTACCCGCTCTAATCAAATGACTCCACCGGGTTTTGCTCCCAATCAAAATGCTAACAACTATCGAAATAATCAAGTTGGTTACAAAAAAATTACAAGGGTAACAACTATGGGAATCAAGGGGCTAATAACCAAGTTTCAAACAAAAATCAAAACAATGATTTTCAAAACAACAACAAGAGTTTGCAAAACTTGAAAGATCTTCCAAATGAATTTGTTGAATACGCAAATGGAAATGATGCTAGGTTTGATGATATACAAAGGGAGATCATTAGCTTAAGATCTGATTTTAAGAATGACTTGAAAAAGGAATTGAAAAATGAGTTAGCAAATGAGCTTAAGATTCATACCAACAAAATAGAGGGTAATGTGACTAGATTACAACGAAACCAACAAAAGATGGAACAAGGGCAACATGATATAAAACAAGATATGCTTAAGGCCGATGAGAGGCAATCTATGTTTGAGGATAAAATTTCATCCATGTTTGAGGCTATAATGTGTAAACCGTCTTCGAGTACTCTTCCTAGTAACACCATATCAAACCCTAAGGGAGAAATGAAAGTGATTACCACACGAAGTGGTAAGACACTTAAGGAACCAACTCCTCAACCAATTACTACAATGGTGGGGGAAATTGAGGAAGAATCCGAGGTGGTGGTCGAAAAGGAGCAAATCCCAATCCCACGAACTACCGCTCATACCACACCTATGGTTGACCCATTACCACAATTAGAACCCGAGATTCCAAAGGCTATGCCTATGCCTCAACCCACACCACCTTTGCCCTACCCATCGAGACTTCTTAAGGAGAAACGACAAGAACGTGATAACTACCAATTTGAGCTTTTTATGAAAATGTTTCGTGATGTGCATTTCAATGTAAGTTTAGCCGACGCTTTGGTCATGATGCCTCGATTTGACGCTAACTTTAAGAGTATGTTAAACAACAAGGAGAAATTGCAACAATTGTCTAGTTGTTCATCGGTTTATCTTAACCGCATACCTCAAAAAGTCAGTGATCCCGGTAAATTCTTGATTCCATGTGCAATTAAAGATATGGAAGAATGCTATGCCTTGGCCGATCTTGGTGCTAGTATTAACTTGATGCCTCTTGCAATCTTCAAGTCGATCAATCTTCCTAATCTTACTCCTTCACTAATGTCTATCGAGTTGGCCGATCATTCCACTATTCCCGCATGTGGATTGACCGAAGACGTTTTTGTGAAAGTGGGAAAGTTCTATTATCCGGTAGACTTTATCGTTGTCGATATTCCCACGGATCCTCAAGTTCCTCTTATTTTTGGTCGTTCGTTTTTTAATACGTCAATGGCGTTGATTGATGTGCATGCTAGAAAAATCACCTTACGTTTCAACGATGAGGAACTTGTTATAAACGCAACACAAAACTCTCCAATTTCTCATGTTTATTCCGTCGCGACCATAAACCTCGTTGATATGATCGACGTCGTTTGCGAGGAATTTTCACAAGAAGTTTTAGGTTTTTGTGACGATGAAAATAGTGGAAATCCCACTATGCTTGATCCCATTCTTGATAAGTCGACACCATCCTTCACTCCATTTGAAGGTGGTGGTTTTACGTTGATGTTCCTCGTACTTGTAACGAAGACCCCGACAACGATGAGGACTTCTCAATTATCAAGGATTTTCTTAACGATTTCCCATTTCCTCCACCCGAGAAGGTTATGAGTATCGAGCCCAAATCTTCAATTGAGGAACCACCAATCCTCGAGTTGAAATATTTACCTCCTCATCTTGAATACGTATTCTTGGAAGGAGACGAGAATTTGCCGGTTATTATTGCGAAGGATCTTTCGAATGATGAAAAAACTGCACTTATCGGTGTTCTAAAGGACCACAAAGGGGCAATTGCGTGGAAATTATCCGACATTAAGGAGATTGATCCTAAATTTTGTACCCAAAAAATCTTAATGGAGGAGGACTACAAACCCGCAATCCAATGCCAAAGGAGGGTGAACCCCAAAATTCACGACATCATCAAAAAGGAAGTCCTTAAACTCCTTGACGCGGGAATGATTTACCCTATTTTCGATAGCCCTTAGGTGAGTCTATTCATTGTGTCCCTAAAAAGGGAGGAATGATCATTGTGCCAAACGATGCCAACGAGTTAATTCCAACTCGACTCGTGACCGGTTGGAGGGTGTGTATCGACTATCGTAAGTTCAATGACGCCACTCGTAAAGACCATTTTCCCTTGCCCTTCATGGATCAAATGTTGGAGCGTCTTGCGGGAAACGATTTCTATTGCTTTTTAGATGGTTTTTCCGGGTCTGCCAAATCCCCATCGATCCTCGTGATCAAGAAAACACTACGTTTACGTGTCCATATGGAACATTTGCCTATCGTAGAATGCCATTCGGACTTTGCAATGCACCGGGAACTTTTCAACGGTGTATGATGGCTATTTTTCATGACATGATCGAAAAGACGATGGAAGTCTTTATGGATGATTTTTCCGTGTTTGGTTGTTCGTTCACTTCGTGTTTGTCGAATCTTGAGAGAATGTTGAAACGTTGTGAGGAAACCAACCTTGTGCTCAAATGGGAAAAATGTCATTTTATGGTTAAGGAAGGAATCGTCTTAGGGCACAAGGTCTCAAAAGCGGGGATTGAGGTAGACAAAGCTAAGGTAGACGTCATCGCCAAATTACCTCATCCCAAAACCGGTAAGGGAGTTAGGAGTTTCCTAGGCCACACGGGCTTTTATTGTCGATTCATCAAGGATTTTTCAAAGATTTCTCAACCCATTACACATCTCCTCGAAAAATATGCTCCTTTTGTCTTTAACGAAGATATTGTGCTAGCCTTTGAAATCCTTAAGAGGAAACTTACCGAAGCTCCCATTCTTGTTGCTCCCAATTGGAACCTCCCTTTTGAGCTCATGTGTGACGCAAGTGATTACGCCATAGGGGCCGTATTGGGGCAAAGTCATGATAAGAACTTCTTGCCTATTCACTATGCTAGCAAGACAATGATCGAGGCTCAACTTAAATACACTACAACGGAAAAGGAATTCCTTGCTGTGGTGTATGCATTTGAGAAATTCCGACCTTACCTCGTCTTGACCCAATGCATAGTGTATACGCACCACTCGGCAATCAAGATCTCATGGCTAAACAAGATGCAAAGCCGAGATTGCTTCGTTGGATTCTCCTCTTACAAGAATTCGATGTCAAAATCCTTGACAAAAAAGGAGCCGAGAATCTAGCGACCGATCATCTTTCTCGTTTGGAAGATCCTCACCAAAATGTGTACGAGAACAAGGAAATCACGGAAACATTTCCTCTCGAGACACTTGGTGTAGTGAATTCTAAGCTTGACTCATCCACCCCATGGTTTGCGGACATCGCAAATTACCATGCAGGGAACTTCATCATTAAGGGTATGGCGACTAAAAAAAACGAAAATTCTTTGGTGACATCAAGTTCTACTTTTGGAACGACCCTTACCTATTTCGGACTTGTGCGGATCAAATTATTCGACGTCTTGTTTTTGCACCGAAGCTTCTAATATCCTTAGAGCTTGTCACGAGGGACCCACGGGTGGTCACCATGGTGCTAATCTCACGACGAAGAAGGTCTTTGATGCCGGTTTCTTTTGGCCTACTATTTACCGAGATGCACACGCACTTGTGAAGTCGTGTGACTCATGCCAACGACAAGGAAAAGCCTCACAAAATGATGAAATGCCACAAAACATCATCCAAGTGTGTGAGATCTTTGACGTTTGGGGAATTGATTTTATGGGGCCGTTCCCATCATCTCGTGGTAATAAGTACATCCTTGTCGCGTTGACTACCTATCCAAGTGGGTGGAAGCTAAGGATTTGCCCACGAACGATGCTCGTTTGGTAGTCAAGTTTATGAATAGCTTGTTTTCTCGGTTTGGAACCCCTCGTGCGATCATAAGCGATCATGGAACCTATTTTTGTAATGACCATTCGAAAGGGTCCTAAGGAAATATGGGGTTACACATCGGCTTTCTACGGCTTATCACCCACAAACGAGTGGGCAAGTCGAGGTTTCAAACCGAGCGTTGAAGAGGATCTTGGAGAGATCGATTGGAGAGAACCGACAATCATGGTCGGATAAGTTAAACGATACTTTATGGGCCTTTCGTACCGCTCATAAGACGCCCATCGGGTGCACTCCTTACAAGCTCGTGTACGGGAAGAATTGTCACTTTCCAATTAAACTCGAACTCAAAGCTTATTGGGCCTAAAGCATTATAATGATGATATTGAGAGCGCGGGAAAACACCGGGAAATGCAATTAAATGAATTGGATGAATTGAGAGATGTTGCTTATGAAAATTCATTGATTTACAAAGAAAAAACTAAAAAGTTTCATGATTCTAAAATTAAAAATCGGGTTTTTAACATTGGAGATCAAGTGTTGCTTTTTAACTCACGTTTGAAAATCTTTTTTGGCAAGTTGAAATCCCGTTGGTCGGGTCCATTCATCGTTACCAAGTTTTTCCATATGGGACCATCGAGCTAGCTCGAAATGATGGACCCAATTTTAAGGTGAATGGACATAGATTGAAGCACTACTTTGGTGGGGAAGTTCCCTCTTTGAACTACCTCGACCAAGTCACCTTCCCCAATGATAATTAGTATTGAGGGGATCGAGTCGAGCTCGTGACTCGGTAATCAAAAATGAGGTGCCTCGTGGGGGAGTCCCATGCTTATCCATGTACATATTATCGCTTTCTAATGTAGTTAACGTGAGGGGATTTGTGCCCTTCCAACCTTTGTTTCGTGGTTGTTTGTGAATTGTGGTTTTTAGATGATCATGATATTCACGACTGGAGCCTCTCGTGTTCGTTTTATGGGAGCACTCGATCGTTTGCTTTGAAGAATCTCTCGATATCCACCTAATATATCCTTATATGTTCTAACCTTAGGTTTATAGCACACTTCATAAATGGCTTTAAATTTAACGGTTACACCCTTTTCATGCTAGATTAAGCATTCGACTACGTCTCTAGTATGGGGGTATCCTACCCTTAGACTCGAAACATAGAGGAAAATTTTTAACTTTAGTATGGGGGTGAATAGATACTTGCCTTACCAAACCTTCACGCTTTCCAAATTTTATCTTTTTATTTATGTTTTGTTGCAAAATAAGGCTAAAAATGGCCAAATTTTAAAAAATTTCTCATGTTATATAAGTTTTTGAAGACACGAATGTAGATTTTCCGATGGCGAGAATAAGAGTAATTTTTTACTCGACCGTGCGTGTTGAGCACTTAGCTTCGATTCCTTAACTTTATATTAGGCTAAGTCTCTTAAATGAGGACGAGAAATGATAGAGTTAATTATAAGTTACTATGCTAAACGTAGAGTATTCATATTCTTTCAAAAACTCATGTGTCTCGTTGTTTGCTTATTCTCCCTTTCGCTTGTATATATTTTTCTTAATAAGTATTGGCTTAGCGGTTTAGTCTTGATTGTTGGTTTCTAGTCTTTTCTAGTAGCTTCCATGTAATTAAATTAGGAAAACATTAAGGTATCGCTAGCATCACGGTTTTGAAGTATTGGCAATCCGAATAATCGAAAGCTTCACCTAATAATAAGATTTCAAGTGCTCACCTAAATCAAGCAAACAATTTGAAGCTTACAAGGCCGAAAAATATATGCGAAATTGAAAGTGAATTATGCCTTAATCTTTGAAGCTTTAAAGATCCAAAATTCGCTTTTAGCGTTTGGATATACGTCTTTGGCCATAATAAACACCTCATGGCGATCTTAAATAAAAGGCAAGGCAAGACCGAAGTCATAATAAAAGCTTCATGGCGAAGTTGAATAAAAGATGGAGGTAAACCTATGATAATAAGGCCCATCCGTTAGGGGGCGTATAAAAGTCTTGGTAATAAGTCTCATGTTCAAAACCGTTATAAAACCGTGTTTATCGATCCTTCTTGTTGACTTAATTTTTTGACATCGTTGTCTATTAGGGGGGGTTATTAATTCGATGGTCTTGGTTACACCGTTATGACTCTATTTTTAGACCTAAATCTCTATCATCGCATAAGTTAAAAATGTATCCTTGTGAACATTCAAGACAAGAGGAAAATATAAGATATACCACTTAGGAAAATGGGAGTATAAGTACGTGATTAGGGCATATGAGTAGTGTTAGCATTACTAACTTATAATGACAATGATCTCGTTGCACACTTGGCATGGAATTAGGTGAAAATAGAGTACGACGGAATTATTTCTAACGAAGCATTCACGTGTTCTTGTTCTATGAACCTAAAGGTACCATTTTGCGATGAAAATCATACATTATGTCTAAAACGCAAGTAGTAGCAAGTAGTAGTAGTGTAGCAAGTTTATCATTCTATAAAAGTTCATAAAAATGAATTTTGGAGGTGCTAAGATACTTTGTTCTAGCATCGCGTGAGGGCACGACAATGGTTTAGTATGGGGGAGTGATGAGACTGCTTATATACATAGTCTCATCGTTCAAAATGGGCTTAAAATGCATAAAATATCATGAAATATGCCAAATATATGCTTGTGTTTGTTCCATGTGTATTTTAGGTACGAATATAGAGTAAATGGCCAAAGATCACAAGAAATAAGCAAAAATGACACGGGAAACGAAGCCGCAAAATGAACCAAGCCCTAGAGTTGATTTTCCAAGAAGAATCCTTGAAGAATTGAAGATTGTACAAGAAGGGTCCTTCAATATTGAAGAATTGACACTTTAAACCCTTGTATATTCATAATTACAAGTTTGGTCCTTAAAGTTTGTCAAATTGCAAAAAGGACCCTCCACTTTGAAGAATTGGCAAGAATGGTCCCTCATTTATGAATACTTGTCATTTTTAGTCCTCCAAGAAGTCAATCATACAAGTCAAGACCATGAAGAATGAAGATATGTCCAAAACAACCCGCCAAGAATCATCAAATTATAAGAAATACCCCTGAAATTACTTTACAAAACTTTTTGGGGAAAAAGTCTAAAAACTGAAACTTCAATAACAAAGGATTTCAGTTTTGTGCTATTAAATCTGAAATGAAAGGGGAAAGAAAGACAAGGGATGATTTCTGCCAAAACACCATACTTACCTTAACCAGCGGTGGCATGCCACGTGCCCCACTAACACCTCTCATCCAATCACACCACTCCCTTTTGCCACATCACACTCACCTCACAACCGTATTTAACTAATCCTAATTAGTTAAATAAAAGTGGTGGTTAACATGTATTCAAATCCTAATCCGAATCAAAACCACCACTATTCACCATATGAACAATATTAGGGGTTTATGATTAAGCAAAAATTAAAACCCCAAAATCTCCAGATTTATGATTAATGATGTCATAAACATAACCTACGCCTTAAACTTGCCACCTCACCACTCACAAGCTCACATGATAAGTCCCCTGCTACAAAAGTTGAGGAAGATGCCAAAAGGTGCCAGCAAATCAACACACCACAATGCTGCTTATATTTCAAGCTTCATGTGAGCCCTTTGATCAAATTCCACCAACTTTACCTCAACAAAATGCCAAGAAAAGTTCACATGATACCATGAAAATTCAAATTCTGCAAGGGAATTTTGGGACTTCCATAACTTAGGGTTTATAGTTTTTCAGCTTTTCTAGTATTCATGTAGCCTATATAAAGGCCTTAGACTGCAACATTTACATTTGCTCTTGGTTTTTCCTTGTTCAACTTTCTGTAGATCCTTCTTTCAGTTTAATGAAAAAGTGTTTGAATGTGTTGAATAAATCCAAGTGCCAATCTTAATTTATGCTTGTTATTGTTTCATGTTTATGAATTTGAAGTCTCAAAACCTGTTTTCAAAAATTGTGCAAGAAATTGCATAATTTTCCAAAATCTGATATTTTGCAAAGTCTTTGGAACATCCTTGGAATTTTGGATTACAAGTGATCTATACACCCTGATAAGGAGCTTATCAAGGTGTTGTGAGATTGTGGTTTGGGAATAATCAAAGAGTGGGTACAAAGTTTGCATTAATCAGCGTTTCTTTTTCATTTTTCAGTTTAATATAATCTGCTTATTTTAACCTTGTTGTTCTTAGCAGCTTGTTGGAAGCTTGTGCCTTGTTAAGCTAGGCACATATGCTCAAAAATTCGTGAGCGTGGATGTACATTCGTGAGGTTTGAGCCATCTTACCAAAAATCTGTTAAAAATACTTGTTTTAAGTGATTTGGTGTACTGCTGTTGTATGTGTTGTTCTTGGTGCTTGAATCTTGTTGATTATGCATGATATTGTTGTTATGATGCTAGATTACGCTTGGGTGAACCTGATATACACATTTGCTTTGTTAAATCTTGGATTAAAAAGTTAAAAGGGTGTTTGGGTCTACTGTTTTAAGTTTCTTATTTGAGTTTGTGTAGGTGCTAAGTGTTGTTAAGTGTTGGTATCTGTTTATCAAGTGCTTGAGTTCTGATATTTGCAAAGTCTGCTCTTTGAACCATCAAATCTGATTGTGTGCGATATCTTGCTTGATTTTACATATTTTGACCTAAAATCTTGGAAACACCTAGAGTGTATGCATGTTTAGGGCGAACAATTGTTAAATCAAAGTTTATATTGTAACACCCCATTTTGGTAAATGGAATGTCACGCGTGATTATGGCGTGTCATCAAAGCATACAAGGATAAATGTATTAAACATTACATGACCATAAAAGGAAATATCGGAAACAAACATCGGTACCCCAAAGTAAATCTCATCACACACAAACATAAGTATTGTAAATGAAAAGGACTAAACAATGTCCATAAAAATGAGTATCAAAAGTATGAAGAAATGCATAAAGTAATGACGGCTAGGAAGCTTCCAATCCATATGTACGTACGCTTAAAGTCTACGAGCGTCCTTGAGTACCTGCCGTTTTGGGAACATGAAAGGAAAACGGTTGAGCATAACGCTCAGTGCACGAATATACAAGCACAGAATGAATAACATAAACATATACAACATATAGCAGCGGAGATGTCTAAGTCCTGGAAAACCTGATATAACTTAGTAAAACTGGTTTTTTGTTTGAAAAGCCTTAAGTTTATCTTATAAAAACTGTTTAACATGTTTACCATTAGCCAATATAGGTCATGAAATATCAACGTGCATGAATACTTGGAGGGGTGACCTCGTTATGCAATTAGAGGGGCTGCCTCTAATTAATATAAGTTTTTGGATAGGAGGGATCAACTCCTTGGGAAGGATGCAAGGCACACACCACATTCACCTGAATAATCTGTAAAAACATGTAACCTAGGATGCACCCATACGCCCCACATGATAATAATAATATGGCCAAAAGCTGAAGGGACGCCACGAGCTATCACTCCGCCGTGGTGAAGTCATAACGCTGGTGCCTCCAGTGTTATGGTTATTGTACCTCCATAACTAGGTGAAACTAGTCATGCATGTATATAGCTTTAGGCACTTAATTAAACATAATCAATTCAAAAACATATAAAAGATATACTGGGAAAACAATTGGCTGCATACGGGGAATCCTAATAAGGAAAGAATGTCCATACTGAAAGGATGGAGAATCCGTACCTTGTGTCCAGTGAACGAAGAAGACGAACGGAAGAGAGTCCTACTTCGATATCACTAATGCTACATAAATAATATACGTGTATAAGTATTCTGATTACTGAGTACGTAACTGGTTTTATCTCATGTCTTAGCTTGTTTTATATGTTCATGTCATGCTTTACTGATTTTATCGTTATACTGTGTTTATCATGTATTATGTCTATTCTGAATAAGTATTACTTGTATTTCTTGTATTATTATACTTGTTGTGTAATAATAAGTAACTTTCTAAAAATAGCAGGTTTCCTAAAATAGAAAGTTTTCAAAAATAGAAAGTTTCGAAAAATAGAAAGTTTCCAAAAATAGAATAGCTGCCTAAAATAAATAAGTTTCTAAAAATAGAAAGTTTCCATAAATTAATTAGCTGCTTAAAATAAATAAGTTTCTAAAAATAGAAAGTTTCCATAATTAGAAATAAGCTGGATTGTTAAGCTATTAATATAAGCTTAAGTTTTACTAGTAAATATTCTAAGTCATGTGATTAAATAGTATAGTTTATTAATTATTACATATAAATTAAATAAACTATAGGTTATATGATTTAATTAAATATAGCATGATTTAATTAAATTAAAGTGTAACTAATACTTAGGTTAAAACATGTATTAATATTTATTATTAATATAACCTAAGTCATGAAAATTAATTAATTATAAGCCATGTTTTAATAATTAATTAATTACTTTAGTTTAAAATTAAATCATAAAATACTTAGGTTAAAATCATGTATTATTTCTAATAATAATTAACCTAAGTCATGTACCTATTAAATTAATTATAAAGCATGTTAAATTAATTTAATTAAACCTTGTAATTATTTAACTTGTAAAAATAATTAACTTGTAAAAAAATAAAAATAAACCATGAACCGAACCTGTGTTTTAAATCTAAACATGTCATGAACCGGTCCGTGAAACCCCTTGAACCGGACCAATAAACCCTTACTTGTGACAAACCGGCTTGACTGGTCGCCGCGGTTTAGGTCAAACCGCCACCGGCTTAAGCCGGTGGTGCCCTTGTCTTTTCAGTCGAGACCCCCAAGACACAAGGCTAACCCCGACATGCGTCGGGGTCCCTTGCTTTTTTGCGGCCGAGACACCTAAACCAAACCGAGACCTTGAGGTCTCGGTTGGTGGTGATCACACAACCACCGAGAGCTTGGCTCTCGGTTCTACACGTCGGCCGAACCAAACACCCCTTAAACTACCATGTCTTTAATACCGCATGATTAGATCTACTTGTTTATTAACTAGTTTTTAATAACCTCATGATTTCATGTGTTTAGATATAATAATAATTAAAAAAAAGGTTTAAGGAATTACCGATTCGTGAACACAAAGATTATAATAACACGAACGATCTTGCAAGAATTGGATCAACCAAAATCAACCAAACACCCCTTCTTGGTGTTTATATGTGGTGGCCAAAGCAGAAAAAAAGAGGAGCAGGGTTTTGTGATTTTTCTATATTCTATATTATGAAAAATCTATTTTCCTTCCTTTCTTTTTAGTTAAATTTTAAGTGGGCTTGGCCCCTTCCTTCCTTGTCTATGCCGCGGCTATGAGGGGCCCACAAGGGGAAACCCGGTGTTTTTCCGTGTTTTAAATATTACGTGTTCTCGTGTCGTGTTTACGTGATTTATTTATTTATCGTTCGTGTCGTTCGTGTTCCAATATATATTTATACGTGACCGTAGTAAATATTACGTAAATACATAATAATAAGTTCGTGATTATTTACGTTCATGATTTCATGTTCGTGATTATTTTACGTTCATGTTTTTCGTGTTCATGATTATAATTATTGTTGATAATAATTATAGTGTCTTAATACGTATTAAATACTTATCGTGTAATAACACGTGCGTAATACTTGAAATTCCTATTCGTGAACATTAACGTGTTATTAAAGGAAAGTCCTAATCATGTGCGTACGATCATAAGGGTACTATTCATGGTAAAAGCATGCGGGTTTTACATATATAACCTGTTTAAGAGATTTGAGTGTTTGAAATTGGATCTGTGGTCAATTATATCAGCAACCTCACTTTTCTGTTTGTTCATTGTTCATGAGTAACTTTGATTTGCTTGAATCATAGTCTAATCTTTAATCCAGTGTATGAAACAAGTTTATTTATGTTTATTTGAATTATTTATAGCTTGTGTATGCATTTGGTGAAATTTGGTTGGCTTATTCTTGCTAAAACTGCTTATCTTGTTCACAGTGCTTAAGTTTATGTCTGTGTCATATCTGGGCATGTTTTGATTAAACTGTACTAATTGGCTGTTAGGATTTGTGTTTATTTGATTGTGATTGAATCCTTATAACCAACTAGTTATAAGGGTGCCTTTGTGTTCTCTGAATCCAACAAAAATCTACAAAAGACAAAAAGTCAAACAAGTCAAGCAGTGGCAACTTTTCCCACTGCTGGACACCCAAAACTGGCCCCTGCTAGTGTTAATTTTCAAACAGCTTATTCATAAGCTATTTTAGCTTATCCAGACTTGCAACAACTTTGTTTTTGTAATCAATCTTCCTTATTTCAGCCATTTGACTAATCTGGAGCTTTTTAGGGTTTGACTTTTAGGTTTGACTAGAAAACCAACTAAGTTGACTTTTACATTAAGTGCCTAATGCTTATTCCAGCTTATTCTTTGTGCTTTTTGGAAATCTTTTTTATTATTAAGCTTGTTTTTGTCATTTGAAACATTTTGCAACAAGAATCAGCCCTTGAATTGGTCTAGAACTCAAAAACGACTATTTTGTCGTTTTCTGTAGAGAGCTTTTGCTTATTTCAGGCTTATTTCTTGGCCTTATTCAAAAATTATTTTTACAAACAGCTTAATTAGGTCAAGAGAAGGTTGTGTGTCAAATTTCAGCTTATGGCATCAGCTTATAGCTTAATGGGCCAAAAAGCCCATTAAGAATAAGCTGCTTTGAAAAAAGCTGTGATAAGCTCACTTTCAACTTTTGGGCCTTTGAAATTTTGTGTTTAAAATTGAACTTTGAGTAAGATAGGAGATTTTGGGCTTATTTGGACAACTTTTTTCTTATTGGGCCAAAAAGCCCAATTAGGTGGACTGTTTTTTATTTTAACCCATTAGGGGTATTTTGGTATTTCAAGTTCATTTATGTGTTAATTAGGTTAAAATAAACTAGTTTGCAACTTTTTAGAATTTTTATAAATTTTGAATTTTTAATATTATTTTATTATTAAAAATTAAAATTTAAGATTTTTGCAAGTTTTTCATTTTTCATAGCTTAAATACATTAAGTTAGGATTTTAAAAACTTTTAGATTAATTTTCTTATCATTTAAATAATTTTTAGAATTATTTTAAGATTTTTATAATTTTTAATCATTTTTAAATAGTTTTATTTAATTTTAAATTTTTCAAAAATAGTTTTTAATTTAGTTAAGTCATTTTAGAGTTTACAAAGTGAAAAATCTCATTTTGGGATTTTTGTTAATTAAACTGATTTTTTGGGCTTTAATTAGTATTAAAAAATTAATATTTAATTAAATAAACGGTTTGAGTAAATTTTATTTTTTGTAAACTCTAACTATATTTTTTAGGATTTATTACAATTTTCTAGGAATTTTTAGGTTAATTTTTAAATTTTGTCATATTTTACGGTTTTACGTGCACGACTTTTCGTCTTAGTGTAATTTTAATTCATAACCGTCATCCTTTTCTCTTTTCTTTTCTCATAATCACAATCACAAACATTAATCATATCTTTACATAACACACTAGCCTCCTTGAGAACGAACTCTCCCATTGGGTCATTTACAAGTGGTTTTCCTAAACCATTTGTTTAATACTTGCCCTAATTAAGCTCTTTTTCCTAAAAGACGTAAAAACTCAACTATCATTGAGTATCCGCTGCGTTGTGAATTTGGGGGTGTGACAATTAAGTTCATCATGTTGTTTCATAAGGTCAAAATATTTAATATCACAGGAAAGAGGACAATTTTGTACCTGAGGAGTGATTCCCATCAATGCAAATTCCTTTGCTTCCTCTGCCTCGGATATGTGACCAACAATCATAGCAAACACATCAGTACGAGGTTCTGCTACTGGTGTAGCCTCATGTTCATTCTAGTAGAAAGTCAAACCGTGTTATTAGTAGTAGTTTGTTAGGATATGCATGAGATATCTTAGGAAAGGATATGCATATCAACTGTTACACGTTTCGTGTTAATGTAGCTTTAGGGTTTCCTTGTAGTATAAAATGAACCCACTAGTAGAAGGGTCAGACACACCTTTCACCAGTTTCATTTCAATAGTAGTAATATTAGAAATCCTGATACAAGATCATGTTATTCAATTAGCCAAGTGTTTCTTCTTGTTCTTAGTGTTTGTATTCCGCACAATTACTTTGTTTCCATTAGAGTCTCTCTATGAATAACTGGTGATTACAGAAGTTGTTCACCATCCTTAACAGGCTGAAAGATCTATATCTAAAGGACCCAACAAGTGATATCAGAACCTGAGAGAGTCTCTGTACAAGAAGAACCATTTTTCTATTTGTAAAGACGTTCCTAAACCATGTCTACTTCAAGCTCTACTGAAGATGGACCCCAAACCACCACCACTACACAACAAACACAACAAATCGTTGCTACTGTCTCAAACACGAATGGAAAGTTTCCATACCTAAAGAGAGAAGAGTATGAAAGATGGGCTTTGAAGATGGAGTACTGGATCACCAACACTGATCTATCTCTATTGAGAATCGTTCAAAATAGTAACAGCAAGAAAAGTACTGCCAGAGAGAAGAATGGTAATATCACCATTCTAGACCCCAAAACACATGAAGATATCATGGCAGTAAAAAAAGAAATCAAAGCAAAAACAATTTTGCTTCAGTCTCTTCCTGATGATCATATAGGTGATTTCTATCACTTGGATGATGCAAGGGAAATATGGAACACTATCAAAGCAAGGTTTGGAGGGAATGAAGAATCCAAGAAGATGAGAATATCTGTAAAACCCGCATATAAATGCCATGAACAGTACACTACGTAAACGTATGAACCAATTAAAACTTTCCATTTATGTCATGTACACGTGTCACGAACATTAAATTCAGAAACTACGTATGTGTTAGTGCACGATAATAATTAAGTACGTGATAATACACGATAATTATTAAGTATAATAAGTATAATCACGAACATATGATCACGGACATTTATGAACATGATAATTATTACGTATAATAATTATAACACGACTATTAGAACACGATATATATATATATATGTAGTATATGTAATACTAACATTAAGCACGAACTAGGACGAATATTTAAAACGAACGAACACGGAAATTACTTAAAAATGAAAAAGGCACGGGTTTTGCCTCGGGCCTTGTGGTAGCCGCGGACAAGGAAACAAGGGGGCCCAGCCTACCTTTGATTTTTAACTAAATGGTAAAAAGAAAACATAGAGTTTTCACAACATATTATTTTACAAGAAAAAATTAAAACCCCAGCCCCTTTGGTGACTCCATAGCCGCGGCACCCGCATCAAGACAAGGAGGATTCGTTTTTTATTTTGATCTTAGTTATTGTTCGAGTTCGTGTTCTTTTCAATCACACATTGGGGTAAAACATTAAACCTTGATGTTTAATTTTTTTATTTAATTATGTTCTTATGTTATATCTTTAAAAACAATTAATTAAAACATGTTTATAGATTAAAGTAAATCAAGGAAAAGGGGTGTTTGGTTTGTTGTTTGGTTCGGCAGCCCCAAACCAAGAGTCTTGAGACTCTCGGTGACCGAGACCCCCCCCCCCCCCCCCCCCCCCCCGTTGGCTGTTTGGGTCGAGTAGGGGTAAACGCGAGCACAGCAGGGGGAAACCACCGGCCTTATGCCGGTGGGAACTTTTCTCGGCTAGTGGGTAGCCACGGCGCGTAGCAGCGGCAACAACCGCCGCTATTGGCGGCGCAACCACCAGCCGCCGCTATTGGCGGCTCAACCACCAGCCGCCACCGCAGCCACGGCTGTGGGTGGTGGTTGGTGTCGGGTTTTTTGTTTTGTCTCGAGATTCGGGCTCGGGATTATTTTCAAGTTATTTTTTTTACAAGAATAATTAAATTAGTTAAACATGATTAATAATTAATTTAATTTAAACATAGACTTAGGTTATATATTATTTTTATAAATAATACATGTTTTAGCCTATGTATTTTTGTCATTTATTTTAGACTATAGTTTATTAATTAATTATTAAAACATGGGCTTATAATTAATTAATAACTCATGACTTAGGTTTATTAATTAAAATTAATAATACATGTTACCTAAGTATCTTATTAAACTTAATTGAATTAAATCATGCTTTATTTAATTAAATTTGTATAACCTATAGTTTATTAACTAACCATGATATAATACTAATTAATAAAACATAAACTATTATTATTAATCAATAATCAGTTATAACCTATAGTATTTAATTAATAAACTATACTATTAATTACATGCCTTATAACTTTTAATCAGTAAACACTAGCTTATATTACTAGCTTATTAACCCAGCTTATTTCTATTTTTAGAAACTTCCTATTTTTGGAAACTTTCTATTTTTAGAAACTTTCTGTTTTTAGAAACTGATCTATTTTTGAAAACTTTCTATTTTTGAAAACTTTCTATTTTTGGAAATTTTCTATTTTTGGAAACTTTCTATTTTTGGAAACCTGCTATTTTTAGAAAGTTACTTATTATTACAAAAAAGGTATAATAATACAAGAATACAAGATAATACTTAATCAGATTACATGAATAATATAGTATATCATTTAAAACAGTAAAATAAGACAAGAACATATAAAACAAGCTAAGAACATGCTATAATCAGTAACGTACTTAGTAGTCAGACGACTCATACATGTCCCTTACTTATGTAGCATTAGTGAGGTCGGAGTAGGACTATTCATCCTTTCATCTTTCCTCGTTCACTGGACACAAGGTACGGATTTTCCGTCCTTCAGTATGGACATTCTTTCCTTATTAGGATTCCCCGTTTGCAGCCAACTGTTTTCCCAAGTATATGTTTTATATGTTTTGATTACTTATGTTTAGTTTTAAATGCCTAAGCCATATACATGCATACCAGTGTTACCTAGTTATAGAGGTACCATAACCATAACACTGGAGGCACCAGTGTTATGACTTCCTCACGGCGGAGTGATTGCTCGTGGCGTCCCTTTACAGTATTGACCTTATATTTATATTATCATGTGGGGCGTATGGGTGCATCCTAGTTACATGTTTTAGAGGATTTTCATGGTGAATGCGATGTGTGCCTTACATCCTTCACAAGGAGTTGATCCCTCCTACCCAGACTAATTAATTAGAGGCAACCCCTCTAATTGCATGATGAGGTCTCCCCTCTAAGTATTCATGCACGATGGAACCTCATGACCTATATGGGCTATTGGCTAATTAATACTGTTTTTCATATCAAAACATAAGCATTGCAAACTATAAAACCAGTTATATGAATATGTTCCAGGTTATCTAGGACTTATACATTTCCGCTGCTATTAGTCTTTTATGCTTATGTCATTTCAGGCTATACTTGTATATCCGTTCACTGGGCGTTATGCTCAGCCGTTTTCCTTTCATGTTCCCAAACGGAAGGCACTCAAGAATGCGCGTAGACTTTGAGAGTATGTGTATACGGATGGAAGCTATCTAGCCTTCATTACTTTATGCATTTCCATACATTAAGTTACGTTATTTCTTTGGACATTGTTTAGTCCTTTTCCATTTCAGTACTTATATTCATGTGTGTGAGCTTATACTTGGACTACCGATGTTTGTTTCTGGTATCTCCATTCATGGTCATTTAATGTTTTTGGACATTTACCTTGCATACTTTGATGACACGCCATAATTACCTATGATATTCCATTTACCAAAATGGGGTGTTACAATTATGGTATCAGAGCCAAGGCTTCGACCTGTAGGCTCTTAAAACATGACCTGTGATTAGTGGGTAATCACCATGGTCTTCCTAGAACTGATAGTTTGTTTTCATGCATTTGTTTCATGTATCATTGTCGTAGGAATTTTGACTAAGTAATGGTTGGTATAGGACTGGCCATATTTTGTAGCATGTGCTTTTAATCGAATCATTTTGTTTTGATGAACCGCCCCATAAGCGTTCATCCTCGTCATGTCATTTTGTTTAGGTGAACCGACCCATAGGCGTTCACTAATATATGTAAAATTAAGTTCTTGAATTGGTCTAATCGAATTGAAAAAGGTTAACGTGCGACTCAGACGTTTTTGGTGAATAAAAAGAAAATTAGATAATCTAGTTCTACTTAAAAATTAAAACTTGACAAAGAAAAATAAAACGCGACAAATATATTAAAAATAGACGGACTAAAACTTAATAAAAAGTATTAATGAAAAATGATAAAAATAAAAGTAAAAATAAAAAAAGTAAATAAATACGGCAAATAAAAAATGAATGTCGAAATAAAATAAAATATAAGTTGAAATTTAAAATAAAAATAAAAGTTGGAATTAGTAAATGACGGAATAACATAAAAATGAAAAAGTCAAAATATAAAAATAAAAATAAAAATGAAAACTTTCAACTAAAAATTAAATAAACCAAAATGACTTTCGGATAAAAAACTAAAATGAGTTTCGGGAAAAATAAAACTAAAATGACTTTCAGAATAAAACTATTATGGGTTTCGGACAAATGTGCCTAGTGCACTTTCGCTATTATAAAACTATAAAAAAAAACTTTCGGCAATTTAATACTACTTTCGGTTTAAACAAGAAATCAACTTTTGGTGGAAATTGAAATCAACTTTCGTTGAAAACAAGAAATGTCACTATCTTAAAAACCATTGTAAGAAAAACTTTCGTAACTTTCTTTTTGAATGTCACTTGCGGAGGTTTGATATTTATTCACTTTCGGATGTCTGATATTTATTCACTTTCGGATGTTTTTTCTTTTGGCGGGAAAATGAGAATGAGTTTCGTAACTTTTTGAGTTTCGGACTTTTGTTTAAAAAAACGAGTTTCAGAGTTTTTGCTAAAGGTTTTCACTTTCGCAACCTTTTGTAAAATATTACTTTCGGACCTTTTGTAAAAATGAGTTTCGCAACTTGAAAAACAAACTGAGTTTCGGATAAAATTAAAAATACTCAGTTTCGGGAAAAAGGCAAAACCCTCTTCCGAAACTCAATCAATAATCAGAGCTAAAAAACAGGGAATAAAAATAAGCCAAAATAAACGAAAAATCTAATAAATAAGCAAAAATCAAGATAAATTAATTTTAAGAAAAGCTAAACAAGTCACAAATTAAAAACTCTAAAAACACCAAATAAGCAAAATATCTAAAAACAACTTTTAAAACGTTAATCTACCAAATCCACTTAATTAAAAATAAGCTAAACACAAAAAAAAGTAATAAGCACAACAAGCTATAACATCAACCATATCAAGACAATACGAACAATAAAATAAGCACTTCAATCAAACAAGCAATAAGATCAAACAAGCTACATGATTTAACCAAATCAAACATAAGATTAAAAATAAGAAAGGAAGAATGAGATATATTTAATAAGCTTGAATTAAAGATGAAGATTAAAATAAGATTCAACAAAACAAGATTAAAGATGAAAAGATTAAGAAACTTGAAAGAAAACTAGAGAGAGAAAGTAATTACTCCTACTCCTAATCACCTTAATGAAAAACTAAAAATAAAACTAACTATTAAAAATGAAGGTTTAAGGTCTACTTATAGTGGAAGGGATGTGGTGTTGTTGCTTCCTTCTTTCTCTTTGTCTTCTCGTCTTTTTAAATAATTCGTCTTTCTCGACTTTGTCTCGGGATTTGTCGATAGATAAAATGAACTCGTCTTCTAATTTTCTTCTTTTACTAGACTTGGTTATTCGACTTCGTTAAACTTCTGTCTTTGGTCTTTTTCTTCAATAAATCTTCAGAATAGGCCTTTGACTTCCGTTCTTTTTGCACTCTTGATCTTTTGACTTCGTCTTTTGTCTTTTTCTTTGATAAAAGCCCGTGAAAGCCTGTGTTTTCTTCCTTTTTCATATTTTGGTCCTAAAACACAATAAAAACACAAACCAGGCATAATTCCGACTTTTACGACATTAAATACAAGTTTTGGTCTCGTTTTTATTTGTTTTAAGTGGTAAAAGAATAAGTGTTTTCACACTTATTAAATCCCCTACACTTGACCATTGCAATGTCCCCATGCAATGCATTATTGCAAAGCATAATTTTACATTTTCCATCATAACTAACCATCTCGGCCTTTATTATAATATACTACTACTACTACAATAAAAGAAACTTAACAACGATGAAAAGATAAAAACTTTTAAAAAAATATAACAATTTCCTTTATTTATTAACTTTGAAATTGTTTGATGGAAGAAACTTGTAAAGAAATCTAAGACTTAAATTAGGGCTTTGGTGTGATGAATATTAATCACCCTCAAGTTTCACGTTCCCCATACCAAGCATGAAAACAAGATCATTGTTTACCATAAGTTCTCAAGTTAAACCGACTTATATAAGACAATTGTGTAATACTCCTTCTCCAATATTCCTAAGTTGTATCTCTAGATTTTAAAGATTGTCATTCACCCGTAGGCTCATTTGACTTATTAAATAATCATTAGTCCAAAAATGAATGCAAAATGGTGTAAGCCCGACACTTAGAACCTAACCTCGTCCTAAAAAACGTCGTCACAAAAGTAGGCCCACATCAAGGATAATTTAACACGATTTAGGGAATAAATTCCCGGATCCAAAATTTGGCCAATAGTAAAAGTCATGTTGACTTTATAGTGGAGTTTAGCAAATTCACATCATATACCCTTAGGTTCTTTAAGATGTAAAAGTGCTCCTTAATAATGATCCACACCCTAAGGCTCCTTGAACCCTAAACAAGAGAATTGATTATTTATCAATTTTTATTAAACACTTGCCATGCCATACACCCTAAGGCTCTAATGAAAAGGTTCGTGCTACATGTCCCACACCCTAAGGCTCCTTGAGATCATGTTTTAATCTTATTATTATTTATTTATGATATATATAGTAGGCCAAATTCTGCGATCCCATGGTCTGGATACCTCCTACTTAGTGGTTATGAGCCACCTTAGTCGGAAGTCCACAACGCTGGCATCCTCAATGTGTTCATGCTTTAATTACAAGGAAATAAAAGAGTTCGTTAAGAGCTAAAATATCGAATCTAAACCGCAAAAATCCTCATTTATTAAGCAATTAAATATTCAAGCGAGAAGAAAGAGCCACAAAAACCCATATAAGGAAGAATTAACCTTTAAACTTATTATCAACTCTATCATCTCCCGTCCTCCACAATTTAAAATCTCAAGTAATGAGAATCGTGGATGCTTAGCCTAATAAACCAATTAAGGTCCATATGGTTAAGGATACTAGCTAGAGTAAACTCAAATAAGTAAACTCGGGCTGAGTCAAAATATTCTCGACGAGCCTAATATATCAAAGATGTCTAAACTTGTTAAAACCATTCTATTTACTCTTCTTATTTATTTATTTTTTTTACTTTATTCTTGAAATGGAATATATACATACGATGTGATGACAAAAGGAAAGAAGATAAAAGAAAATAAATGAAAAATACTACTAGGTCAAAATAGATCAAAATTTTTGGAAAACGTTGAAAAATATTAATTTTCTGGTTAAAATGAGGACATATTCATGGAAAAGCCCACTTAACTTCGATAGAAGTCTCCCCTACACTTGATATAAACATTGTCCTTAATGTTTAAGCATGTGGAAGTAAACTCCCCTACACTTAGGAAATTGTGCACGTAGTTTAAATCTTGCTAAGGAAGAGACAACTAAAGTGATTCTTATTTCGACATTTATCGATAAAATATTGAATCACAAGAGTATAGGATACAACCGGGAAGATGGGTACAAGGAATTACGGGTCGTCAAATTTCATCAAAATTGGATCTTTGAAAGCTCTAGTCCATGCACATCATAAGAAACAAAACAAAAAACACCTACGTGGCTCCCCCTACACTTATTATGAAAAACGGATAAAAAGGATAGATCATCGGGTTGCCTCCCGAGAAGCGCTTGTTTTTGTTAACCAAGTCACGAGCCTGACTCGACCCATAATTAATTCAAGGGAAACGTGGAGATGTCCTCTCCAAAGTACAACTTAACACGTTGGCCATTCACCTTAAAGTTGGGCCCATTTGGTTGAGATAACTCAATGGTGCCATAAGGGAAGATTTGGGCCACAGTGAATGGACCGGACCGACGGCTCTTAAGTTTTCCTGAAAATATTTTCAACCTAGAGTTAATAAGTAAAACTTGATCACCTATGTGAAACTCTCGGTTCTTAATCTTGCTAACATGAATGAGCTTAGTCTTCTCCTTATAGTGTGGAAACCTTGGTTTCTGGATCTTTGAAGCTACTAGGAATGCATCATGTTCATATGATTAAACAATCAAAGCGGAATTAGAACATAACACATTAACAAGGTGTTTAGGGCACAAGAACACATGAATTAAAACAATTGGATTGTTCATTATATTAATAACAAACAATCACTAGACGTGTATACATTGAATCCCACGCCTAGTCGACACACGCTTTAGGTTTACATTGTGAATGAAAGTTATGAATAAAACCTAAGACCCTTGGTTCCTTTTATAGTGTAAGGATTAGGGTTTACAAGAGATAATAATGAATAAACAAGTAAATCTTCTATTTAGATAAACATATACAGAATATCTCCTGCATATATATCCAAATAGAAGCTTATAAAGGCTTCTTGTCTACGTTTCTAACAATGCTTACATTGTACATGACAATGCTTGGATTGTACATGACAATGCTTGCTTTGTCAACCTTGGATTTGCTCTTGTCAACGCTTAGATTGCTCTTGAGAACGCTTAGACAAAATCTTCATGTTTTCTTCATTTTTGAGTTTCTGCCACATCAACTTTTTGACCCAACAATCTTCCTCTAGTTGATGTCGGCAAAACTCTATGTGTATCTCTTGTAAGTTGTACATGATCTTCAAATTGCTTCCCCTCAAGTTTAGCATGTATGTCTTCCCATTTTTGTCACATCAACAGGGAAGTAAACAATGTATGCAATCTTTGAAGATTCTCCAAATGTAGCTCTATGTAATGATCTTGAAGAAAAATAAATATAATATTTTTGATGTAGAAGTAGAATAACCCAACCTTGCGTTCCATGTCTTGTACTATCCACGTGATGAAGAACTTATACTGATGATTAAATATAAGTAGACCTCGATCCCTTGTCAATATTTTCATCCTTTGTGAGACACTGAGCACGATAATGTAACTCCAAGTGTTATGACAAGTCTTCGTCACCAACCATGTAAAGCACGAACAAGTTACCTTAAAAGTCAGTGGCTGGAAGTGCATGACTTTAAGATATGATAGAACACAAACTCGCGAAAATCTTCTTCAAACATCAAACTTACTGTTAGCCTCAAAATATTGAGCCAAACAAGAATGCTCGGTCATATGTTTATTATGTATCGTATTTTAGAACGTTGTAATTGGTAGTATATTAGTCGTGTAATTACGGGCTTAACTTTAAGCTAAGGTTCATTAATAAGTAACCAAAGCCCAAAAGGAAAGCCCGGCCATGATCATATAGCCCATTAAGCTACATGTAAGCAAAGGCTATATAAACCCTTCCTAGCATGTTAGGAAGGGTGTTGGTCATTTCATTTTCTCTAATCTAATATTCCACAAGTTTCACCAACTTTTTTTCTCTCTACTTTCTCTCACTACTTTCTCTCTCTAAAATTCATCTCATTTCTACCTTTCTTTCATAAATTCGTGTATTATAAAATCACATATTTGGGACAACCATTGGTATCAATCGCCATGGGGTAGTTTTGTGATTGGTTGTTGTGTTTTCATATGATTCGTGTGATTTAATCCATAAATCATCTCGAATTCGAATTTTTTTGTGTTTTTCGTGTTCTATCTCTTGCTACAAATCTTCTATATACTTGTTATAGAGATTTGGCTGTTTTGGTTTGGTTAAAAACACGATCTTGTTGCCTAAAAGTTGCTAAATTTGTTGCCTAAAAGTTGCTAAAATCGTTGCCTAAAAAGTTGGAAAAAAGGTCCCTTATTGCGACAGCTACAATTTCGGAAAAGGTAAGTACGGTTTTGATCGCAATAACCCTAGGGTTTTACTTTGCGATCAGTATTGCGATAGCCCCCTTATTCCGATCTGGACATTCCGATCGTTATTGTGATCTGGATTGCGACGGATTTAAGGCAATCTTGAAACGTTACTCTGCCCACATTGCGACAGCCACATTGCGACAGCCACATTGCGATCTGAATATTCCGATCTGGGATTTCGATTGGTACACATTGCGATCTGAATATTCCAATCTGGGATTTCGACAGGTGCACATTGCGATCTAAAGGACATTCTGATCTAAGCAACATTCCGATGGCACTTTCCGATGGACATTACGATGACATGTTTAGCTAAATTTTTGTTTGAGTATTTTTTAGACTTAGCCACCATCTAGACTAGTTTCGGACATTTCTAGCTCAATTTCAAAATTTGGTGATTACAAATTTTTTAGGTCTACCGTTTTGTCGGACTGAGGAATTTATTGTCGGGCTGAGAAAAAATCGCAATTTTCGGAATTTCAACAACCAAACAATCACAACTCAACTACTTAAGATCCACATTCAATTCATCATTTCAGAGAATATTGAGATGGATTCTACTGCCGAATACCGTGTGACGAACAACAACATAATGGTGGCAGGTAACAAGGAAAGACCACCAATGCTTGTGTCGGGTCGATATGATCAATGGCAATCCCGTTTTATACGTTACCTTGACACAAAACCTAACGGTGATGCTTTAAGGCAATGTATTTTGGAAGGACCCTATAAACTCTCAAGGATTCAAGTTCCTGCAGTACCAGCCACAGACACGAGTGATGCACAACCCGCATATGAACGTGATGAGAAGAGGACCGACCTCACCCCAGAGAATCGTGCGTGGTTTGATGCAGAGAAGGAAGCAATCTACTTAATTCTCAGTGGCATTGGAGATGAAATTTACTCTACGGTTGACGCATGTCCTACTGCTCAAGAAATGTGGACGGCCATTGAAAGATTGCAACAAGGTGAATCACTTAACAAACAAGATGTGAAAACCAAGATGTTTTGGAACTTTGGCAAGTTTACATCAAAGGATGGGGAATCAATTGATTCTTATTACTCCAGATTCTACAAGATGATGAATGATATGACCCGCAACAACTTGCAAGTTTCCACCATGCAAGTCAATGTCCAATTTCTACAGCAACTTCAACCAGAGTGGACATGGTTTGTCACCTTGGTGAAACAACAACAAAAGTTAGACGAAGTTTCATATCACAAGCTCTTTGACATCTTGAAACAATTTCAAAATGTGGCAAATGAACTTCGAGCTGAACGAGTTGCAAAGATGTCCAATCCTCTTGCTTTGGTGTCTACCACTCAACATTACCCTGATTATCACTCCCGTACTTCAAAGACCTACTCTACTCAATCATCATCACCACGATCATCCATTGTCTCCAAGTCACATGTTCCAACACGATCCCGAGGCAAAGAAGTTGCAAGAGAACCATCACCCATACCTGAGCAATCATCCGAAGAAGACAGTGATGAAGAAGTAGCTCAAAGGGATAGGGAATTCAAGAAACAAATGGCTTTCGTTATGAAGCAATATAAGAAAATCTACAAACCCACCAACAACAACCTTCGAACATCTTCAAACTCGAGGAACACCCATGCACAGAGTCCTCTAAGGTATGACACACGAAGACGTGTTGAGAGTCCTTCAAAGTATGATCGACAACCTAAGTATGATAATCAGAGGGTGGCTACTGTTGTTGGAAATAGGGAAACTGTTGGTACTCAAGTTGTGCAACAAAGTGGGATTCAGTGTTTTAACTGCAGAGGTTTTGGGCATTTGGCTAAGGAATGCAGGCAGCCAAAGAGGGTTAAAGATTATGGTTATCATAAGGAAAAGATGTTGTTATGCAAGAAAATGGAAGCTGGAATCAAGTTATCAGCTGAGGAAGGAGAAATGCTTGACGACACAGATGATGAACTCTCTGACCAAGAACTCGAGGCACATTATTCATACATGGCAAAGATTCATGAGGTCCTTAACGTCACTGAAGATGACAATGGTCTTATCTTTGATACCGAGTTAATTGATAAGGTACAAGATGATACTGAATATAATGTGTTTGGTGATACACATGAGCATAGTGATCTACCAACAACAATTACTGACACGTGTATGATGGAAATGGTTGATAGCAATACCACACCCAATTCATCAAACATGTGCAATAATGAGTTTGAGGATGATCAACATGCAAATGAGTATGATGACAAGGAGCGTGTCGCGCTTGCTAACTTAATTGCTAGTTTACAAAAAGATGTCAATGAAAATAGAAAGAATCAAAAGCAATTAAAGAAGGCAAACGCAACGCTCACTCAAAACTTTGAAGAATGCAAAGCCGCTCTTATAAAATCTAGTGAGACTATTGATAGTTATAGGGCTGAGCTTCTTCAAAAGACCAACGAGCTTGAGGGGTACAAAAGTCGTGTCATCAACGTTAAAAAGGACGATTTTGAAAATAAATACAATGAAGCTCTTGCTTTGTTAACTAAAGAAAAACGTCAATTTAATGTTTTATTAAGTGATGAACGTCAATAAACGTATCTTGCCACAACAAAAGTTAATGAACTTGAACAGAGGATATCTATGAACACCACCGATTCTGCTAAAATTCTTAACGAGAAGAAACAAGAGGTTGAAACATTAAAACAAGATTTCAAAAATAGACAAACCAAAGATACTGAAAAGTAAAGGATCTCGAAGAACAAGTCGATTTTTTGAAAAAAGTTGTTTATAATACACATGACTCTATTCAAACCGTAAGAATGATAGCACCTCGGTCGTTTTTCAAGGGTCAACCTAGCTTTGCCACCCCCAAGTACCTCGAACAAGCTCAAGCTGCAAACCCCCATTTATATCTTGACGAGTCCGAATGGACCAATCATGATTGCCCTGTAGCTAACCTCGATAGTGAAGAGACGTCCCTTTGGGATGAGGAGAGTAGATCACCGGTCAATAAAGATTTTGTGAAACAATATAACTATGCTTATGAAAACAGTCTTTATGGTCTTTTCACTCCACAAAAACAGAAGTCTCGTTAGGAATTATTTTTAGAATGCAAACAAAAAAGAATTCAATGGAAAAAAGCTTTTGCCACTAAGAGGAAAACTAATGTTTTTAAATATATTAATTATTTGCCTCTAGATGCTTCTAAAAGCAAAAGTAGAAAAATACTTGGTTTTCTTAAACACCACATTAATAATGTTCAATCAATTGTTGAAAGCGATTGGGAGAAACGTCAAAAGGATAAGTGGAAAACCGAGATTCCTCACGACATAACTATGCTTGTGAAAGAACTTTTAATACCAAATACGAAGATAATAAAAGAACATGTTCTTGAGTTTGAAAATTTAATTCAGTCTGAAATGTTTGATGATTTGAAATATGTTGAGTCTCTTGAAAAAGCAATTGATGACCTTCAAAATGACAAATTAGAATTTTCAAACGAATATGATCTACTCTTAGAAGAATGTCTCTCCAAAGATATTTTGTGTGTTACTCTTCAATCTTGTGCTGATATCGATGAATATTCTGATGTTGCATGCAAATATCTTGATAAAATCAAAGAGTGTGAGCGTCTTGAACTTGAGCTTTCGAAACATAAAGAAAATGTTGATAAAAAGGCTTTTGAGTTACTTCAACACAAAACTGATTTCCTTCAAAAACATTGTCATTCTCTTGAACTTTCTTTGCAAAAAGACGTTGGTAGTTTTCCACATGATAATAAATTGCAAGAAAAACTTTCCCAAACGTTTCGAGAAATGAACGAACAGAAACTCATTGCTAAGATGGGTGGGAAGATTGTGGAACCTAGTGTTAAGAAACCTGTTGTAAGACAACCCAATGCTCAAAAAGTGACTAGACCCTCTGTCTTGGGAAAACCATCTGTTTTCTCTAATTCTGTATTTGCAAAACCTGCGTTTGCCCCCAAGACGGATGGGAAGGATAGGTTACCACAAAACACTCCCAAAACAAATATTCGATCACAAAGCATTAAGAACACAAATGTGGTTAAACCAGGGATGTATAGATTGACCACTAAACCCACACAAAACAAAGAAAGTCAATCACCTCAGACTTCTAGAAACACTAATAGACGTGTGTCTTTTACTACAGGAGTAGTCCCCACTGCTAGTGTTAGCCGGCCCCAACTTAAGAGCACTCGCATGAATGAAAAGGTCTGGCAAAACAAAAGTCAAGGGAAGATGAAGGAAGTAGAAGACCACCCTAGGATTTTCAATGTTTCTAAGAATAAAACGTCTGTAATCGCGTGTAATGACGATTTGAATGATTCGACTTTGAATGCTATGAAAGTTAAGTTTGTTTGTGTGAAATGTGGAAAGTGTGCTAATGCTAATCATGCTATGTGTGTTTCGAATAATGCCAAAGGCGTAGAAACTAGAACTAAGAAGCAAACTGTGATGCCTATTAGTGCTAGAAAACCTAAACGCAAAGTGAACCATTCTGGTGCAACCCCCCCTAAGAAAAGTATTGCATCAAACTCCACCACTAAGAACCCTAGAAGCAGAATTAGGGAATTATATGAATCTGCTAGCAAGCCTTGGAAATGGTGGTTTGCTAATCAATGTCCTCCAGGATATAAATGGATGCCTAAGGTTAGGACAGAAAATGTGACTACATGGAATCCAATTTAGCAAATGCTCCATCGTGTTCTAATTCTTCTGCAGGTGATCAAAGTAATTCTCTTCATAATGGACTCCGGATGCACGAAGCACGTGACGGGGAATCTCAAGATTCTAATTAACTTCGTGGAGAAGTTCCTGGGTACGGTCCGATTCGGAAATGATCAATTTGCACCGATCCTAGGATATGGAGACTTGATTCAGGGGAATATCACTATCAAAAGGGTTTACTACGTCGAAGGGCTCAATCATAATCTTTTCTCGGTTGGTCAATTCTGTGATGCGGATTTGGAGGTTGCTTTTAGAAAGAAGACATGTTTTGTTCGTGATTATGATGGGAATGACTTACTTACCGGAACACGGGGTACTGATCTCTACACTATTTCACTACAAGACTCCACATCTTCAACTCCAATCTGTTTCATGGCTAAAGCTTCAACGACTCAAGCTTGGTTATGGCATCAACGTTTATCTCATCTTAACTTCGATACGATCAACTTGCTTTCTAAGAAAGATATTGTGCGAGGCCTTCCTAACTTGAAATTCATCAAAGATCATCTTTGTTCTTCTTGTGAGCTTTGTAAAGCTAAACGGAGTAGTTTCAAGACAAAGACTACACCAAGCTCTAAAGGACGGTTAGATCTTCTTCATATAGATTTGTGTGGTCCCATGCGTGTTCAAAGTATCAATGGGAAGAAATACGTTATGGTAATTGTCGATGACTACTCAAGGTACACATGGACTCACTTCTTGAGGTCCAAGGATGAAACACCCGATGTTCTCATCAGCTTCCTTAAAGTGATACAACGTGGTCTTCAAGCTCAAGTTAAAGTGGTTCGTACTGACAGAGGTACTGAATTTTTGAATTCAAAACTAAGAAACTATTTTGAAGTTGAAGGAATTGAACATGAAACATCTATTGCTCGAACACCCGAACAAAACGGAGTTGTTGAAAGACGAAACCGTACTTTAGTTGTGGCTGCTCGAACATTGTTATCCGCTTCAAAACTTCCACTATACTTTTGGGCCGAAGCCGTGTCAACCGCATGATACACACAAAACCGCTCCTTAGTTATCCCAAGACACGAAAAGACACCATATCACATAATTAATGATCGCAAACCTTCACTCAAACACCTTCACGTTTTTGGATGTACGTGTTACATTATTCGAGATGGTGAAAATCTGGACAAGATGAAAGAGAAAGGTGATGCATGCATTTTAGTGGGATATGCAACTCAGTCAAAGGGATACAGGGTGTACAACAAGAGAACAAAATTGATAGTCGAGACTATTCATATCAGATTTGATGAATTGCAAGAAATGGCACTTGAACAAAGCAGTTTAAATCCCGATCCACAACGACAAACGACTTCCGTTCACAACCGCACGGAACTCGGAACTCAAGCCCACAGCAATGAACCGTCAAGTTCAAAGTTGGTTCCTGAACATGTTCCTAGAGCAGATATGACAGTGGACACGACACTTGAAGAGTTGGAAATGTTATATGGACCAATGTATGATGAATATTTCACGTGGGAGAAGCAAGTTGCATCGAAGTCTTTCGCTGTCACTCATGATAAGAATGATGATACCGTTCATCGTCAACACAAGGATACAACTTCATCTACTTCAACACGAGTTGTTGCAGATTTACTTCCTCAGAATATCACATTAACAATCGATCCTACAACATCCACAACTACTGTCATTGCTCCAGAGAACACACATCAAGCAGACGATGCATTATCTGACGAAGACGAATTTATCAACCCATTCGGTACACCGGTACACGAAACTGGAGAGTCTTCTACTCGCCATGTTGATCCGTCAAATATGCATACGTTCTACCAACGACATCCTTCAACACATCATTGGACCCGAGATCATCCTTTGGTTCACGTAATTGGAAACCCTTCACAGCCCGTTCGTACAAGACGACAGCTTGAAACCGATGGCGATGTTTGTATGTTCGCACTCGCCGTGAGTACTGCTGAACCGAAAAACATCAAAGAAGCCATGGCTGATCATGCTTGGATTGAATCGATGACGGATGAACTTCAACAATTTGAAAGACTTAAAGTCTGGGAACTTGTTGACAGACCATACGATGTGACTCCTTTAAATCTTCGTTGGATCTGGAAAAACAAGATGGATGAAGAAAACACGATCATCAAGAACAAAGCTAGGCTAGTGGCGAAGGGGTATGGCCAGAAAGAGGGAATTGATTTTGAAGAATCATTCGCACCAGTAGCTCGAATGGAAGCAGTCAGGATTTTTCTTGCTTATGCTGCACATAAGGGATTCACGGTTTATCAAATGGACGTAAAGACAGCATTTCTTAACGGTCCTTTGAAGGAAGAAGTCTATGTCACGCAGCCGGAAGGATTCGTCAATCCTCATTATCCTGACAAGGTGTATCATCTCCACAAAGCACTTTATGGACTCAAGCAAGCTCCAAGGGCGTGGTACGACGAGCTCTCAAAATTTCTGGTATCCAAAGGTTTCTCAAAAGGTTCCATTGATCTAACTTTGTTCACTTATAAATATGGGGATGACATTTTGCTTGTGCAAATTTATGTTGATGACATTATTTTCGGGTCTACAAACCCAAAACTTTCAAAATGGTTTGAAAAAGTAATGCACAACAAATTTGAAATGTCAATGATGGGCGAACTAAAATTCTTTCTAGGAATTCCAGTTCACCAATCCCCAAGTGGTATATTTATAAACCAAGCTAAGTATTGTCAAGAGATAATCAAAAAGCATGGTATGACTTCATGTGACCCCGTTGGGACACCATTATCAACCACATCGCTAGATGCTGACTTGGAGGGAAATGCCATCGATCAAACGAGATATCGTTCCATGATTGGTTCCCTCATGTACTTGACAGCAAGCAAACCTGATATTCATCATGCTACATGTTATTGTGCACGATATCAAGCATGACCCACTGAAAAGCACCTCAAGGAGGTTAAACGGATCTTTCGGTACCTTAAGAATACCATTCACATGGGACTCTGGTATCCGAGGGAAACCGGTTTCTTTCTAACGGCCTATTCAAATTCTGATCATGCAGGGTGTCTTGATACACGTAAAAGTACTTCTGGTGGTGCACAATTTCTAGGACAAGATAAGCTTGTGGGATGGTCTTCCAAGAAGCAGGATTGCACGTCACTTTCATCAGCCGAAGCGGAGTATGTGTCTCTATCTGCGTGTTGTGCTCAAGTTCTTTGGATGAGAACACAACTCACGGATTATGGCTTCCACTTTGATAAAGTACCTATGTACTGTGACTCAAAGTCTGCCATAGCCATCTCCTGCAACCCGGTACAGCATTCCCGCACGAAGCACATCGATGTCAGATACCACTTCATAAAGGAACAAGTTGAAAGAGGTATCGTTGAATAATACTTTGTGGGAACGGATTACCAATTAGCCGACTTGTTTACGAAAGCTCTGTCGAAAGATAGGTTTGAGTACCTCGTTAGGCAAATTGGTATGAGATGTTTGACTCCAGCAGACCTGGAGATTCTGGCAAAGGTGCCTGCTTGATTTATCTATCAAACATCAACTTGTAAATATCTTTGAAAAAGCAAAATACAAAAATATAAAACACATAAAAGGAAAACACAAAATTAAAAATCTTTCAAAATCCAAAAATATTCTTCTCGACATGTCTTTCAGTATCGATAATATGGACGTGCCTAGAAATGTCGCTCAATAACGACACGGGTGTGTACATAAAGCTCGAATGAAAGTTGTAAATATTTTTCAAAACATGTCATTTCTTCTTTTAATGAAGGAAATTGTCTATTTTGGACAAATATTTCTAAACAACGGGTAGAGCAATCTATCACGGGTTGAGCTTGTCACAAAACATTCAACGTTTTGAGCTCAACACAATGGCTTGTAATCACTTTCAGATTGCAACCCGGATCGATATTCATGGGGGAGTGTACGATTTAGTGCCCTTACCCTCAGCAAAAGAAGAGAAATCTTCTTACACTTGAGTGGATTCGTCAAGACATTCAAAGTCTATGAACTCAAGTTTATGCTTTAGAAAAACCTTTCGACAAAAAGAATTGATTTTTCAAAAAGCGTTGAACACAATTTTTTCAAGAATTTTTCAATGATATTCAAAATCTTTCAAAAATTGTGTGTTCAACAACTCCCATCCTCAAAAAGCGAAATGTGGATCATATCCTCACAATGACAATTCAATTGGATCAATTTTTGAGGGGGAGCATTTTAACTTCATGCAAAAGATTAACACATCTTTCTCCCGGAGATTTCAAGACTATTTTTCAAAATATATTTTAATCAAATTTGGTATCTCTAATATCAAAAGATTTTATATATTAGAGATAGGGGGAGAAAATGTGATTAAAATGTGATCTAATATAAGACTCAAGCACTTTAACTCTTACCTACATGTGCGAAACACTTTCGATTATCGATGCACATGTGAAGGGGGAGCATTTCTGAAATGACAAAACTAGCAAGGTGTTAAATGTTTTTCAAACACCTTGTTAGAATTTAAAGTGGTTTTCATGGTTACGATCAAATACCCAAAACATCTTTAATTCACGACGTTATTGGTGTCAAAAGGGTGGTTAGGTTTAAGTCCTATGATCCAACCAGAACCGGAGGGATCTTCCCAGGGACAATCCAATAGATTATTAGAAGTCCTTAGGAAAGATGGAGTAGAATGTGAACGTAGCTGAATGCCGACTAAGTACTGATGCTAGCACTAGAACAATCACAACAAGGTGCTAGTAATGATGTCTTGGTAAGCATTGAAGGGGTTGAAGAATGAAAAAGAAATGTAAGGATAAAGGGTCTAAAGAAAGAAGCCCTCCATACAACTTAGGCAGAAACCGGGTCAACTCATCATGAAGACAAACTCATCATGGACCCAGTGATGTGAAGCACAACCCTTTCCTAGCTACTCAGGCTTCTCTCAAAAGAAGTTTGTTTTATTGTCACGGAGAACAACATGACTACTATTAACTTTCTCACTTCGAGATAGTTGATATTGAATAGGTGGCATCTGCTCCAGCCTCCGACCACTAAAAGTGCACAAATCGAGTCTAGAGCCAAGAGATCAATCAAATCTCGTTAGGACACACGGATGAAGATCAAGAGAGTCCTACGCTATATCCTTGCGATATTGCTAGAACACTCAGAGTGATACTACTTAGTATTCACAATGATGAGTGGAAATCCTTCCAGTGTTAACATCAAACAGGACTGCGGTAGGTCATATGCAAGATTCTTTATGAATTGAACATGTGCAAAACTGAAAAGCAACAGTGGTTTGATTCTGAATTGATTCAAACTCGTTTCAGGTTTCTACGCAATATCTTTATGGTCTTGCCAGAACATTCAGAGTGATATTTATTAATACTCACAGTGACGAATGGAAATCCTTCTAGCGTCAACATCAAACAGCGCTACGGTAGGTAACTTGCGAGATTCTTATGAATCAAGCTTGTGTCAACTGGAAAGCAACAATGGTAAGATTCTTAATGAATCAAACTTGTTCCAGGAATTTGAATTGACGACTTTAATCAAGCGGATATTTATCCAATTGATTCACTCTTTATGTTCGTAGTCTTGCTTTGAGACGGTCGAGTAAAGAGAACGGCTAGTACAGCCGCGAAACCCTGTCAAGGAGATTCTTAATTGAATCTACCTGATCACAGGTACGGTATTTAATATCGTATAACGGTCTTCACCGACCGGAGGTAAAACGCTACCGATTAAGGACGAATGTCAAAGCCATTCAGTCCGTGTCTATGTTTTGTCTCGAGAAGGTGGCGTCACGGTGTACACAGCAAAGTCAAAGATTCAAAACCACATACTCATGCCTAAAGACATATTCAACAATTAATAGTGTGAGCATGTGGATGAAGACACAAGATCGCAAGATGGCAAAGACAAGTCAATGATGATTTGAAGATCTCAAGATTAAAGACAAAGTCGAAAGACAACAACAAAGGCTCAAAGATCACAGCATGAAGGAACAAGACTACGATTACACGTTCAAGACTCATTTATGGCGAGATTAGTAATCTCTACAAATTTCCTAAATGACTAAGGTTTATGACCTCTCATTGGGGGAGATTGTTAGCCTCAAAATATTGAGCCAAACAAGAATGCTCGATCATATGTTTATTATGTATCGTATTTTAGAACGTTGTAATAGGTAGTATATTAGTCGTGTAATTACGGGCTTAACTTTAAGCTAAGGTTCATTAATAAGTAACCAAAGCCCAAAAGGAAAGCCCAGCCCATGATCATATAGCCCATTAAGCTACATGTAAGCAAAGGCTATATAAACCCTTCCTAGCATGTTAGGAAGGGTGTTGGTCATTTCATTTTCTCTAATCTAATATTCCACAAGTTTCACCAACCATTTTTCTCTCTACTTTCTCTCACTACTTTCTCTCTCTAAAATTCATCTCATTTCTACCTTTCTTTCATAAATTCGTGTATTATAACATCACATATTTGGGACAACACTTACCATAAGAATTCTTCCCCTTAAGCCAACACCTCTTCATGACGAATTTAATGGAATAACATCTTCATACCATATGTAAAAGCCACGAATATGGATAACTCTCTCGCAAGGCTATCCCGATTACGTAATTTAAAATATCCATCAAATTCCCATGAATAGTTGCCAACTCGCATTAAAATCATTAATCCATTTCAAAAATATCCGAGCCATAAATATCAACTTGATATTTTAAATAAAAACGGAGATTTCATGTACCTTCGTGTGTAAATTCCTCCTTTTTGTGTGCTAAAAACGTACCAATTTTCTCAACAGCAGCTATTTTTTTTGTTGTCCAACATCTCCCTTTGTCCAATATCTTTCCACCTGTATTGTCACATATCGGATAACACGTAACAACGTTTGAACAAACCATTCCTCGGACAACACATAACAACGCCTGTTCTGTCAGCGTCGATTTATTTCTTGTCAGCGTCAAACCATTACTTGTCAGCGTCTCCAACTCCTGTCAGCGGCTGACAACTTTTGTGGCTAAAATACAACAGTATGACACGAAGTATAATCTTATACTCATTGTACCAACGTTCATTCTTTTCTTCTTGTAGAAAATAACTTCATGCAAGTTGACCAGAATAATATTCATACTATGACTTCCAAAAATACTCGTATCCATACCTATGTTATATCAAAATTCCTAAAACTTAGGGATGCATAATACTGACTCAAATACACCCCTAAAAATCAGCCAATTCATACGTTTGTTGTAGAATCATCCTCGTCCAAAATAACAAACGTGATCCCTACAATTTTGTATGACCCACGACTTCCTCCAAAAATAGCTCCATATATCACGTCCATTTCTTTGATCTCAATAAATAATATCTTTGATCACAGAGCCTTTTACGTGTCTTTGTTTCCAAACTGATTACACATATCACGCAGCCTCTTATCACGCAGCCACATAACAACGTATCAAACCATATGTCTTGCATCAAAACAACATCCTTTTCTTATCATATGACTGACTAGTCATGTTCTTGATCCAAAGCTGTATTAGATCTGTTGCTGCTACAGTATCTGAAACCCTAGTTCGTCAATAGTGAAGACAATATATCAATTTAGGGTTTCTTGAAAGCAAGACCAATTTGTGACAGCAAACATAAACACCTTTGTGACCATTGTTTCTGTGTAGGAACAATCGAGGGTTTGTAAAAACCCTAGTTCATGATTTTATGTAAACTAGAAACTTGAAAATCCTTGTCTGCAGCCAACTTTGACAGTGAATAAATTATTCATTTGAGCTCAGATCAAAGATCCCTTCGGTGAGATCCTAGAAACAAGTGCCAAAAACCTACAGTTCAAAAATCACGATGATCCAACGGTTAACGAAGGAGAAATCGTGTCTTGAATATGGATGTTTACAGAAACTGCATTCATCCTGCTGCTGACTTTGACGCTTAGTAACTTTCTCTTGGGGATAAAACATGACAATCCCTCTGGTGGATGTCTAGATATATGTGTATAGAACACACACAAGAAATTTCGTGACGATCCAACGGTCCAATCAAAAGTTATGACCTTCTGAATACTGCTGCGCACACAAAAACGTCCAGAAAAACCCTAGACGGATTTTTCTTCTTTTCACCATACACGAACACCTTGTTGGTCCTAGCATCACGAGCCACGAGGCTCTGATACCAATTGTGGAAACCTTGGTTTCCGGATCTTTGAAGCTACTAGTAATGCATCGTGTTCATATGATTAAACAATCAAAGCGGAATTAGAACATAACACATTAACAAGGTGTTTAGGGCACAAGAACACATGAATTAAAACAATTGGATTGTTCATTATATTAATAACAAACAATCACTAGACGTGTATACATTGAATCCCACGTCTAGTCTTTTCTTGGTAAAAGGGTAACAATGACCCCGGTAAATAGAACCAAAAAAAGCGTTGAAGTACAAGGAATGTGGCTGAAATACCACATTAACCGCAAGCTATAGGAAGCTTGTTAAACAAAATGTTTATGACAGGCAATAAACATTAACTAGTCTAGAATACTGGAAATATATAAACTAGACAAAAACCAAGACGATAACATCAAGTTACGAGGAAAATAATAAAATATCAACATGGGATCAGCCAGTTGGAGTGCTTGCCCCAATATTAGTGTTGAGAAGATTCACCGATTCATCAAAGACGACCTCAAATCCCTCCTCCTCCTCATTATCTTCCTCGCTTACTTGAACCCCTTCGTCAATACCAGACATGGACAAAGATGAAAATTTATTAGATGTAGAAACACTGCTCATTTGAGCTTTACCCTTGTTCGGACCATTAGGATTGCTAGACTACTGCAACTGACCAGATTTAGTATTCAACTTACTACTTTTATCACCACTCGTACTTGTAGTAACTAAGCGCGTTTTTAGACGAAAAGCAACCGTCTTGCCTGTTTGGGAACCCTTACTCAATGGAACACCTCTCGGAACTTGATTCCCTAAATTAACTTTGTACTTCTTCCTCTTGCTTTGGACTTGTTGGAATCCATCATTATCAACATGAGTTGTCACATTTTCAACCGTTGTAGGTTTAACATTTTTCAAACAAGAATCAAAGGAATGACCAAAAATATTACAAGTATGACATCTAGGCGGTTTCCATTCGTATTCAACACGAATTAATTCCTTAGTACAACCAGAGCCTTCAAGATCAGGGACACCAATAGTAACGTTATCTATAAACTCCGAATCAGCATTCATCTGAATAAGACAACGAGCAAAACTACAACGACCCCAAGACTCTTTGCACATATAATCAGTATAATTATCCATCATAATAAGCTTACCAAGAAACGAAGCAATTAAACTAATACCTTCCTCTTCAAATACCTGTAGCGGGATATCATGAAACTTGACCCAGACCGGAATACGAGTTAGTTCCTCCTTTAGAAGATTCGTTTTCATAGTCCATTTCTTAAGAAAAATTGGTCAATTACGAACCATCCACGGACCACCTTCCAGAACCGCATTAAGACCCTCATTAGACCCAAATTGAAAAAAGAAAAAACCTTTCTCATTCATCATGATACGCTTAAGACCATGTTTTGCCCAGTTATTCTTAGCAAAATACTCAACCACAGGAAATGCAATCCTTTTACCAAGAAAGTAACCATATAAAGTGTTGTGGTAGCGAGTATTTACTTTTTCAACGACCTTCCTAGGAATAGAGATATTAACCCCTTCACAAACATTTTCAGAATTAAACGAAGAAGAGACTGCATTAATACCTCCATTAGTAGACGTAACCATATCAGCTTCAAATTTGCAAAGTAACTCCAGAATTTCTTTAGCACGGTCATGTGAGATCAATTCCCACAAAGGATGTTTCTTCATTCTTAACTCATGCATAAATTCACCCGCATCACCAATAGTGCGAATCGTTACACCAAATAATTTCAAAACCTCATGTAGATTACACGGTTGCAAACCATTAATGGTTGCAGCCTTAGCTGCAAGGTCCAAAAATACATCACCAGAAGAGGAAACATTAGTAATAGGGTCATCTGTTTCCTTAGCCATTTGTGCAGATTGCACACTCGAACCACCTGAACTTGGTGAAGAAGTGCTGCTAGTTAGATTCATATGGCATTCACACAAAACTTCATAATAAAGCATAGTGGTCTCCTTAGGTAAAGTAGACCATTTAGGAAATTTGTTTGCCTTAACACCATTTGCAAACACTTCAATGTCACGCACAGTATTCAAAGGAATAGAAAACAAATTAGATATCTCCTCTAACGTTACTAAAACCTTAAGATTAGACACCTTAACCACATCATTCCAACCTGTAAACAGTGGCTTATCACTTTCATTGCTCGAATCCACCATAGCTTCAACAAAACTACGACACAGAAAATCAATTGAACCACTGAATAATAAACCAATAACAGCCGACCACTTAAATTCAGCCTACCACGTGAACCCTACAAATCTTTTTTTTCCGTGAACCCTATAATTCAATTTCAGCACAAATGCCACTTAATATAATGTCAGCCGACCAAGGAGGGTCAGCCGACCAATTAAAGAAACCAAAATTAAGAATAAGACACACTTTATATTAAACAAATGTCAACCGCCACAAGAATACCCCTAGGGTCAGCCGACAAGATAAAACAAAAGGACGATTTAAGGATGCAACAATACAAGGATGATTAAATGCAACAAGAGCAATCGATACCCTAACACGGCGAAACCCTAAAAACCATTAATGCGAATCACTATTTAAACAAACAAACCGAATATAACTTGTCCAGGTAGCACGTGATCCAAACATATATAAGACACCACCGAGAGTAAAGACAACTAATTGCGTAGACGACAATTAATTGCGTAGCCTATCAAATGGATCCATAAGTTATGCACCGATCTAAAAGAGACAATTAACCACCAACGAGAGAAACAAAACAATCGCACAAGACAATGACGGCAAAAAACGAAAATTAAAACCAATTTAATTTACCCTAAAATCAATCAACCAAATAAAGACTTTGTTAACTCAAGAATAATCAGTGATTATTTTGGCAGCCACGTCTAGTCGACACACGCTTTAGGTTTACATTGTGAATGAAAGTTATGAATAAAACCTAAGACACTTGGTTCCTTTTATAGTGTAAGGATTAGGGTTTACAAGAGATAATAATGAATAAACAAGTAAATCTTCTATTTAGATAAACATATACAGAATATCTCCTGCATATATATCCAAATAGAAGCTTCTAAAGGCTTCTTGTCAACGTTTCTAACAATGCTTACATTGTACATGACAATGCTTGGATTGTACATGACAATGCTTGCTTTGTCAACCTTGGATTTGCTCTTGTCAACGCTTAGATTGCTCTTGACAACGCTTAGACAAAATCTTCATGTTTTCTTCGTTTTTGAGTTTCTGCCACATCAACTTTTTGACCCAACATATAGATCAACGAATTCTCATAAGCCTTATTCCTAAGTTCATTAAGTTCATTGAGTTGGATTTTCCTAAGATCACCGGCTTTGTTTATGTCAAAATTAGCACATTTCAAGGCCCAATAAGCCTTATGCTCTAACTCAATGGGGAGGTGGCACGCCTTTCCGTACAGAAGGCGATAAAGGGTACAACCTATATGTGTCTTATAAGCGGTACAGAAATCCTACAAAGCATCATCTAATTTATCGGCCCATGAGGCACGATGCTCTCCCACGGTATGCTCTAAGATTCGCTTAAGAACACGGTTGGAAACCTCGGCTTGACCATTAGTTTGTGGATGATACACAATGTAAAGTCGGTGATTGACACCATACTTAGCCATGACTCGTGCAAATTGATCATTTCAAAAATTAGTGCCGCGATCACAAGTGATAGCTCGAGGAACGCCGAATCTAGCAAACAATTGTCTCAAGACGTTCACAACCACCCTCGCATTGTCAGTAGGTAAAGCCTTTGCTTCAACCCATTTGGATACGTAGTCAACGGATACGAGGATGTACTTGTTCCCTTTGGATGATGGAAATGGCCCCATAAAGTCGATGCCCCATACGTCAAAGATTTCACAGTCTTGGATGAAATTTTGAGGCATGTCATCTTTATGTGTGATCTTGCCGTGTCTTTGGCAAGCATCACTATGCTTAACCATCTCATGAGCGTCATGATAGATGGAGGGCCAATAGAATCCAGAATCGAAAACTTTTTAGCGGTATAGTTAGGACCAAAGTGACCACCGGTGGGTCCTTTGTGGAAAGCTTCAAGGATTTGTAAAGCCGCCAGCCCATCAACACACCTACGAATGATAAGATCCGCACATTGCTTGAAAAGATAAGGGTCGTCCCAATAATAGTGCTTAATATCCTTAAAGAATTTTTTCTTTTGTTGGGACGTTAACCCTTCCATAAGAACACCACCCGCCAAATAATTTGCAATGTCCGCAAACCATGGGGTATCGTCAAGACTGGAATTAACAGACATTAAGGTCTCATGGGGAAAGCATTCACTAATCTCTTGATTTGGAAGTTCCCCTTGATAAGGATCCTCAAGCCTACTAATATGATCTGCAGCTAGGTTTTCCGCTCCCTTTTTATCACGAATTTCGATTTTAAATTCTTGGAGGAGCAAAATCCAACGAAGGAGTCTCAGTTTAGCATCTTGCTTGGTCAACAAGTATTTCAAGGCGGAATGGTCAGTGTAAACGATGGTGGTAGAAAGCACAAGATAGGGGCGGAACTTCTCAAAATCATACACTACGGCTAAAAGCTCTTTTTCGGTAGTGGTATAATGTAATTGAGCCCCCGTCATTGTCTTGCTAGCATAATGAATAGGTTGGAAGTGTTTGTTAACTCGTTGACCGAAAACCACTCCTACCGCGAAATCACTAGCATCGCACATGAGCTCGAAAGGTAACTCCCAATTTGGAGAGACTAAGACCGGTGCCTTAGTTAATTTACCTTTAAGAAGTTCGAAAGACTCGAGACAATCTTGAGAAAAGATGAAAGGAGCATCCTTTTCTAAGAGATGAGTCATTGGTCAAGCTATCTTAGAGAAATCTTGAATGAAACGTCGATAAAATCCCGCATGACCTAAAAAACTCCTAACTCCTTTGACAGTGGTAGGTGGATGTAACTTAGCAATGACGTCAACTTTAGCACGGTCGACTTTGATACCGGCTTTGGAAATTTTATGACCGAGGACGATGCCTTCTTTTACCATGAAATGGCATTTTTCCCAATTAAGAATGAGACGAGTGTCTTCACACCGTTTAAGCATACTTTCTAAATTGGCAAGGCAAGAAGAGAAAGAATCACCATAGACCGAGAAATCATCCATAAATACTTCCATAGTTTCTTCAACCATGTCATGGAATATAGCCATCATACACCTTTGGAAAGTCCCGGGAGCATTGCATAAGCCGAAAGGTATTCTTTTGTAACCAAATGTTCCATAAGGATTCTCTAATGGAAAACTTCTTAAAGAGGTTAATCATACTATTATTGCTCTTATCCCTAAGGTGTCTGTTCCAAATAAGATTACTGATTATCGTCCCATCTCTTGTTGTAATGTTATTTTCAAATGCATTAGTAAAATAATTGCTAACCGTATTAAAGGGGATTTGGGCGATTTGGTTAATATTAATCAATCTGCTTTTGTTCCGGGGCGTAGGATCTTGGATAACATCTTATTGACGCAGGAGCTAATGAGGAATTATCACAGAAAGTTTGGTCCTCCAAGATGTGCTTTTAAGGTGGATATTCAGAAAGCTTACGATACGGTGGATTGGCAGTTTCTGCGTAACATTCTGATTGGTTTTGGCTTCCACCATTTAATGGTTGATTGGATTATGACGTGTGTTTCTACTACTTCATATTCCATTTGCATAAATGGTAATTTATATGGCTGGTTTCAAGGAAAAAGAGGTCTCCGGCAAGGTGATCCGTTGTCTCCATATCTTTTCACGTTGATCATGGAGATCCTTTCACTTATGTTGCAGCGGAGGGTTCTAAATGCAGAGGTTTTTTATTTTCACAACCGTTGTGAGCAACAGCGTATTATCAACCTCTGTTTTGCAGATGATCTTTTCTTGTTTGCTAGGGGTCACTTGGACTCTGTGCAAGTTATTATGGATGTGTTGGAGGAATTTAAGATAGCTTCAGGTTTGGTTCCAAGTATCCCTAAGAGCACAGTTTTCTTCTGTAATGTGGCTACTGCTGTTAAGAATAGTATTTTACATATCATGCCATTTGCTGAAGGCGAGTTACCTGTCCGATATCTTGGTGTCCCTCTCATTTCGTCCAGGCTTCTATATAGGGATTGTAAAGTACTTGTTGAAAAACTTGAAAGTAGAGTTAATGATTGGCGCAATAAATTTCTTTCTTTAGCAGGAAGACTCCAATTAGTTCGTTCAGTTCTTTCATCAATGCATATCTACTGGGCGTCTGTCTTTGTCTTACCTGTTCGGATTATTCATGATTTGGAACAGCTTATGAGAGGCTTCTTATGGTGTCAAGGTGAAATGAAGAAAGGTAAGGCTAAAGTTGCTTGGGACTCTGTTTGTACCCCATTTTATGAAGGTGGACTTGGTATTCGTAAGCTCTCTGATTTTAATACTGCTTTAATGGTTTCTCATATCTGGTGTATTCTCACTCGTAAAGAGTCTTTATGGGTTAAATGGATCTATTCTTACAAGTTAAAGGATCGAAGTTTCTGGGACGTTCCATGTATAGGTGATATGAGTTGGGGCTGGAGAAAACTTCTACAGATTAGACCACGCATTCGTCAATTTATTTGGTACAAGATTAATAATGGTAGATTGGCTTCTATGTGGTTTGACAAATGGGCAGATTTATGTCCGTTAAGGGACGTTCTTTCGTTTCGAAGTATTACAAGATCGGGGCTCTCTCTATCTAATAAGGTAAGGGATCTTATTACTGATGGTATTTGGCAGTGGCCGCAGGATTGGTATGCTAGATTTCCGAACATTGTCTCTATCCTGGTCCCTGTTATTAATGATGCTCAGGATGATGATTTGATGTGGCGGGATATAAATGGGGTTTTACATCATTTTTCAATTTCTTTAGCTTGGGACTCCATTCGGGATAGGGCTTTGATGGTTGATTGGTTTCATGTTGTTTGGTTTGCTCATTGTATTCCTCGTCACTCTATCCACTTATGGTTAGTGGTTAGAAGAAAATTGAAGACACAAGATCGGCTTAGGCAATGGGATGTTGGCCCTTTGGTGGATCTAAGCCTTCTACGATGTCCGTTGTGTAAATTGGTGCCGGATTCTCATGACCATCTTTTCTTTGAATGTTCTTATTCTATGCAGGTTTGGTTTAAGGTTCGGGGCCTATGTGATATGGATAACATCCCCCCTCGGATTGATGATATTTTAGCCTATGTTATTCCAATTTCTAAGGGAAAGTCTTGTCCTAGCATCCTTGCCCGTCTTGTGTTGGCTGCTACTGCGTACTTTATATGGATGGAACGTAATTCAAGACTTTTCAAGAAAAAGCTGTTGGCTGCTGATCAGATTGTTCAGCTTATTTGTGATACTATTCGGTTGAAGTTGATTTCATTTCGTTTTAAGAAGTTGTCTGCCAGGTCGAGTTTGCTGCTTGACAAATGGAGGGTGCCGAGCTCTAGAGTTCTTCATGATGGGAGTGCCGGGTGAGGGTTGTACTCTTTTTTCCTTGTCCAAGGTTTTTCCCACTGGGTTTTCTTTGGCAAGGTTTTTTAAGGAGGCAGGCTCATTTGGATATCATTTGCTCCTTTCGTGCTGTTGGTGGAAGCTAAAGACAATGTGTGACTTCATGTTTGCATCTTGGTTTCTTTCTAGTTTACTTGCATTGTAGTTCTAGTTTAGTTTGTGTTTATGCCATAACATAATCACGTGTTAACATGCTGCCTGTAGCATGCGGTTAATGTGGTATCTTAGCCACATTCCTTTGTACTTCAACGCTTTTTTGGTTAATATATTTACCGGGGAAACCCTTTACCAAAAAAAAAATGTTCCATAAGGACAAGTGAATGCGGTTTTCTCTTGGTCTTTTGGATCGATAGGAATTTGGAAATATCCGGAGAAACCATCTAAGAAGAAATAGTAGTCATTACCCGCTAAACGCTCGAGCATTTGATCCATGAAAGGAAGAGGAAAATGATCCTTACGAGTGGCATCATTAAGCTTACGATAGTCTATGCAAACTCGCCAACCCGTGACAAGTCGAGTAGGAATCAGCTCGTTGTTTTCATTGGGAACAACGGTTATTCCGCCTTTCTTAGGCACACAATAGACGGGACTAACCCATGGCGAATCCGAAATAGGGTAAATCATGCCGGCATCTAGAAGTTTGATAACTTCTTTCTTAATGACTCCATGAATTTTTGGATTAACCCTTCTTTGACTTTGGATTGCGGGTTTAAAGTCATCTTCCATGAGAATTTTATGAGTACAAAAGTTAGGATCAATTTCGCGGATGTTGGAGATTTTCCAAGCAATTGCTTTCTTATGATTTTTAAGCACATCGATAAGTCGAGATTTTTCATCCTCTTTTAAGTCCTTTGCAATTATGACGGGTAACTTATTATTGTCTTCTAGGAAAACATATTTTAAATGAGACGGAAAATCCTTAAGCTATAAATCCGGTGGATTGTCGGTGGAAGGCTTAGTCAAATTTAGATCATCGTTTGTAACTTCCTTAGGAGTAGGTGGACAAATATGATCCTCATTGAGAAGTCTCTCAATGGTACGAGTGTCTTCTTCCCAATCGGTGGGAGAATCGTCATATTTTAAATCCACATCCCCTAAACTTCCTTTAGATTCTTGTAAAAGAAAGTCACTTTCTCCAAATAGAGTCAATGATGGAGCAATAGAAGCTACGGGCTCAACATGAGGTAAATGAGAAGTCCCGCGCTTAGAAGCCTCGTGAAAATGTTCTTCACATGCTTTGTCGAGCACATCGATGAAATTCACGGATTCGGGCTCATCAGGACGTTTGGAAAGTTTACCCATGTTAAAGACGATTCTATCATCCCCTACCCTCATGATAAGCTCACCCGCGGCTACATCAATCAATGTATGCCCGGTCCTCAAGAAGGGTCTTCCAACAATTAAGGGAACACGGGGATCCATCTCATAGTCGACTATAACGAAATCGACGGGGAAAGTAGATTTGTTGACTCCTACAAAAACATCATCGGTTATCCCCACCGGATAAGCAACCGAACGGTTAGCTAATTCTAAAGTCATACGATTGGGGAATAGCTCGGGTAGAGATAATTGTTTCCATACGGACAATGGCATAAGATTGATACTCGCTCCGAGATCCGCCAAAGCCATACAATTCTCTACACCTGGAAAATTGCAAGGAATAAGGAATCGACCGGGATCTCCTACTTTAACCGGTAATTTTCTCAAATGAACCGCGGAAAAATTCTCATTCAATTGGGTATTGGAAATACCAAGCAACTTATTCTTATCACTTAAAAGGTCCTTAAACATCTTAGCATACTTAGGCATGTGAGCGAGAGCCTTGGCAAAGGTGATATAAAAATTCATTTGTTTGAACATTATTAGGAAGTTCGAAACTTGAATATCATCCTTATTCTTCAATTTCTCTTTCCTCAACCTTAAGGGATAAGGTATATTGGGTTGAGATGGAGGATTTGGAGTGGATTGCTCACTCACATCCTTGGGTGGAGGAGGGGTAGAAGTAGAAGGTGAAGGAATCGGTTTAGGAGCCGAAGGTGTGGTATAAATTGAGATAAAGTTGGAACATAAGGTGTAGACGAAGGTGTTAAGGGTGGATCTCACAAGTAGAAGGTGAAGGAGGGTGGGAAGAAGTAGAAGGAATCTCGGGTCCTTGTTTAGGTGGGGAATAAGAAGGTTCTTCGGTGGTCTTACCGCTCCTAGTAGTGATGGCATTAATATTAGCCCTAGGATTGGTCACGGTGTTAGAAGGGAGGGCACCTTGGGAACGAAGGGTTTGAAGCATTTGCATAAATTTCCTATCGGTTGATTATTGCATCTCTTTCATGGTTCGCTCATGATCGGTTAATTTTTCTAGAACCAATTCCATTGAGGATTATGCATGTTCATTTGATTATACCCTTGATTGTTAAACCCTTAATTAGGAAAACCTTGGTTTGGATTATAATTTTGAAAACCTTGATTAAAACCTTGATTTTGAAAACCTTGGTTCTTAAACCCTTGATTTTGATTATTAAACCCTTGGTTTTGCCCTTGAAAGTTCCCTTGATTTTGATTAAAACCCCTTGTATTTGAATTCCCTTGAAAATTAAACTGTTGAGGACCTTGGTTCCTATTTTGGACGGGTGGGGATGGTCTTTGTAGAACTACAAACCCGGGGGAGCCAAATAGTTAGTCGATTTATAAGCTAAATTGTTCACATCGACATTTGGTTTAAAATGCACCCTCTCATTAGTGTTATAAGCATACACTTCTTGTTGATATGGGTCATAAACCTTGTCAGAGTTATAGTACGAATGTGGCCCACCACAAGTCTCACACGTTTCACAAGTCTCTTTTATAGCATGTACATGTGTAGTGGGAGGGTTATCTCTTAAAGCAAGTTGTTTTACTATTGAAGTAAGCTCCTTAATTTGATTAGTCACCTCACTATCACTAGCACTAGCCATTGTACTGTTGGTTTAGACTTTGTCTTTGTTTTCAATGATTGCCCAAGCCTCGTTCATAGTTTTCACAAGAACATTACCCTCCAAAGCACTATTTAGTAAATCTTGGTCATTCAAACTTAATCCATTATAACAAAAGTATTAATTTGATGTACCTTAGTAAAACCGTGTTGTGGACACTTTCTCAAAAGTTCCTTAAAACGATCCGAAGATTCACTAAACGTCTCACCGTACTTTTGTTCAAAATTGATGATATCATTCCGCAAAGCGGTAGTACGTGAGGATGGAAAGAAATAATTAATGAATTTGGTCTCCAAGTCTACCCATGTGGCAATACTTTCGGGTGGTTCCTTATCAAGCCAAGTCTGGGCTTGTCCCTCGAGAGAGAAAGGAAAGAGGAGCAAACGAATTGCCTCTTGTGAGACCCCTTTGTATTTCACGGTATTGGTAACGTGTACGAACCTCTTGATGTGATCGCGATGATCATCATGAGTGCGGCCCAAGAAAGGTGTTGCGGAAACCATTTGAATAAAACCGGTTTTGAGCTCGAAGTTCTTGGCGTCAATAGCCGGCACCACAATCGAATCATCGTTGCCTTCAACGTGTGATTGCAAGAGCTCGATCATTGGACGGTTATCCATGGTGTTAACAACAGGAGGCTCGATGATAACGGCTTGAATGGATTTCCTCTTGTGCGAACGAGTACGCATACACCTATAAAAGAAAAATATAGCAAAGAAATTGAAGAAGAAATAAAGTTAATGTAAAAAGAAAATATTTTTTTGCAAAACTTTTGAAAAAGAAATGCTTTTTATTATTTTTAAAATGTTTTTGGATTTTTTAAATTTTTTAGTTTTTTGAATTTTTGAAAATTTTTGAAATTATTTGGATTTTTGAAAATTTTTGAGCAAGAAAAATAACGTTCAAAAGTGAACGGATCCCAAAATCTAACGCGTCTCTCACAAAAAATCATTAATCTTTACGAAAATAGCCGGGAGCGGCGCCATTTTAATATCTGTAAAATTAAGTTCTTGAATTGGTCTAATCAAATTGAAAAAGGTTAACGTGCGACTCAGTCATTTTTGGTGAATAAAAATAAAATTTGATAATCTATTTCTACTTAAAATTTAAAACTTGACAAATAAAAATAAAACGCGACAAATATATTAAAAATACACGGACTAAAACTTAATACAAAGTATTAAAGAAAAATGATAAAAATAAAAGTAAAAATAAACAAAGTAAATAAATGCGGGAAATAAAAAATGAATGTCGAAATAAAATAAAATGAAAGACGAAATTTAAAATAAAATTAAAAGTTGGAATTAGTAAATGACGGAATAAAATAAAAATTAAAAACTCAAAATATAAAAATCAAAATCAAAATCAAAACTTTCAACTAAAAATTAAATAAACTAAAATGACTTTCGGATAAAAAACTAAAATGACTTTCGGAAAAAATAAAACAAAAATGACTTTCAGAATAAAAAACTATTATGTGTTTCGGACAAATGTGCCTAGTGCACTTTCGCTATTGTAAAACTACAAAAAAAAACATTCGGCAATTTAATACTACTTTCGGTTTAAACAAGAAATCAACTTTCGGTGGAAATTGAAATCAACTTTCGTTGAAAACATGAAATGTTACTGTCTTAAAAACCATTGTAAGAAAAACTTTCGTAACTTTCTTTTTGAATGTCACTTTCGGAGGTTTGATATTTATTCACTTCCGGATGTTTTTTCTTTTGGCGGGAAAATGAGAATGAGTTTCGTAACTTTTTGAGTTTCGGACTTTTGTTTAAAAAACGAGTTTCGGAGTTTTTGCTAAAGGTTGTCACTTTCGCAACCTTTTGTAAAATATTACTTTCGGACCTTTTGTAAAATGATTTTCGCAGCTTGAAAAACAAATTGAGTTTCGGATAAAATTAAAAATACTCAGTTTCGGGAAAAAGGCAAAACCCTCTTCTGAAACTCAATCAATAATCAGATCTAAAAAAACAGGGAATTAAAATAAGCCAAAATAAGCAAAATTAATCTAAGAAATAAGCAAAAATTAAGCTAAATTAATTTTAAGAAAAGCTAAACAAGTCACAAATTAAAAACTCTAAAAACGCCAAATAAGCAAAATATATATAAACAACTTTTAAAACATTAATCTACCAAATCCACTTAATTAAAAATAACCTAAACACAAAAATAAGCAATAAGCACAATAAGCTATAAGATCAACCATATCAAAACAATACGAACAATGAAATAAGCACTTCAATCAAACAATCAATAAGATCAAACAAACTACATGATTAACCAAATCAAACATAAGATTAAAAATAAGAAAGGAAGAATGAAATATATTTAATAAGCTTGAATTAAAGATGAAGATTAAAATAAGATTCAACAAAACAAGATTAAAGATGAAAAGATTAAAAAATTTGAAAGAAAACTAGAGAGAGAAAGTAATTACTCCTACTCCTAACCACCTTAATGAAAAACTAAAAATAAAACTAACTATTACAAATGAAGGTTTAAGTTCTATTTATAGTGGAAGGGATGTGGTGTTGTTGCTTCCTTCTTTCTCTTTGTCTTCTCATCTTTTTAAATAATTCGTCTTTCTCGACTTTATCTCGGGATTTGTCGATAGATAAAATGAACTCGTCTTCTAATTTTCTTCTTTTATTAGACTTGGTTCTTCGACTTCGTTAAACTTCCGTCTTTGGTCTTTTTCTTCGATAAATCTTCAGAATAGGCCTTTGACTTCCGTTCTTTTTGCACTCTTGATCTTTTGACTTCGTCTTTTGTCTTTTTCTTCGTTAAAAGCCCGTGAAAGCCCGCGTTTTCTTCCTTTTTCATATTTTGGTCCTAAAACACAATAAAAACACAAACCACACATAATTCCGACTTTTACGACATTAAATACACGTTTTGGTCTCGTTTTTATTTGTTTTAAGTGGTAAAAGGATAAGTGTTTTCACACTTATTATTCACCCAAACCCATGTCATTTTGTTGATCACGCATTCATACATTGTTTTCATGCATAATTTTTTTTTCATGTTTATATGCATAAAATTTTTCTCATGTTTATATATTATGTTTAATCAGATTAATCATTGCACTTTGTTATATACTGTCAGATGGTTCTCACACGTGAACAAGAGCAACTGAATGCAGCAGTTCAAGCTGCTATGCAGTCTATGCTTCCTCAACTGAGGAATGAGATTCGAGCCGAGGTGCAAGCTGTCAACAATCAACACCAGCACTAGCATCAGAATCCTCCTCCTCCACCTCCAGCTACCCTGATCACATGGCTAGAGCGATTCAATAAGCAGCGTCCAAAATCTTTCGAGCAGACTGACAGCCCCGCTGAGGCTGAGAGCTGGATAGCTCAAATCAAGAAGATCTTTGATGCAATGGGATGCGACCCTGTCTTTAAGGCAAGGTTAGCTTGTTACAAGTTTGAAGGGAATGTGCTTGCATGGTGGAAGGCACTAAAGTTATCGAATGGAGGCGACGACTAGGTGACTGGCATGACTTGGACAGAGTTTAAGGAGTTGGTTATGGGACAGTTCTTCCCAAAAGCTGAGCAGGACAAGCTCAAGAGGGAGTATCATGGTATTAGGCAGAGAGCTGGGGGAAACAGCAATGAGTTCATGCAGAGGTTTCTTCGACTGGATGGATTCCTTGACGCAACAGTCGGGACTACAGAGGAGCAAGCGTATCACTTTCGCTGGGCTCTTCGCATATCTGTCACCAATAACTTGGTGTGTGCTGCATTCAATACTGTGGCACAAGTTGGAGATGCAGCCCGCAAGTTGGAGATGCTGTAGAAGAGGGATGAGTTTGGAGAGGCAGAAAGACCTGACAAGAGGTATATTTCATCATCAGCGGTGATCATTTCATTTCATTCAGTACTATCAAAATATTTATCTTTCTCTATACAATTGCATCTTTCAGGCAGAAGACTGGGGACCGGTCACAACCGGCAACTCAGCAGCAGAGTCAGCACAAGGGTAACGGTCAGACCCAGGACCGTTCTGCTTCGGATAGGCGTAGCGGTAATGGCAATTACCGTAACAAAGCCAACAACTCCAACAGCAGCAGGTCCCTAAACTTACTCATTTCTTATGTTATATGCTTTATGATTCATAATTTTGACACTTCAGCATCTACTGCCAGGAATAATGGCAACGGACGGGAGCATGACCGCAGAGGTTCACAGCCAACCATGCAGCTACATCTGGTATTACGTCTTATGATTTTCTACATTGTCATGTTTGTACCCATTAATCATGTCTCGCGTATACTTTTCTGAACAGGCTCCCAGCCATCTAGGGCACCTATTGGAGGGTATACTCACCCTCTTTGCACTAAGTACAACCGCAGGTTCCCAGGGCCATGTCGCCATGATAGCGATGCTTGCTTCAAGTGTGGCCAACCAGGCCATCTCATGAAGGACTGCCGTACGGGTGAGATCTAGGGCACTTTTGGACATGCCGACTCCAAGCCACCTCCTACTACTAGACGGTTGTACACGACCTCGCGTGATCAAGCCAACAAGTCAACAGGTACCATCACTGAAATCTTGTATATGTATGGTCAAGCTGTATGCGTATTATTTGACACGGCTGCAACTCATTCGGTCATATCTACTACTTATGCCAAGAGTGTTATGATATCCCTTATGCCACTAGAAAATGTCTTAAACATTTCCACGCCCTTAAGAGACTCTGTACGCATCACACATGGTACAAGGGTCTTCCCCTTGAGTTTGACGACAAAATTCGTCCAGTTGACGCACTTCCATTGGACATGTACTATTTCGACATGATATTAGGCATAGACTGGCTATCCAAACACCACGCCACCATTGACTGCCATTCATATCGGGTCATTTTTGGTGATGTAAACTCACCAGAGTACATTCACAATGGTTTTATATCCGGAAGGTCTGTACAAATAATTTCAACCTTACAAGCACGTGCATTACTGTTACATGGTTGCGAGGGCTACTTAGCTACTGTTCATGATATGGAGGCTGAATTTCCATCCATCCAGAATCAGCCTATCGTGTTAGAATATCCCGATGTGTTTTCTGAAGAACTTCTGGGCATACCACCTGCTCGTGAGGTAGAGTTTAATATCGAGCTCATTCTAGGAGCTAAGTCAATTTTCAAGGCTCCTTATCACATGGCTCCCATCGAGCTTAAGGAGTTAAAGGAACAACTACATGAACTTTTGTAACAAGGCTTCATCCGCCCTAGTGCATCTCCATGGGGTGCACTAGTTCTATTCGTGAAGAAGAAGTATAACAACCAGTATTTTTTTTAATGTAATATCCATGTTCATAAATAAAAAGGTGATTTTACTCTAAAGTTTTTGTATTTACACTATACTTAATGACTGACTTATGGATCTCACTATCACAATTGCCACATCACCATATGCCTATATGTTGTAAACATCATGTATATATCAAGTCTGAGTTCTAAAAGTTATCATATGAATAAACAATGAATAAGAACAACTCAGATATAACAAGGATACCCTAAATTCCCATAGAAACCCTAGAAATCCCTTATAAACTAATATTTCAAGCAATGTAACCTGAAAATAACAATGTACTATTATTAAACACTCTACACTAATTCTAATCCACCAAGTAAAGGAAAGTTAAATAATCACAAAACACTAATATTCACTAATCACAAGCTAATTACAAGAAAATGACATAAAACCAAGATTAGCATATACAATCCAATCTATAATGAATTAGACTCTAATCTTTTGCAACAAAACATAAAACTCAACTAAGTATCATAATATTATCATACATTTATCTTGAACTAAGTTACAAATTATTAAAGCATAAAGTACAAGTTTTCAAAGCATAGAACCTTAATCTTATTTATATAACCCTAGAATATGATCAACTTATATAAACCCTCAAACTAAGAATATAGAACCCATAGAAGTCATAAACATATCATATAATCCCCAGAATAAGCATACATAAGGATATAAACCCTAATTAATCCAAGTTAGAAAATCATTAGGATTAATGACCTAAAAACCCTAATATTAAGAAATCTACATGGAATCACTACATAGTTCTTTTTGGACAAGTCTACAAATACGCATAGGACTTCATTAAGATTATAAGATGATATTAAGAAAATGTACAAGTACCCTAATGCACAAGGTACAAGATTTCAGTGCATGACTTGTAAATTAGGTCAAAATAGGTATTTTCACTCTTTAGTCATGTTTACCCTAACTAAACCCTTAAACCAAGTGTGAGAACTCATTGGACACTTAAGACAAAATGTATAGGACCTAAGTTAAGTTTACATTAGTATCTAAGAGGAGGATAATCACATTTTCTAAGATTAACCCTAAATCATTCGAAAACCCTAATCTACAAATGTATACTTCCCATTTTCACATCAAACCTTTGTTAAAATTCAAACCAAGGCCCCAAATATCTTAAATTGAAATTGTAAACCCTAATTAAGCCCTAATCATTGACTAATCACTTTTCTAAGCCCTTAATCATGAAAACACAAAGCATAAGTTACAAGCCCTAGATTTTGAATCCGGTTTTACATTTTCCCTCCAAAACTCATTTTCAAACCATTTCCCTCCATTCCGAGTTTGAAAACCAGATATTTATTCATCCTAAGATATTTTAGGAGTGTGAAAAGTAGTTTTATCACCTCATTGCTTGCTACACATCACCATTCCTATCTATATGATACCGTGACTTATTTTAGACCACAAGGAAGGATTAGGACCATGCTACAAGCTATGAACTTGTGTAGATATTCACTATCCTTCATTATTCATCCCTTTATCCTTCTTACACGTTTGAATGCAAAACTTGGAGGCTAAGGGTCATTTCAAGTATAAATAGGGGCGTATACCTTCATTTGAAACTTGCACCCTGTTTCCTTTGTAACTCATACCCATTCTCCATTTCCACCTCTATATACGTCTTAGGACATCCCTCAAGACCAAAAACCAGGTCTAGAAGCTAGCCATTGAAGCTCTTGAAGCTTTGATAGGAAGTTGTGTTCATAAGAAGCCATAAGGAGCCATTTTGGAGCTACCTAGGTAAATCTATGTTAACCAAGGCTTTGATCTTGTTATAAGGTTTAATTAGACTTCCTATAATACCAAAACTATGTTAGAAAGAAACTAAGTCATTTCATCATTTTGAATTGAAGTTATAAGTTAAAGATGTCTTAAAACCCTATTTTTGTAATCTACATGAAATAATAAGCAAAAACCTATTTCAAAAGCTATAATTCTGAAGAAATGTTTTTATTATGATTATAAACATGTTTAGAAACTTTTTTTTCAAATCCTAGATCATTTGGATCATTTTTGAGCTTGTTATGTGATTTTTACAAGTTTAGGGACTAAAACTGTCATTTTTGAAAATATAAATTATTTTGGGCCAAAAGTGTCATTTTATAAAAATAAAAGTAATAAGAATAAATGTTGGAAAGTTTTAGATGCTAAGGTTAAATATTGAAGGTTTAAATTGCAATTTATGAAACTTTATACTTAAAGGGTATAAAGTGTAATTACACCAAACTATAACAACAAGGACTATTTTTGCCAACATTAAAACTCAAAATGTAATAAAACATGTTGTTTCATGTTAGTGTGGAGCTTTGTAAAAAGTTGTTCCATCTCGATATTACGTTCTGACTGAGTGGTTGGGTTCATGATTTAAAGTGCCCTCGCTCCTCAAACGTTTATAGAATGGTAAGCGTGACATATGAATGCGTCTAGCATAACATAGTCAGTTACCATATCATACTAGACTGGGGGACATGTCGACGTATAGTCGGTATAAGCCCGACCTAGCATACGCGCGACCCAGGAGGCCCGCGACCCAACAGGCCCGCGGCCCATACACCTTACTTATCTTTCAAGAAACCCTAGCACTATATAAACAGGGGTAGGGGTCTCATTCTACATCATCAGGTTATCTTTATTAACAACACCACTTTACTATATATCACTCTGATACTAACTTGACCGTTGGAGGTGGACCCTGGGGCTCCAGCCTCGGATCTACGTCTAACCGGTTCTCTATTTTTTGAAGCATCACTCAGGACCGGGAAACACGACGAGCGGCTCAGGAGAGTCGTTAAACCAGCCTATCCAAACTATGCTCTAACATATACATTGAATCCCATGCCTAGAGATCAAAGACAACAGTAGGTTACATTGAAGTAGTATAAATGAATGAATAAACCTACGGTGTCTGGTTCCTTTTATAACATAAGGAAACCAGAAATACATGGAAACTAAATAAAGTAATAATGACTAAATCAAAACTGACTTATTCATACTTATCACATATTCTGACCAAATCTTCATCCTTTAATATATGGCAGGGGAAACTTCACAACAGTGGAAAGTATCACTAGCAGGGAACCAATCCATATTTTGTCCACCAGCTTGAAGTTTCACATAATGTCCTATTTGGTCCTTCTTGTCTCCATGGTGATTTGACTCATCAACTTTTGACCCAGCAATCTTTCCCTAGTTGATGATGTCAAAACACTTCCCCTTAAGCATACAACAATAAAGATCAACAGGCTGCACATTCTTTGTAAACATCTTTCCCTTTTTGACATGATCAAATAGGGGTCTTGTAAGTGAGCAACCTTGATTTTCAACTACTACTAACTAATATCATACATCAAACCAAAGCATTTCACTTTTCAAAATACCATCCATGATGCACATAGGCCAATCTCCTAATAAAAACTTATTTTTAGTTGTAGATACTCACATTAGTTGTAGTAATATCAATGAGCAGTAGCAAAATTTTTCACTTCAATGTCATATGTGAATGACTAGCACTTCAAAAATTTAGCTTCAGCTTAAATTGTGCTAATCATTTATGAATCTTCAATTCTTTATGTAATGATCACATATGAAGAAATCTAATTATAACTTACTTGATGATGAAATAGAATAACCTGAACTTGCGTTTTATATCTTGCACTAACCACGTGACAAAGAGTCTCTATATACAAAAATCCTCATTTACCTTTGAAATGAGACACTGAGCACGATAATGTAACTCCTTCAAGTGATAGAAAATATGTGCATAGAGTACCATAAGAAAAATCACACATTCCTAGATCTTGTATCACTTCGTTACTAAGCGTTTAAGCATAAAACACATACCCGCGAAAATCTCCTTCATCTTCAAACAAATGATAAAAACGTTTCTACGTAATCAATACAAAATAAATCAAGCCTTTATACCTTTAAGACCAGTTGTTGTGAATAACCAAACTCCAAAACATTGCTGTCCCAAAAATCAGAACTGATGGCAGGGGATCTCCCAAAAGCAGTGGGAACTTCTTCAAAGGCAGGGGAAATAGTAGGGGGAACTTTTCAAAAGCAGGGGGATTTTTTTAATGCCACTGTTTTGTTACTGATCTCTTGTGACCCATCGTACTCTGCATAATTCTGTGTAAACCCTCAAACCAATAAGCAACATCCAATTTAGCCATCACGTGAACAACACCACTTGTTTCATTGACCTTGCACATGTGATACCTTTGTTGAATAATTACTTTTGACTTCCTAATGGCTTTTCACACGTCCCCACCAGTTGAACCATTCAAACCTTCACGTCCCTTTCTGTTTTGGAATAGAAACAGTATGCATATGATAAGAAATATTAGACAAACCCAAAATGCTTTTTTCTTTTTGCCGTTTTCACGTGATGCATAGGAGACACACAAATAATACATCGTTTATACTTTGTGCCGATCGTGAACCAAAAATAAATATCTGCTTCATACTTGATACGTCCCATAATCTCAAGCTGCAGTACCAGGGACCATTCACACGAGAATAATATCTTGTAAATAATGTGAATTGGACCATACGAACAAATATATTGCATTAATTATGGACCAAGATAATCATGGATATAGAATATTACGTGAATATCACCCACAATTGTTGACCAAAGCAAATATCTTATTCAACCACATGACAACAGCTACCGACATCCTTCTTCTTTATAGAATCAGACGAATAAAAATATAGCAACCAACCAGATGATATTAAAACGTCTCTTCTTGACTCTAATTAAATAAAATTAGGGTTTATTCACAAAAACCCAAATTTATCACAACCTCTAATTTTCACAAGATTTTTAGGGATTTGAGGAAATGACCCTCTCAATAAACCCTAAAATTACGATCATCATTTACAGCAACAAAAATCACCAATCTAGAGTTTTTTAATCAAACCCTAAAAACACAAAAAATCAAGAATCCACTTCTTCTTTTTACCTCTTCTTTTTCTGAATTTATGCCTAGAATACAACCGATTTCATCTCACTAGGGTTCATCATTGATCCCGGACCAACTCACCCTAACCAATCGAAACAACAATAACAATCGATTAGTCCCGGACCAATGCTCATCATTATTGTCAGATGCAATCAACAGCTTTGTAAACATAAATTAAATTAGGAAGAGACAAAAGAAAATCAAAGCTCCTCTTTTTCGTGATTAGGGGTTTCTTGAAAACCCTAAACCAGAAACTTTAGCGACACTTTTTCTATCACAGAAACTGTCACAGACCCGACAAACCGTCGTTAATCTGTAGCTAAATCCGTCGTGAATTCTGGACAACAACTTCACAGCAACATGAAAACGAAAAACATCTTGATCTCCTAGATATCAAGAGCCTAAAGCCTTAGGCTCTGATACCAATTGTGATCTCAAACTCGGATATTAAACCTTAGCTTGTTTAAGGGTAGTGATGGCAAGAGAAAACTCAAACTATCACTTAGAGAGACTTTGTTTATGATAAAGTAACTAAACAAGATGCGGAAAGTAATGATTAGCATAAAAACAAGTAGTGAACCAAACTGCAAGCTTTAATATATCAAATAATATAAAAATACGCAAGATGGTATTAGGAACCTTCAAGCATAAAATGAAATGGCAGGAAAGATATATCAAATACAAAACCCTAATGAGTCCTTTTATAGGATAAGGACCCTTGTACAAGATAACTACTAAACAAACTAGGAAGGTATTCTGCACTTGTAACAGAAACGCATCAATATCTCTTCCAAGTTTATCCATGCAGTAGTGCCTTTGAATCCTAATAGTGGGAATAGATCCCACTGCCTTAAATGTTCCAGCAGGGGGAAGTACACTAGTGGGAACTTGTTTGTCATAGCAGGGGGAACTTCTCTTAAGTATTTATTCCCAACATCAATACCTTCAAGTATCAACTTGTACTTAATATAAATAAATAAGTTTACTCAAAACTTCATCAAACACACGCCAAAAATGAACACACGTAATATTTACTAGACATTTAGATTTTTCCATCCCATTAGAACAAACACTCTTAAAACAATTCTGCCGGTACATACCAAATGTATGGATTGAATTCCATACTTAAACACCACGAATTTTCATAAAACTCGCTGGAGGTCTCACTTACATCATGTAGAAAGCACACAAAAATTTTCATAAAAAGATTTTACTTTTAAGTCTCGCTGCCCAACACATTTCAAACCTTGAAAATCCGGGCAGATTTGTACCCTTGCATTGTAAAACCATTTTGACTCACTTAACCAAACCATTTGTAAATCCGACTCCTAAGTTTGAAAATAGACTCGAGACTCCAGGTTTAGAGCCAAAGAACAGCCCTAAAACATTTTTAAAACTCTACTTATAGTCCCCGAGATTTGACTTAATATCGAACACAAATTCGGATTGTGTCGATACTCGCCTCCCAATACACGAATATTCAAACTAACGTAACTTCTATATCGTTTTGAGTTAGAAGGTCTATCTTATACCAAATCGAAGCTTGAAAGAAGCTATACAACTATATCCTATAGTCTCAACCTTGAATTAGGCTTAAGACCACGAAAAATCCCCTTAAACAATCTGGTCTAAAATACTACTTTCAAAATCATACCAAAATATCTTTTCAATCAATTTTCTCAACATCTAAACCTATTATAACACTAATAAATCATCCTAATATATTAGTAACATACCTCATTACTTGTATGAACAATCATTTAGAAAAACTTATTTCATAAATCATGCTTACATCATAATTAAATAATTTTAAAAGGTTGTTAACATCATTATAAACATAAACCCATAAACAAAATAGATCAAAATCAACAATCAAACAAATACCCCCTTTGGGCGTGGGGTATGATGAACCAAAACATCTAAAAAAATTAATTCAAGCTTGTTTATTAATATCCCTTGTTTATAAACACAAAACAAGAATATGCATAAAGAAAAATTAGATCAAAACCACTTGTTCATAAGAATAAATTTTTGGAAAAATTAAATGGATGCATGCATGATTTTAATGGATTAAAACACTTACAAGAAGAAATGGAAGATTGGTCTTTGATTAGTTTCTTCCAAAATCAAGTAAATTTTTTTTGATGGTGGTGGTGGTGGGTTTGGCCGTCGGTATCCAAGAGAGAGGGGGAGAGATTTTTCAAATTTTTTGAATGTGTGAAATGAGTAAGTGTGTGTGAAAATTTCCATTTATACCAAGGTGAGGATAAAAAGTGACAAGTTAAATATCTTTTGGCGTCATTAGTAAAACATGTGCTAAAGAGCGGGATTTAGGCTAATACTTGGTTTTTGAAAATTTGCAAGAGTCGGGGTTCGTCCCGGCTACCTAAAAATACAAGTTAAATGGTTCCAACTCAACTTAACACGTAAATAAAAAATAAAAACTTCGAAAAATTCAAATATCGATCAATCGATAATAAAACGTTAATTTTTGGAGATCCGTCAGTATCGTAGTCGCTACCGGTTCTTTTAATTCGTCAAACGTAAAATACACAACCTCAAACATTGGTTTCAACTCAAAACGTCAAACATATTACCAACAAAATTTCTTAAAAATTTTAAAAATATACGTAAATTAGGGTTAAATACTGACCTAGGGTTCTGGGAAGCACATCCTACCCTCCTTAAATGAGCGACGTCCCGGCGCTCGCCTCTTCTTATACTCACATTTTGCACCACTAGAAAAAAATGAGGGTACTTTTACTTAAAGAAATCCTCACGTTCCAATGTGAATTCTGGTCCACGTCTAGAATTCCATCGTACCTTCACAACGGGAATCCTACTATGCTTTAATCTCTTAACTTATCGGTCTATAATCTCCACTGGTTCCTCCACAAAATGCAATTTGTCATCAATCTGAATCACATCCAAAGGAATCACCAAATCCTTATCTGCCAAACACTTCTTTAGATTTGACACGTGAAACGTGTTATGAATGACACTGAGCTCATTTGGCAAATCCAACTTGTAAGCAACCGGTCCAATTCGTTTGATGATCTTGAATGGTCCAATATACCTCGGACTCAACTTTCCTCTCTTCCCAAAATGAATCACACCTTTTCATGACGACTCCTTAAGCATAACCATGTCTCCAACCTTGAATTCCAACAGTTTCCTCCTATTATCGGCTTAACTCTTCTGTCGACTTCTTGCAGCAAGCAATCGGTTCTTGATTTGCACAATCTTCTCGGTAGTCTCCAAAATCATCTCAGGTCCAGTAAACTGACTCTCCCATACTTCACTCCAACACACTAGAGACCAACATTTCTGCCCATACAACGCTTCAAACGGTGCGGCCTTAATACTCGCGTGATAATTGTTGTTATACGAGAATTCCACTAACGGCAAATGATGTTCCCAACATCCACCAAAGTCAATCACTCATGCCCGAAGCATGTCTTCCAACGTCTGAATAGTCCTCTCACTCTTGTTGATCCCAAACTTAGATTGATTTAGCTTGTGTAAACGAGATTAAATCAAGCTAAACACGTAGAGAAACATTGTTGTGTATAAAACAATTTAAGTATTATGTGGAATTAATACTCAAACAAGAACACACAAACAATTGTAAAACAAACTTTCACTTGATTGATTAGAACAAACTTGCTTACAATGAAAGTGTTAAACGTATGAAAACTTATATGAAACAAAACCTAAAGGTTTTCTTTTATAGACATAAGAAGCCTTATACAAGAGTCTACGTATCAGCTATTATAGGTAAAGATAAATATAGAAAATACATTGTTGATTCTATCTTTACTTGAAACAAACTAGAAACATAATACGCGTAGACTAAATCTTTCTATCATTGCTTGACTTCAACCTATTAACGCTTGACTTCTTCCTGTCAACGCTTGATCTGTCAACACTTGTTTTCTTCTTATCAACGCTTGTTTTCTTCTTGTCATCGTCCAAGTGTACTGGCTACATTTTATTCCCAACAACTCTGGCCATCCGTCTTGGGATGATAAGCCGTACTCAAACTCAACTCAGTGCCCAACGCACACTGAAGAGATCTCCAAAACTCAGAACTAAATATGCTCTCACGATCTGAAATAATCGACAAAGGCACCACATGTTGACAAACGATCTCCTTCACATACATACTGGTAAGCTTGTCCATACTATCCATCTTTTTCATAGGAACAGATTTCGTCAATCTATCCACGATCACCCAAATCATATCATAACCACTATGAGTTATCGTTACTAAATCCATAGCGATCTTCTCCCACTTCCATTCCGGAATCTTAGGTTGCACCAATAACCCAGACGGTCTTTTGTGTTCGGCCTTAACTTTCACACAAGTCAAGCACTTACTAACGTACCGAGCAATGTCTACTTTCATATTCGGCCACCAATACACCTTCTTCATATCATGATACATCTTATCCGATCTAGGATGTATCGAATACTTCGTCTTATGAGACTCGTTCATAACCGAATCTCTCACTCCAGGTACTCCTTCCTCAGGTGGACATAATGGTAACCAAATTCGATTCTCGAAATACCTCAGTCCATCCGACTTTACCATAAAAAGCGGATTCATCATTCTACCCAAATTATCTGCCTTGACATTCTCCCTCATCAACCCATTCGCTTGAGCCTTCAATATCATTCCAGTCAAATCGACACTCTCAGTCCACCAAAGCCCTAACTCTAAGAGGCTTTTCTCTGTCCTTCCTACTAAGTGCATCAGCTACTACATTCCCCTTATTAAGATGGTAGCGAATCTCGCAGTCATAATCACTCAGTAACTCAACCCATCTCCTTTGCCTCATATTCAACTCCTTTTAATCCAAGATAAGCTGCAAACTCTTGTGATCAGTGAACACACCATACTTGGTTCCATACAAGTAGTGTCTCCACAACTTCAATGCAAAAACTACGACACCAAGTTCCAAATCATACGTAGTGTAGTTCTCTTCATGCTTCCTCAATTGCCTCGACGCGTAAGCAATCAACTTCTCGCGTTGCATCAATACAGCTCCATAACCCTTGCGAGGCATATCACAATAAACCATAAAGTCTTCAATTCCTTCCGGCAATGGCAAAATAAGAGCAGAACACAACTTGTCCTTAAGCGTTTTGAAAGAGGCTTCTTCATCTAGTCCCCACTCAAACGCCCGATTCTTCTCAGTAAGCTTGGTCAATCGCTTTGTGATCAACAAAAACCCTTCGATAGATCTCTGATAGTAACCAGCTAAACCAAGAAATTGTCGAACTTCAGTCGGCTTTATCCGTACCAACCAATCCTTAATTGCCTCAGTCTTGGCAGGATCTACACGAACACCTTTGTTGTCAATCACATGCCCAATAAATTGCACAGATTCCAACCAAAATTCACACTTGGAGAATTTTGCGTACAACTTATCTCTCTTCAACAATTCCAAAATTATCCTCAAATGCTTCTCATGCTCTTCCTTGCTCTTGGAGTGAATAAGGATATCGTCAATGAACACAATGACGAAATTATCCAAATACGACTTGCACACACTGTTCATCAAATCCATAAACACAATAGGCGCATTCGTCAAACCAAATGACATTACTTGAAACTCAAAATACACATAGCGAGTACGGAAAGCTGTTATAGGAATATCTTCCTCTCTAACTCGCAGTTGGTGTTACCCCAATCTCAAATCGATCTTCGAGTACACACTTGATCCTTGCAACTGATCAAAAAAGTCATCAATCCTCGGCAATGGATACCGATTCTTGACCGTCAATTTGTTAAGCTCCCAATAGTTGATTAAAATTCTGAACTATCCATCCTTCTTCTTCAAAAATAAAACAGGCGCTCCCCAAGGCGATGAACTCGGTCTAATAAACCCCTTATCCATCAATTCCTTCAATTGATCGCATATCTCCTTCAATTCTGACGGTGCCAAACGATAAGGCGCACGAGCAACCGGTGCAACTCCAGGCACCAAATCGATCCGAAATTCTACTTCATGAGATGGCGCTAGTCCCGGCAACTCTTCAGGAAAAACTTTAGGATACTCTAGAATCACTAGCACATCTTCCAACTTCGTCTCTACATCACCATCACTAGTAGTTTGAGCCAAAAATACCTCACACCCTTCCTCCATGTACCTCATCATCTTCAAGCAAGATATTACTCTCAAACGAGAAGTACATTCGTCACCCTTCACCATCAACACCTTATTTCTCAACCGAATATGAACTAACCTCTCACCGCAAACAATCACCGCACCATGCGAAACTAACCAATCCATCCGAATGATCACGTCAAACGATCATAGCTATATAGTCATCAAATCAATTTAAAACACATAGTTCCCTAACTTCAAGGAACACCCTTTCAGTATAGAATTAGTGTTAACAATCTTTTCATCGGCTAATTCCACATTATAGTTAGTTGCTAACCTTACTGGTTCTCTATTGATAAGGCGACTGAATTTTACATCTACAAAGCTTCTATCTGATCCAGAATCAAACAATACGCTAGCATAACGAGAATCAAGTAATAACGTACCCGTTACCAGGTTCGGACCTTGAGGCTTGTCTGCAGTCCCTACCACGTAAGTTGGAGCGGCAACGTTTCCTCCTTTTCTATTCCCAACTTTCGGACAATTACCTTGTTTGTGTCCTCCCTCACCACAACCAAAGCAAATCATAACTCTAGTGGCATTCGCAACCATAGCCCCACCTCTCGTCCGATACTCCACAGCTTTATGTCCAGCCTTTCCACATTTTTTACAAGCAGGAGGGCAGTTCCACACATGATACAAACTACAACGGCCACACTTAGGATTGACATTGTTTCCTCTAGGCACAGTGGCAGCTCGCATCCCATAATTTCTTCTCTAGTTGAATTGCTGATTTCGGTTCGATCCTTGAGTGTTATTACGATAACCCCCACGGTTCGGACCTTGCGATTGATTGGATTAGGCAGACTCCCACTTTCTATTGTTCCCTTCAGCCACACTATCTTTCTTGTCTTGCACCTTAACGTCCATTAGAGCGTGAGCCATCTGGACGGCTTCATCGAAAGATCTGGGCTTTGACGAAGTAGTCTCACCCTTGATGTTGCTTGACAGTCCTTTGATATACTATTTCATTTTCTTACAGTCATCCGCAAAAGCATCGGGGCACAACAAGCTCAACTCGTTGAATCTCCTAGTATAAGCAGTGGTATCATTATTCCTCAACGCTAACTGCCTCAATTCATCTTCCAATTGACCCAGTTCTTCTTCAGGACAAAACTTCTTAGTCAATAACTCCTTCGTAGCAGCCCAAGTTCTCCCATTAGCCACTACAAGCCCATCGGTAGACACTTGATTGTTCCACTGTAACATCCTACTTGGATAATTGGACCGTTATGTGTATTTATGGCGTGTCATCGAAGCATGAAAGGTAAATGTCTTAAGAAAACATTAACTGACCATAAAGAAAATACCGGAATCAAACATCGGTAGTCCAACATAAGCTCAACATGTAAATGTAATTACTGAAAGAAAGGACTAAACAATGTCCAAACAAGCAAAGTAATGTATGAAATGCATAAAATAAGAAGTGTAGATAGCTTCCATCCGAATGCACATACTCTCAGAATCCTAAGAGCGTCCTTGTGTACCTGCCGTTTGGAGCATGAAAAGAAACTACGACTGAGCATAACGCCCAGTGAACGGATATAAAAGCATGATAAGAAGTACTGAAATGAAACAGATAGCAAATACTGAAACTGAAAGACTGATAAGTAAAATGTAGCAGAAAACTGTGTGTATCCTGGAAAACCTGGTTTATAACTGATAAAGCGAAACTATTAAGTGTTAAATCTGAAAACATGTGTGTACTGTATTTTAAATGCCAAGAGCTTATATAGGTCATGTAATATAAAAACGTGAGCATGAATACTTAGAGGGGTGAGCTCGTCATACTGTCAGAGGGGTGACCTCTAACTGATAAACTGGGTGGAGGGATCAACTCTAATGTGATAGATGTAGATCACACACCACATTCACCTGATAACTATAAAATGATAAACTAGGATACAACCATACGCCCCACTAATAATATACTGATAAATGGCAAACTAAAATAAAAGGGATCCTACGAGAAATCACTCCCTCGCAGAGGAGTCATGACACTAGTGCCTTAAGTGTCATGGTTACGGTACCTCCATAACTAGATGGAACTGGTCATGCATGTATATAAAGCTCAGGCAATTAACATAGTTATCATGGTAAATCATCTAATGTTTTATAACATAACTGGGGAAAACAGATGGTTGCAGAGGGGGAATCCTAGTCATGCATAGAAAGGAAAGTCCATACTGAAGGGCGGGAAATCCGTACCTTGTGTCCAGTAGCTGACTGAAGACGAACAGACGAAACTCCTACTCTGACTTCACAATAGCTACATGAATAAAGGCATGAATGAGTTGTCTGATTACTGTATACTTTTACTGATTCTTACTGTTCTTAACTTGCTTTGCATGTTCTTGTATGGTTTTATTGTTTCGTGTATAATTTGGTAACTTTGACTATTCTTATGTATTTCTGATTAGTGTATTCCCTTCACTCTAAATAGTGTATAATATGTATTCTCGTATTATTATAATATTTTAAGTAACCTGCTAAAAATAGAAAGTTTCCTAAAATAGAAAGTTTCCGTAAATAGTTTATAAAAGGTTCATGAATAATTAATCATTTAAAATATTATCAAAGTATTAACTAAAAAAATTAATAAAACATGATTAATTTAATAAATGTTAATTAAATTAAATTAAAATGATTTATACTTTGATTAAATTATTATAAATAATTAAATTAAAAGCTTGATTATTAAAATGCTACATCAAACGGCTCTTGTTATAAAATCCGTGTTACCCAAACCCGAGCCTACCGAGATATCTATCTCGGTCGCACTAACAAATCGACAAAAAAAATTAACCCCCACCAACAGCCGGCGGCTGTTGGTTTAAGCCGGCGGCCAGCAGCCCTCTTCGCTGTCTGGTTGTCGCTGATTAGCCTCGGGTTCTCACTGGTAGGTGTTGGGTTCCCCCTGCTGTGACATAATTACCCACCGACCTGCGTTGGTTTCCCCCCGCTTCACTGCTAAGACCCACTGAGACCTTAAGGGTCTCGGTTGCCACTAATACAAACAAACACCACCTGCGACTAAACCCAAATACCCCTGATATAAACAAACACCCCCTGGTGGCTTTGTTGCTTGTTGCCGTCTAACCCAAACCACCACCACACCCCTAGTGGGTTGCGACTGGTTAGAAAATATACCACTGAGACCCACTGGTCTTGGTTTGCGTGATCGGCCGAGCCAAACCAACAAACAAAACCCTTTCCTTGTGAAATCATTTAAAACATGTTTAACTATACTAAATTTATTTGTTCTTGAAAAACCCCCATTGATTCGTGATTATCAAAAAGAAATGGAAAGGATGGATTACTGATTTTGCGTGATTAGGGAATTACAATAACAACCACCCGAATTCAATAAATCAAAATCAAAAACTCGCCTCCCTTTGTGCTTTCTCTACCGGTGGGTCACACCAAAACACCAACCCTAATTGTTTTTGTCTTGTTATGTAAAATGAAGTGATAAACTCCCTGGTTATTAATATATCAAGTGGACTGGGCCTAAAGCCCATTTTTCTTTCTTTTTGTTTTAAATCTGCGACCCAACAAACACATGTAAACTTTTCTATTTTCGTGTTTTAATTATTTAACGCATACGATCGTGTTTAAATTCCCGTGTTTAATCCTGACGTGTATTATTTATTTACCGAATTAATAATTACGTAATACTTGAATAAATACTATTATTTATTATTCAGAATAAATAATAATTCACGTAACGTTATAATTAAATTTGTGACCGCGTGTAATTAATGTTCATGGACTTTAAAGCGGGTTTTACAACTCTTCCCCTCTAAAAGAATAATTCTTCCTCGAATTAGAAATATGATAATGCTGCGGTTTTACAATTCTCCCTCTCTAAAAGGAAAATTCGTCCTCTAATTAAAGGTGAAATAAGCTGGTGGAGTTATAAAAGCTGAAAGGACACATAAGCTGAAAAGATATGTAAGCTACCCGAATTATAATTGGAAATGAGGATAAGAAGTCCGTATAGGCTCCTCGGTTTCCCAAGCGGCCTCCCGCTCGGAATGGTTCCTCCATAGGATCTTGACTAAAGGAATAGTCTTCCTTCTCATAACTCGATCCTGGCAATCTAACACTGCTTCTGGTTCCTCAATGTAGGGTAGATCCTCCTGAATCTGATCGAGTGGATAATTAACTTTGTGAAGCTCATGATAGTTGTTACCTCTGAGTAATGACTCATGGAACACATTATGAACATTTGAAAGCTGAGGCGGTAATGCCAATCCATATGATACTTCAATGACACGTTCGAGTATCTCGAACGGTCTGATGTAGCGAGGGATGAGCTTGCCCTTGAGGCCAAAGCGTCTGACTCCGCGTGCTAGTGATACTTTGAGGAACACACGATCACCAGTCTGAAATACTAGATCTCTGCGACCTTGACATAACTCTTCTGACGAGTACGCGATTCGTGTAGCTTTGCCCTAGTGATGGCGACCTTTTCATTGGTCAACTCTATTAGTTATGGTCCCTCAATTAGACGTTCTCCAACTTGATCCCAACAGATCGGAGCACGACATTTCCCGCACTATAACATCTCAAAAGGGGCACACTTGATACTCGCATGCCAACTATTGTTGTAGGAAAACTCGACCAAGCAGATACAGTCATCCCAATTACCTATCTATTCTAATGCACAGGCGCGTAACATGTCCTCCAAAGTCTAGATGGTACGCTCTGACTGATCGTCTGTCTAAGGATGAAAGGTCGTGTTGAGCTTGAGCTTGGTTCCCCAAGCTTTATGCAGACCTCTCCAGAAATGTGAAGTAAATCGTAGATCCTTGTCTGATATGATGTCTGAAGGAGTACCGTGTAATCACACGATCTCCTTCTTAAATATGTCTGCTAATTTAGTGACTGAGAAATCCTTACGGATAGGGAAGAAGTGTGCTGACTTGGTCAAACGGTCAACAATGACCCAAATGGCATCATGTTTCCTCTGAGTTTGCGGTAACTCGGTGACATAATCCATGGAGATCTTTACCCATTTCCACTCTAGAATGTCTAATGGTTGTTGTAACCACTAGTACGCTGATGATCTATCTTAACCTGCTGGCAGGTCAGACATCTAGAAACAAAAGTAGCGACATCCTGCTTCATGTCGCTCCACCAAAAATGCTGCTTAAGATTGTGGTACATCTTGGTGAAACTTGGATGGATAGAAAACGGAGAGCAGTTAGCCTTAGTCAATAAGACTTCTCTGAGAGTAGGGTCTTCTGGAACACATAATTTGGTACCCTGCCATACGATACCATCATCATCGATGCGGAACTCAGTCTGCTGGTCAGTATTTTGAACAATCGCCTAGATTTCACCATCATCCTTCTGTGAAGCTTTAATCCGAGAGAGTTAATCTGGTTCCACTCTCAAACTAGCCCAGTAACCTGTATGTCCGCGTACTAGAAGCTCAATGTCATACCGCTCTAAATCCTGAATAATCTCCTCCTTGACCTCAATGCCATTAATCATCCCTGAGTTTCTGTTGAGGGCATCAGCCACCACATTCGCCTTACCTAGGTGATATTGAATGTTGGTGTCATAATCCTTGAGCAGCTCTAACCATCACCTCTGCCTCATGTTCAGTTCTTGCTGCGTGAATATATACTTGAGACTCTTGTGATCGGTGAAAATATCACACGACTCACCATACATATAACGTCTCCAGATTTTGAGAGCGAAAACAACTGCTGCTAGCTCTAGATCATGCGTGGGATAATTCTGCTCATAAGGTTTTTGCTGTCGTGACGCATAGGCAATGACTTTCGCATGCTGCATAAGTACACAACCCAAACCTTTCCTTGAAGCGTCACTATATATCTGATATCCACCTGTGCCAGATGGGAGAGTAAGGATCGGTGGTGAAACTAAACGCTGTTTGAGTTCGTCAAAACTCTTTTCTCTCTCATCATTCCATACAAACTTCTCCCCTTGCACATAAGTTTGGTCAATGGTAATGCCAAACGTTAGAAGTTCTCCACGAACCTATGGTAATATCATGCTAGACCGAGAAAGGTGCGTACTTCTGTTGCAGATGTTGGTCTCAACCATTTAGTGATAGCCTCGACATTCGCAGGATCCATGGTGACCCCCTCTGCAGAAAAAATATGGCCTAGAAACGCCAACTTACTCAGCCAGAACTCGCATTTAGAAAACTTAGCATCAAGCTTCTCCTGTCGGAGAATCTGCAAAACTGTACGAAGATGAACCTCATGCTCTTCTTTAGACTTAGAGAAGATTAGGATATCGTCGATGAACACAATAACAAAATCATCTAAGAACTCGTGAAAGACTCGATTCATTAAGTCAATGAACACTGTTGGAGCATTCGTGAGACCGAATGGCATGACAACAAACTTATAGTGACCATACCTCGTACGAAAAGCAGTCTTGGATATATCCTAATCCTTCACACGTAGATGATGATAACCTGACCGTAAGTCGATTTTGGAGAAGTGCTTAGCACTCTGAAGTTGATCGAACAAATCATCAATACGAGGTAGTGGATAACGGTTACGAATCGTGATCCTATTTAGTTCGCGGTAGTCAATACACAGCCGCATACTACCGTCTTTCTTCTTGACAAACAACACTGGCGCGCCCCATTGTGAGACGCTCGGACGAATGAAACCTCTTTCTAACAGTTCCTGTAGCTGATCCTTTAGTTCCTTAAGCTAAATGGGAGCCATGTGGTAAGGAGCTTTGAATACTGGTTTTGCTCCTGGAATAAGATCGATACCAAACTCCACGTCTCGAATGGGAGGTATGCCTGGGAGTTCTTCTAGGAAGACATCGGGAAACTCTGACACAATTGGCTGATCATGGAATGAAGGTGTATCAGAAGTAGTATCATGAACAGTAGCTAAGAAACCTTCCCAACCATGATATAATAGAGCACGGGGCTGCAAAGCTGAGATAATCTGTACATGTTTTCCTGGCAGGAAACCACGGTGAACATACTCTGGAGTCTAATCATCATCGAAGATGACTCGATATGCATGACAATCTATAGTGGCACGATGTGCTGACTACCAATCCATTCCTAGAATTACATCAAACTGACATATGTCCAGAGGAAGTGCATTAACTGGGAGAAATTTTATCATCCAATTTTAGAGGAAGATCTCTATACACCTGAGTAATGCGTACAGAGTCTCGCATGGGCATAGATATACTTAGCACATGATCAAGTGGTGTAGGGGTCATGTCTATACTAGCAACAAATGTAGTAGATATAACTGAATGTGTAGCGCACTTATAAAAAAGAACGCAGGCAGCGCGTCCGTATATAAACAATATGCCAGTGATGGTACCTGTGGCATTGTTTTCCTGCTCCCAGGTAGTGGTATAAACACGGCCCGTGGTTGGTGATCTCTGAGGAGTATGCCTTGAGGTATCCGCGGTATCTCCCTTCTTGCAATCTCTCATCATGTGACCCTGCTGTCCGCACTTGAAGCAGCCACTAGAACCAAGGCGACACGGTACGGCGTGTCTCTTCCCAAATGTGGTACAGGTAGGATTAGTATACTCCATAGGAGCTACTCTGGTTTGCTGCGAACCTGATTCAAAAATTATGCATGTGTCACACCCATGGTGACATAACATGAATAAGGCTGAAAAGTTGTGATTTTTATTACCAGAGTTGGCTGATCTGGTAGACTGCTGACCCCTGTGATTTTGGTCACGTCCCTGCCCAGCATCTCTGTTGTCATGCTGAATGTTAGCATAAATGTCACATGACAGCTTAATATTACGATGTTTAAAGAAGCACATGTGGTTGTCAGAATAGTTGGAGTTACTATGGTAGTTGTCACTACCGCCTCTCCTGTCTGATTTGTTACGGTCATAAGACTGACCGTGATTCTTGAGCCATGCTGCTGAGTAGCCGACTATGATCATCTCCTCCTTTCTATCTGAAGATAAAATTTGGATAATGCATGTTATATAATGAAAAGTAAGGATATGAGTTGAAATGCTTATGTCTGATGAATGAAGTATACCTCTTCTTAGGTAGCTCCAAGTTCTCTAACTCATCCCTTTCATAGAGCATCTCCAAGTTACGTGCCGCATCTGCCACTTCCGACACATTTTTGTATGTGTCACTAAGTAGCCGATCAGCAGTAGTGGAGTGAAGAGCCCAGTGAAAATGCTTCGCCTGCTCTTCAGCCGTACCTGCAGCCGCTCCTAGAAATCCAGCTAACCTGAGATAGCGCTGCATAAATTCCGTACTATTCTCACCCATCCTCTAATGGATGGAGTGAAACTCTCTCTCCAGCCTTGCATGCTCAGCATGAGGAAATAATTGATCATAAAATAGTGTCTTGAACTATGTCCATGTCACTGTGAGCACCCAATCATCGCCTCCATTCGTCAGCTTATATGCTCTCCACCAAGCTAGGGCGTCACCCTCAAACTTGTAAGCAACAATCTGACTTTGAAGGCTTCCCCGCAGTCCATAGCCTCAAAGATTTTCTTCATATGAGAAATCCAATTTTCTACATCTGCAGGAATCACTATTTGCTCAAAAGACCTTAGTTTCTGCTTGTTGAACCTTTCTAGCCAGGTAGCTAGAGTAACTGGTGGAGGATTTGGAGGATTATTCTGATTCTGAGGTCCATTTTGGAACTCAGCCCGAATCTCATCTCGGATCTCTGGAAGCATGGCTTGCACAGCTGCTTGAACAGCTGCAGCGATATCCTCATTGTTGCATCTGCCTGCCATCTGAAAGTTTTTAAAAGGATAAAGATGATTAACCTGTTAGAAGCATGGAAATAGATAGCTTGGAATATGCATGAAATAGTTCATGAAGGCATAGCCAACGGAATTTGACATGAGTAGTGGTGAGCGCCTATGGGTCGGTTCACAAACAACTTTCGACTGAAAAGCATGAATCTGACATGAGCAAGGGTGAACGTCTGTGGGTCGGTTCACAATACAAAATCTGAATGGGCAAAGGTGAACGCCTATGGGTCGTTCACAAAACGAATTCGTAGAAAAGCACATGCGACTAAATATGGTCAGTCATGTACCAACCTTTTACTTAGTCAAAATTTAAGAAAACTGACTGATGAAATGCCTGAGAAACATGGAAGATAAGAACGCAAAAATATAGTAAGTTCCTGGTGACTACCCACTAGTCACATGTCAGTTTTAGAGCCTTGATTGTGCTAAAAATACGCTTTTAGGAAAAAGACGTATAAATGGTAAGTATTAAGTATTCGATTTAGGAAAATCAAACACTAATTACCCGAGTAAGTTCGTTCACCAAGGAGGATTAAAGTGTATGTTAAACTTGTTGTTCTTAATTAATATTGAGAGAAAGGGGGAAAGAAGATGATGGATTATGGTTCAAATTACCCTAAGATGAAAAACGCGTTTTCACGAAATCGAGGCTAGAAATTAAACTTACTCTAAAAATTCCCAAAAAATTAAAATAAACTCCTAAAAATATAGCTAAAGTTTACAAATGATTAAAACTTCTTGAAACTTTTTAAATTAATTAATATTTAGGTATTAGTTTAATTGCTTCGTTTCTTAGTAAGCTTATTATGATGGATAATTATACTGATAATATGTGCAAAGAGTCTTGGGGTCGTTGTAGTTTTGCTCGTTGTCTTATTGAGATGAATGCTGATTCGGAGTTTATAGATAACGTTACTATTGGTGTCCCTGATCTTGAAGGCTCTGGTTGTACTAAGGAATTAATTCGTGTTGAATACGAATGGAAACCGCCTAGATGTCATACTTGTAATATTTTTGGTCATTCCTTTGATTCTTGTCCAAAAAATGTTAAACCTAAAACGGTTGAAAATGTGCCAACTCATGTTGATAATGATGGATTCCAACAAGTTCAAAGCAAGAGGAATAAGTACAAAGGTAATTTAGGGAATCAAGTTCCGAGAGGTGTTCCATTGAGCAAGGGTTTCCAAACAGGTAAGACGGTTGTTTTTCGTCCAAAAACTCACTTGGATACTACAAGTACGAGTGGTGATAATAGTAGTAAGTTGAATACTAAATCTGGTCAGTTGCAGCAGTCTAGCAATCCTAATGGTCCGAACAAGGGTAAAGCTCAAATGAGCAGTGTTTCTACATCTAATAAATTTTCATCTTTGTCCATGCCTGGTATTGATGAAGGGGTTCAAGTAAGCGAGGAAGATAATGAGGAGGGAGTCGAGGTCGTCTTTGATGAATTGGTGAATCTTCTCAACACTAATTTTGGGGCAAGCACTCCTACTGGCTGATCCCATGTTGATATTTTATTATGTTCCTCGTAACTTTATGTTATCGTCTTGGTTTTTGTCTAGTTTATATATTTCTAGTATTCTAGACTAGTTAATGTTTATGGCCTTTCATAAACATTTTGTTTAACAAGCTGCTTGTAGCTTGCGGTTAATGTGGCATTTCAGCCACATTCCTTGTACTTCAACTCTTTTTTTGGTTCTATTTACCGGGGTCATTGTTACCCTTTTACCAAAAAATTATTTTAAATGCTAATTAAAGCCCTAAAATCAAATAAATTAACAAAAAGCCCAGACTAAGATTTTTCACTTTGTAAACCTCAAAAATATGTTATTTAATCTAAAAACTATTTTTCCAAAATTTTAAACCTATTAAATCTATTTAAAAACCCTAAAAAACAATTTTAATTAATAAAATAATAATTAAAAATCTAAAAATTATAAAACATTCTAAAAACTTGCAAACTAGTGTATTTTGACTTAACTAAACCATAAATGAACTTAAAATTACCTAAATACCCCTATTGGGCCCTCAAATGGGCCAAACCCCAAAACAAACAACCTAAATGGGCTTTTAAGCCCAATAAGTAAAAAGTCAACCAAATAAGCTGAAAAAGCACAGTCTGACTTAAAATTTGTTTTTAAACAGAAAACTCTAAAGGCCCAAAAGCTAAAATGAGCTTACACAACTTATCAGTCAATAAGCTAAAACTTAATGGGCCAATAAGCCCATTAAGCTATAAGCAAATACCATAAGATGAAATTCAACACACGACCTTCTCTTGGGATTATAAAGACAACTGTAAAAATAAATTTTGAAAAATCTTACTAAATAAGCCAGAAACAAGCAAAGTACTTTTTCACTACACGACAAAATAGTCGGGTTTGAGTTCTAGCCCACCTTAGGACTTGATTCTTTTTGCAAAAGCTTCTAGACGGCTTAACTAAGAATAATCAACAATAAAACTTCCAAAAAGCTAAGTGAAATAAGCTGTAGAAAACAATAAGCTAGCTGAATAAGCACTTTAAGTTGGTTTTCTAGTAAAAGCTTAACCACAAGAGCTGCAAACTTACAATATTGATATTAAGCTGAGAAAATGACACCTATTACAAAATTAAAGTTGTTTCACACACCAATAAGCTAAACAAATTCAATAAGGTTGTTGACCAAAGTCAACAAAAGTCAAACTTTGTTTTCTTGGGCTTTTGGCTTTGTAACTTGTTTAAGGAAATGAAATAGCTTTAATGGAGGCAGATTTTGAGTTCAAAAGCCAATGAACAAGCCTCACCAGTTGGTGACTTGCTTCAATTTTGGACAGAAAACTCAATAAGCCAAGTGAGCTTATGAGCTTGTATGATAAGCTAAAAACACTTAAAGCACAACAAGTAGGCACCAAAGAAGCAATATAAAGCAAAGAATTACACAAATCAACACAACAATGGCAAATCACAAAGCATGCATATTGCTGATGTACTTGACCAAAAAGGTGAGATTCAATAAGCTATAACTTTTTCTATAAGAAACAAAATTGCAAAGCCAGATAATGCAGAGATGAACACCCACAAGTACAATAAGTAAACCAAGTTTTAGACCTTAAAACCAACAAACAAACAATTGAGACTTTCTGATGTGTTTGACCTTGTTTTAAGTATAAAAGTGGTTATCATGCATATCCTTGTTTATCTCTTTACACAAGTTAACATATAACAATAGACACTTAAAATGAGCTAAGAATTTGTATTAAACCAAGAAGAATAAAGGCCTAAGCCCCTAACCCCTATTAACAGTCCAATCCAAGCACCACTTAATCCTACTGATTTCAAAGAAAATTATGATTTTAACCTTAACACATGCAAAATTTTGATTCAATTAAGACCTAACAAACCTAAACGTCAAATCCGAACCATAAAATCAACACTTCAACGCATATAACATCAAATCACATGCAACCCTATATCTTGACAGAAAAATAAAAGAGAGAAGGTTCAAACCTCCAAGGTGTACATCCACACCTTGGGGTGTTTAGAGATTATGTGCTACCTGAAAAAGCACAAGCACTCCAATGCTGCTAAGAACAAACAAACCCACAGCCAAAAGCTTGGACAAATGGTTAACACAAGTATAAATGATGAAAAATGGTAAAAAAAGGTCAAGACTTTGCAACACTCAAGCTCCCACAAGCCCTTGAATCTTCCCTTATACTCTCACCACCCCTTAATCAGTAAAGATTAGGAGGCTATGATCAACTATAAGATCAAATAGCAAGGATGTTTGAACCACAAGTACTTAGCAAGCCCTTGACAGAATTTTTTGAAAAATCCTTAAACCACACTTAACTATGTTCAAGCAGGATTGAGTGTGACTTATGTCACTTAGATAAGATACCTCAATTGATCAAAACTCTCACAAGCACATACCAACTTTTCTTTAACTTAGAAAGAAAAAGGAATTATAGGCTATTAGGAGGAATGAAGTGATCCAAGGTTTTGTTTAAGCAAAACTTGTGACAAACAATGAACTCAAACAACAAACAAGTAAGTGGAACTCATATTTCTATCACAACTCAATACCAAATTTTCATAAATAGAAAAAGGAATTACAAGGTTTGATAAAAGGAAAATCTGAGAAGAAGAACTAAGCTACGCCTTAAGGTGCCTTATATATGGCTTATGAATGTTCTAGAAACATAAAGGAAAGCTGATAACCCTAGCTTATGAAGTTCCAATATTGCCCTTGTCAAATTTGAGTTTCTATGGCATGTGATGACCTCTTGGACTCTTGTTGATGCACATCTGTTTTGGATCAATCTCAATCGTTTGTAATCATGTATGGACCATGTAGATGCTCTAAACCATTGGATGGAGGGCTTCCCTTTATCTTGTTGTTGAAGACGAATGGGGAGTGGACAGGGGAGACACGTGGAGCCTTCTTGGGTAATGGGGGGACCAAAGTGATAGTTGGGGTTTGATTATAACATGTTTAATCACAAATCTGGAGAAACTTAGGGTCCAATTATCATTATCATATGAATACCTAATTTGTGTTCTTGGTTTAAGAACACAAGTTTTGATCTTTTGTGGGATTAGGAAAAGTTTTAGCCGCCAGATTTTTTTTAATTAATTATTTGAATTTAATAATTAATTAGGTTAAGTGGATTATGAGGTGGAGGAATGGTGAGTGGTGATTGGTTGAATGGTGTGAGTTGATGGTGAGGTGGCATGGGTATAATAGGGTTTAATGGTTAGGGTTAAATAATTATTGAAAGATGGCAAAGTTAACCCCTATCCTTTCACACCCCACCATGGCGGAATATGGGGCGCGACGTATGGATATCATCACTACATGGTGTGTCTATAAAGATAACTAAATGAAATAAGAAATGTCATAAAATGGTGACACAAATGTCATGACAATATCTCAACAAAGCAGGAGTCTAGGCAAGTAGGTAACAGTCCTACCTCTTACCCAAGACAAACAATACATAAACAAAGCAAACATAGAGGTGCCAACAGTATCACTTATTAAACAAACAAAAGAAACTAAGAAGGAACGGGGATCTCCTTCTATATGCAATCCTAATGCCTCCAAAACTAGCCACTTCTATTCTCTAGCTTAACCACATTCTCACCTGAAAGAGACACTAAAACACGTCAACATAAAGTTGGTGAGAGTCATTGGTTTAGACTCCAACGCCAAAATCAAACCATAAGCTGTGAATAATAACCAAATTTAAGAACATATGGACAATGTGATACAAACATGCATTAACAACTAATATTCAAGATTTAACAAACCAAACCAAATCCAAATCCAAGGCTCCCAGCCTTACCAATCACCATGGTACCATAGGCGCCCATACACCTATCTACTAATCCCAAGGCCCTGCCTTGTCATTATCCATTGGTCCCATAGATGCTCACACATCTATGTACCTCCCCAAGGCCCCGCCTTGTCAACATCCCCTTGGTACCAAGTCAAATCACAAAACAATCATGAATCAGTTAACAGTTAATCACATAAGTATGCACAAGTCCATCACCAATCATAAAACATTCACAGCAAAAATTACAAAACCATAACGAGTGTCTCTTCCATCCCATCTGGAAGTCAAAATCATTAAAAGATATGGGACTATGAAACCCTCACCTGATTGAGCTTCTCCTAATAATCCGTGCACTAGCAAAAAGCTAACAAACAAAAACATAAAATCAAAACATGAACCAATCACTAAAATGGCTCATCAACCTATGATGGACATCTAACCCTCTCCCATATATATATACCTCATTTATATGCTCTAAGCATCTCATTACACCCCTCTATAAAGCTCTTAACTTAGTTTACTTCATAACCCGTCCCGTTAACATTTTACCCAAATAGTCCCGGTTTTTAGGTCTCCAAACTATAAGCCAAACGCCCACCTAACCATAACCATGACCTCTGTAAAGGAAACCCTATGCCCTTACATATGTTAGCTAACTCCTTCTTTTTGCCTCAACCTTAAAGCTACTGTTCAGGCCCCGATATATATATATATATATATATATATATATATATATATATATATATATATATATATATATATATATATATATATATATATATATATATATATATATATATATATATATATATATATATATATATATATATATATATATATATATATATATATATATATATATATATATATATATATATATATATATATATATATATATATATATATATATATATATATATAGATTTGCGTTCATGTAAGCACCAATCTTAAAATAAAAACAATAGGAACCAATTAGTTTATGACAAGTGGCATTTATTTGAAAAAGAAAAGAAAATTAAACTATATGTGTTTAAGGGTATTTAAGGTATTTAATCACTAAACCCACCATTAAAGCAATAGTAATATCCCATGCATCTCTCATCCATCATATTCACTTTTCTTTTTCAAGTCATTAATGAAGTCATCAATTTTGATCACCAACTTATTTTTGTCGTTTTTCCTTTCTTATTAAACAATGAGCCATATAAATTTTTAATTTATATCCTAAGCGATACATATATTCATAGCAAATTGTTTTTTTTTGTTTGAATCGATCTTTTTGACGATTTTTTAGTTGAAACAAATGTAATTTTTAGAATACGTAGCATTCATTTTTTAGTTGATCATGTGTTTTCTTAGTTACGTATCATTTGTGTCTTTTGAATTAATTATGTATTCTTTTCGTTGGTCGTGTATTTTTTAAACTCATATTATTTGTGACGGTAACGTAGTGTTACTTTATATAATGACACATTAAATATATGATACATGCATTTTTTTTATATATAGTGACACATTATTTTTTAGATGTCGTGACACATAAAAATAACACATTGATAAATATTGATACATTGTTTTATTTAGATGTAGTGACAAATAAAAATAACTCATTTTTAATGATAAATATTGGTAAATTATTTTTTTAGATCTAGAACATATAAAAATAACACATTTTTACGTCACTCGGGTATAGTTAGTTATATATTATTATGATATGTATCACTTGATTCTTTTTTTAATTGGTTGTTTTAAATACGTATCACTTGAACTTTTAAGTTATGTATTTTTTAAAATTATTATCAGTTTAATATATGCATCAAAATAATTTCCGAACGAAAATTTATGTCTACAAATTTTGTATCCAGTGGTTCAATCATATGAAAGACACATGATGGATAGTTGTCTTCCTAAAAAGCTTCATGTCTTTAGGACATCAAAATGCATAGGGTCATATCATCGAGTATCATTACGTGAGTGCAAAAAAAAATTAATGAAATAAAAATCAAAACATGAGAAGTTTGAAAAGACTACTCAGCCGTTACATGTGGTGCCATTAACTTTTTAAAATGGACTTCACAAAAAAGGCACCATCCTTATTGCGTTAGAATTATCCCTAATACTTTTTAATTGTATGACTATTTTTTTATCATTTTATTTTGTTTATTTGATGTTTTGTTACTAAAAAAGTGTCATAATAGTTAATGTGAGTGTGTCAAAAACACCTTAGTGTGGTAGAAAGCTTAATTTGCCACCAAAATGTGTCAATTAATGTGTCATTATAAATGTATCAAAATTTTAGTGTGTCAAAATAGATAATTTGTCACTAAGAACACATTATAAAAATTAACGTGTCACTACAAATATGTAAAAAAGTTAATTTGTCACAAAAAATGTGTCATAAAATAAACTTCTCGCTACAAACGTCTAAAAAAACTTTAGTGTGTCAAACATATATGTTTCAAAATTATGTAACAATGATAGCGTGTCATTCCATTTGTACTAAAATTTTATAGCGTGTGACTAAAAACTAAAGTAATCAAATGTCAATGTGTCATTAAAAATGTATAAAAAAGTCTAGTCTAACTGTGTATATACAAAACCTTTAGTTTGTCATAATGTATTTATTTATTTATTAAAAAAAAATGTATCATATGCTTTTATACTAAAATTTTGAAAGATGTGTTACTCGTAATTTTCTGTGTCACCACTTTAAAAACTAAATAGATATTTTTATTTAAAAATGGTGTTGAGAAAAAATTAACGAAAATGACATGCGAAGAAAACTGACAATGGCAATAAATGTTTAATATGGGATTCTAAAGTTGCCATACATTTCTAGTAAATTACATGTATGCCACTCGAGTCATCTTAATCAAGTGACATCATCATTAATTGATCTAATGGTCCAAATTAGTTCTTATTGTTTTTATTTTAGACCCGGTCACCACAATAACGCTCCTCTATATATATATATATATATATATATATATATATATATATATATATATATATATATATATATATATATATATATATATATATATATATATATATATATATATATATATATATATATATATATATACATATATATATATATATATATATATATATATATATATATGTATATATATATATTATATATATATATATATATATATATATATATATATATTATATATATATATATATATATATATATATATATATATATATATATATATATACTTTTGTCTATCCGGATTTTACTGATTTTGAACATACAAAAAGTTTGTTATGATTAGGGGGTCTTACCCTAACCCACAATCTTAGCCCTAATACAGATACTTCCTATAATATATAAACCAACTCCCATGTTCATTTGAAAGTCCCAATACAACCCTAAGTACCCCAAACAACCCAAAACATAAAAAGAAAACAGGCTGATTTCAAAACTGTTTTGACCTCCGACTGTTGTAACCTGTTTCTGACCCACTTCCCGACCTCCAATTTAGTTCTCGTTTCTTGCATTTGAAAGCCACTTCAATTACATTTCCAGGGATACTTGGATCGCAAAATAAGAGTTCGTAGAACTCCCTATATGATAAAAAAATTGACCCTAAATTCTGCCCAGTTTTTAAAAACGGAGATTTTAACATAATTAGTCTAATTACTTACCCATAACTCCACTAGTTACAAGCCCGAATTCACCCAATCATTATAATATCATTAATATACAGATTTTAATTCAAACCCTAACCTAAATCCATCATATAATGATATACACATGATTAAAAACAAATTAAATGAAAAGGGTTTACATGTTTTACCTTAAATTTGTGAAAACCCAAATTTTGATGAAGAACCCTAAAAATACTTGAATGTGCCGTGAGTTCTAAACTCTCTAGGAGAAAAATTATGAAGTTTTGATTTAGTATAAGACATTATATAGGATGTGGGTGAGTCCTAACCCAACCCAAGCCCAACTTCCTTTTTTTCTTTTTTTTTCTTTTTTTTTTCTTTTTTAATCGTCCCATAACTGACCTATATATATATATATATATATATATATATATATATATATATATATATATATATATATATATATATATATATATATATATATATATATATAGATATATATATATATATATATATATATATATATATATATTCTTTTTTATTACTTATTATTATGTTATTAATATTACCTTAATTTACCTTAATTTATTTCAGCTCCTAAAACCTCCAAAACCTCAAAACCGTAAAACTAGTCAAATTTACGCGTTTATCGTAAAAGACGTAAAATACACAGTTTTATGAAAATTCTTAAAATATGAAATAAACTTTATAACTAAGTAATAAATGACTTAAAACCATCCCGTAAATTATTCCCGTGACTAAATACCTCATCCGAGACCTCAAAATGCTAAACCGTAAATCGTAAAAATACGATTTTCTATAATACATATACGTATACGTAAACCACTAAATAACACCATCTCATTTCATAGTCACTACCATGTGAGCTCATGAACATGAAGTCATCACACATCGTTTCACTCACAAGGTACCCCGTACCGGAAACGATATCCAAACCACAATCTATACACACCAATTAGCACATAAACACGTAAAGACACGTAACTACCACAAAATAAAACTAAGTGACGAACCTCAAAACCGCGGTTGTCACATCACTCCCTCCTAATAGAAATCTCGTCCCGAGATTTACTCCTTAGGATCAAACATACCATTAGGAAACAACTAAGGATACTTGTTTTAAATGAACTCCTCTCATTTCTACGTTAACTTTAGTTCAAGTCTCAAATTACCACATATACTAACCAACAATATTTAGATTCATTACCAAACTCTTGACCTCACAGTCAATAAATCTCACAAATGACTCTTTGATAACACAACCCCTTATTAACACAAATCCCGAATAACCGTACATGTAAATATGCATTCTCAAACAACATTTACCAATCTTAATACACGAAATATAACATGTATACCACTCATTTCCCCCATGTAATTCTATGCTCATAAGCTACTGGTCCGATCTTTCCAAAGATCATAAATGGACCTACAAAACTCTACATCAACTCTCCCATTTTACCAAAATATACCACCCGTTACTATAGGTGAAACTTCCTACATAACTTTGTCACTAAACTCTAGTGGTTTCCTCCTTTTCAACATAGCATCCCTTGTTGCTCTCATCCTTTCCACAAACACCATTACCACATTAGTAGCCTCTTTTACCAATTCTAGTCAACAATGGGGACAACTCACTCTATCCTTTCATATAATGCCTCAAATGGCATTTATCGACTTCTAGTATGATAACTATCATTATATGACAACTCAGCCATCGCTAAAGAGTTTCCTAACTCCCTCTAAATCAATCACTCAGGCCCTCAGTGTAACTCCTAAGGTTGTATAAATATCTCACTTGCCCATCCTTTTCCAGTTAGCTGGATATACTCATATCAAATCATGTCCATCAACTCCCTTTAGTCCATACCCCAAACTACTTAAAAATTCCAATTTCCTTACAAAGTGACCTATGACGGTCTTTCACATATCCATTAGTTCTTACAATCCAAATCAACTTATGATCTATACACATCATCAAAAAGACGGTTATCTCAGTTAGTCTATCAACTGCCATTCAGACCCATGCTACAACTACTTCCATTAAATTTGGATAGCTCACTAGTAGCACCTATACACTTCTTTCTCATTTTTCTTCATGATTTTTTTTATACCCAACACTTCCTTTATACCTACACAATGTCCTACCTTCAAGGTCATATTGCTCCTCATCTTGTCTCAGTTAGACCAAGCCCTTCGTTCCTATGGCACATCACACCTATAACTCCTCATCCATTCGATTATCGATACTAAGCCTCCCAAACAATCAGTATAGGTCAGTGCCATTTCCTTTTCCACACTACGACAGTATTATCCTGCGTCGTACTTTATTCTACTCATTAAGCTCTACCAAAGTTTTATTTTCGGTTCCTATCTCGACCTATTTCATTCATGCTTCGCTTCTATACACACTTCCTTCTTCTTCCTCAACTCCTACCATACATCACGATGTGATGCTTCCCATCGTTTCTTCCCTTGCCATAATCCTTCATAAGGCATTCCATGCATATTAGGCTAACTTTTACGCAAAACCCTCTATTCCATCACATCCGTACGCAATCCTTCTAACTTATCAACTACATGACTTCTCATTCCTCTTGAAATATGAGATGAATTAGTTAGTCTATCTACTATCACCCAACTCTCGTCGTACTTATTCCTCCACCCCATTATGTATCCCTTTCACCAATTTTGTCCTTACATCGCCCTTTCTAAGCTACTCCTATCTATGTAGGAAGTATAGTCTACGTCCCTTTTCTCCATATGATTGTCCAAGCCACGCAACATACATGTTGACGCGTTCTCTGCTTTAGACAACTCAACTCGCAACCTACATCCTTCATCCAAACCACCCTAATACGTCATCCATATAGTTCAAGTTCGTCTCAGCTTCACTTCATTCTTCTTATTCCATGTCTCATCAACCATGCTTGCCTTTCCCAGATGGTACTTGGCCTTGCAATTTTCTTTCGTCACTTAACTCCACCCATCACCTTTTCCAAATGTTCAATCAAGATGATTAAATATGTGTTGGAGACGTTCATGATCTGCATAGATAATTCTCTACGTCTCGTACCCCAAATGCCTCTAGCATTCTAGGCAGATATAACAATCCAGCTCCACTAACTAAGTCTATCTATTCATCTATACGCCAAAATTTTCCAAGTAGCTTCACTTGTTTTTTTTTCTCACAACCAGTTCTCCTACTCCCTCCTAATAGGGACAGACTAGAGTTTCATGTGATTCCATGCGGATCACACTCTCATCTTATACCCACATTAGTTTCCATTTGTCTACTAAGCCATATTTTGAATTCTTATTCAAATCTCATACTTCTACTTTGATCTTGCACCCAACATGAGGTATTTTCAATCATCATCTTCTAGGAATACTTGGTTCTCTCTTTACATGTTTCTCCCTTATTCCGACACTATCCCGTCCAACAAAAATTCCATACTTCATTCATCAAATCTATGGAAATCACTAGTGCATTGGATAATGCATAGCTGTTTCTTCCAAATATCTTTCATAACACCTTCACAAAACTCATTCTCTAATCACTTCTCCACGAAACTTATTCAGCTCAGCTTCACTTCTCACCCGTCGATCCCCTTTTTACTTCCACGAGTTCTTAATCTCCCATGTCATGTATTCATATCATCACGATCCACCGGTTCAGCTCTTTGTAGCTCCACTCTAATACTCGATCTGCCCTTCTTCGTCACGAACCATACGTAAATTTCCCATCATAGTGCTTGTCACCTTTCCAGTCCTCGCAAATTTTGTGACTCCTTCGAAATCTCTTGCATCCTTCTTGCAGCCGACACGTAGTCCTTTCAGCTCCTTGCTTCGCGATGTAGCTCTTTACGCACTCCTTCTCGTCTTCATGATGTTACCTAGGAACTTCATACTACCAGTAGCTTCTAACTTCAACTCATCTACCACAATATTTCTAAAAGTACTTCAACCGAAAACTATACCAATCCCTTGCGTGTTATTTACCCAACCTTTGCATTAGTATAAACTTTCTACTCTACCCTCACATCCGCTAGTACTTTCATCAATCTCCTAATGGTACTTCAACCAACTTCTCATAACATGACTTCTCGTTCCCACTACCAGTCAACTAACTTTACTTACCCTCTTATTCCCGTAACCAATCTAAGTTTCCAAACTCCACAAATCTTAATCATTCCTTCAACACAACCTTTAAACCAAAACACATTTCTCCATTCCAGTATCTAACCATAAGTAATACTACCCAACTCTATCCTCTCATCCTATCGTTTCCACAACTGCATAACTAAATCAGCCATGACGTGTAACAAAAGAATTTCAAACAATCGTGTCCCAATAAAATATAGGGTAAAACGAACCCTAGCCAAAACAACTGAAAACAAAACAATGTAATCCGAAAGATCAATGGAGTGTGCCAACAACGAAAAATTTAGACTCTTCACGATTAGAATTACCAAATCTCGATACCTTAGAAAATTTTTAAACTTTCGTCCCAATTAGTTACTTCTCATAAGAACCAAACTCCAATACTACTAAAATCAATCATACTCATTTTTAACCAATAACTCATCCTTTATCTTCGTCATTCTTTCAAGATATCACTAGTTAGTATACTACAATCTTATTCTAACCATTATCTTGTTTACACCCCATATTAAACTTATTTCACTTGTTATTATGAAACCAATGCATGTTTAGGTTAGTTATAACTAAACTACTACACGTTTACAAGGTGTGGTGTTATTATTATCATTACTATAATAAAATCTCCCCCCCCCCCCTTTTTTTTTACTCTTTCCGTCTTAGTTAAATTATTCTAAAATTTTAACTCTACTTAAGAAAATTATTGTAAAATTTCTTTACCCCTTTAAAATATATTATCACATGTTACATAGAAGACTAATCAAATTATTTTCAAGACAACTTTTTTTTATAACTTACTACTACAACTAAAAAACTGTAAGTTACGATATCATACCATACACTTACAAATTATTTTCAAAACCGTTTCCTATAATTAGCCAAACTTATTTGCAAGAAAATTTAGTAGTTCGCATTAATAAAAATACATACCCGAATGTAGACACACATCCAAAAGACTCAAAACGTCGTTGGAACTCCATCAAACTCCAGCACCATAAAACACGAACAAACACAAGGTACGTTCAAGTTATTATTACTAGTGAACGACCATATATCATAACTTAACACATAGTAGTATATATACATCCGCATATATATATACCTGTTAAATCACCCAAAACATACTCGTTACCATACATGTCAGATCAACCAATCGCGTCATACACTCGTTTTTTTTCTCTACGAGTAACCACCATCTTACCACAAGGCATAAAACCCATCACTAAAACCAGTCCATATCGTGTGACCCCATAATCACACAACATGACTATAACCCAAAACAATAACACACTAAAAAATATCCATATCGTAGGCAACCGTTACATAAACCCATATACTATACATATACCAATAATCCACATCTCATCATATACAAGCATGTACTAACCCTCTTTCATGCAATCATACTTAGGAACCCATTGAAGTCGTGGTACTTGTATAACTATGTTGGCCACCATACTTATACAATTACCCTTTCCCCAATGCACTCCCTCCTATGATGACACTTATAAGAATCAATACAACTCATAACACATAAATCCATCAACTCACCTAAGCGCATAACCACATAAACAATAAGGTCAAAAACTCCAACTAATAAAATTACATAGTCAAACTCTTGGAATGCAGAAATTCATAGTCTAGCTAAAACAGCATAGACAAAATCCAAAACGTAAACATAATCAATTATAAGTCATGTCGCCCATCAGAATGGAAACACCTTAAAATCCTTCCTACCCATGTACTCCTAGTAACTCGAACCACTACACGATTCTTAGGGAACATGACTTAAACATCAAAAGAAAAATAACATACCTCAGGTACATAAAATAACTCAACCAAAGATAGAAACTACCTTGTACCAAATTATGTACTATAATGTACAATTTAAGCAAAATACAACAATGACTAGCGTGGACGATTATGGTTCAACCCGCACTAGTCACAACCCGAAAAGAAAATAACATGTGGCCAAGTATGAACTACTATGGTTCAACCCATACTAGTCAAAACTTAACAAACATCGCAAGTAAAAACCAATAACATCCAGAAAACTTTAATTAATATAAAATGCACACATACTCCTATGACGCCTATATGCAGGGACCCTTAAGCTATAGACTAGGTTACTAGACTAGGCAACCTAATTCTCTATAACCATTGGCTATGATACCATTCTGTCACACCCCACCATGGCGGAATATGGGGCGCGACGTATGGATATCATCACAACATGGCGTGTCTATAGAGATAACTAAATGAAATAAGAAATGTCATAAAATGGTGACACAAATGTCATGACAATATCTCAACAAAGCAGGAGTCTAGGCAAGTAGGTAACAGTCTTACCTCTTACCCAAGACAAACAATACATAAACAAAGCAAACATATAGGTGCCAACATTATCACTTATTAAACAAACAAAAGAAACTAAAAAGAAACGAGGATCTCCTTCTATATGCAATCCTAATGCCTCCAAAACTAGCCACTTCTATTCTCAAGCTTAACCACATTCTCACCTGAAAGAGACACTAAAACACGTCAACATAAAGTTGGTGAGAGTCATAGGTTTAGACTCCAATGCCAAAATCAAACCATAAGCTGTGAATAATAACCAAATTTAAGAACATATGGACGATGTAATACAAACATACATTAACAACTAATATTCAAGATTTAACAAACCAAACCAAATCCAAATCCAAGGCTCCCAGCCTTACCAATCACCATGGTACCATAGGCGCCCATACACCTATGTACCAATCCCAAGGCCCCGCCTTGTCATTATCCATTGGTCCCATAGATGCTCACACATCTATGTACCTCCCTAAGGCCCCGCCTTGTCAATATCCCCTTGGTACCAAGTCAAATCACAAAACAATCATGAATCAGTTAGCAGTTAATCACATAAGTATGCACAAGTCCATCACTAATCATAAAACATTCACAGCAACAATTTACAAAACCATAACGAGTGTCTCTTCCATCCCATCTGGAAGTTAAAATCATTAAAAGATATGGGACTATGAAACTCACCTGATTGAGCTTCTCCTAATAATCCGTGCACTAGCAAAAAGCTAACAAACAAAAACACAAAATCAAAACATGAACCAATCACTAAAATGGCTCATCAACCTATGATGGACATCTAACCCTCTCCCATATATATATATATATATACACCTCATTTATATGCTCTAAGCATCTCATTACACCCCTCTATAAAGCCCTTAACTTAGTTTACTTCATAACACGTCCCGTTAACATTTTACCCAAAACAGTCGCGGTTTTTATGTCTCCAAACTATACGCCAAACGCCCACCTAACCATACCCATGACCTCTGTAAAGGAAACCCTATGCCCTTACATATGTTAGCTAACTCCTCTTTTTTGCCCCAACCTTAAAGCTACTTTAAGGCCTCGATATATATATATATATATATATATATATATATATATATATATATATATATATATATATATATATATATATATATATATATATATACTTTTGTCTATCCGGATTATACTGATTTTGAACATACAAAAAGTTTGTTATGATTAGGGGGTCTTACCCTAACCCACAATCTTAGACCTAATGCAGATACTTCCTATAATATATAAACCAACTCCCATGTTCGTTTGAAAGTCCCAATACAACTCTAAGTACCCTAAACAACCCAAAACATAAAAAGAAAAAAGGCTGATTTCAAAACTGTTTTGACCTCCGACTGTTGTAACCTATTTTTGATCCACTTCCCTTCCTCCAATTTAGTTCTAGTTTCTTGCATTTCAAATCCACTTCAATTACCTTTCCAGGGATACTTGGATCGCAAAATAAGAGTTTGTAAAACTCCCTATATGATCAAAACAATTGACCCTAAATTCTGCCCAGTTTTTAAAAACGGATTTTAACATAATTAGTGTAATTACTTACCCATAACTCCACTAATTACAAGCCCTAATTCACCCAATCATTATAATATCATTAATATACAGATTTTAATTCAAACCCTAACCTAAATCCATCATATAATGATGTACACATGATTAAAAACAAATTAAATGAAAAGGGTTTACATGTTTTACCTTAAATTTGTGAAAACCCAAATTATGATGAAGAACCCTAAAAATACTTGAATGTGCCGTGAGTTCTAAACTCTCCAGGAGAAAAATTATGAAGTTTTGATTTAGTATAAGACATTATATAGGATGTGGGTGAGTCCTAACCCAACCCAAGCCCAACTTCCTTTTTTTCTTTTTTTTTCTTTTTTAATCGTCCCATAACCGACCTATATATATATATTTTTTTTTCTTTTTTATTACTTATTATTATGTTATTAATATTACCTTAATTTACCTTAATTTATTTCAGCTCCTAAAATCTCCAAAACCTCAAAACCGTAAAACTAGTCAAATTTACCCGTTTACCGTAAAAGACGTGAAATACACAGTTTTATGAAAATACTTAAAATATGAAATAAACTTTATAACTAAGTACAAAATGACTTAAAACCGTCCCGTAAATTATTCCCGTGACTAAATACCTCATCCGAGACCTCAAAATGCTAAACCATAAATCGTAAAAATACGATTTTCTATAATACATATACGTATACGTAAACCACTAAATAACACCATCTCATTTCATAGTCACTACCATGTGAGCTCATGAACATGAAATCATCACACACCGTTTCACTCACAAGGTACCCCGTACCGGAAATGATATCCAAACCACAATCTATACACACCAATTAGCACATAAACACGTAAAGACACGTAACTAGCATAAAATAAACTAAGTGACGAACCTCAAAACCGCGGTTGTCACATATCCGTCTATACTCGTTTTGTTTTGCTTTGCATCGTTAGTCCTTGCCTTATTTCATAGTCAGTCCTTGTGGCTTTTCAAGTTAAGTCCTTTTGCTAACAAATGGATAACATAGGAAAATTCTTGATACTTGAAGGGCTGTTCTTGTATAGTCTTTAAACTTTAGGGACCCCTCTTGTATATTTGATATTCCTAGGGTTATGAAGTGTAAAACCCGCATACTTTTACCATGAATAGTACCCTTAAGATCGTACGTACTAGATTAAAACTTTCCTTTTATAGTATGATTACGTTCACGTATAAGAATTTTAAGTATTACGTACGTGTTAGAACACGATAAGTATTTATTACGTATGAGCACACAATAATTATTCAAACAATAATTAATCACGAACATGCGATCATGAAATCATGAACGTAAATTAATCACGAGCTAATGTTAATTACGTATATATATTTATTACGAACACGAACAAATATATTAAGTCACGGTTAACATTTAACGAGAACACATAAAACACGAACGCGATAAAACACGAACGAACACTAAAGTAATTAGACTCGGAAAAGGTACGGGTACCCTATGTGGGGCCCCGTACCCGCGGCTACACCAAGGTAATGGGCCAAGCCCATTTAAATTTTACTAACAAAGGGGTTAAGGTAAATCTTTTAGTCATTTTCACATTACAGTAAAATTATCAAACCCTAAAAAGTTTTTCTCCTTCTCCTTGTCCTCTCCTTTGGCCGCCGGATATAAAGACACAAAAGGGGGTGTTCGATTGATTTTTGATCTTGAATTTTGTATAAGTATTCGTGTGTGTTCATCCTCGTTTGATCCACACATTCGGTATACCTTTTTAATCCTTTTCTTTTATGTTTTGATTTAATAAACTACATAAGATCATGATGTTTTAAAAAGCTAATTAAAAACATTAATTAAACATGTAAATGGTTAAGGGGTAAATCAAAATGATGGATTTAGGGGTGTTTGTTGTGGCCGGCGCCTAAACCGAACCCCCAAGGGGTCTCGGTTTGGCTTATGAACCACCACCGAGACCTCATGGTCTCGGTTTGGTGGTGTGGGTCCCACGGCAGCAGCAAACAGGGGGAAACCTCAAAGTGGTTCGGGATATGGTGTTGATTACGGGTCTGGTTCATGGTTTCTAGTCACGATCCGGTTCATTGTTTATGTTAAGGTTTATGATTTTAATAATCATATGTTAACAATTAAATTAATAAAGCATGACATAATTAATTTAATAAACATGACTTAGGTTATAATTTAATTATTAGATCATGAATTTTTAACCTAAGTGCTTTATTTTCTAGACTTTATAACTAATTAATTATTAAAAACCATGACTATAATTAATTAATTAACATGACTTAGGTCATTTTATTAATAATTAATAATACATGTTTTAACCTAAGTATTTAACTTTATTTATTAAAAACATGATATGTTTAATTAAATACTTTTAACCAATAGTTTATTTAATTACATGTAATAATTAATAAACTATACCTTATATCAATATGACTCAGAATAATAATCAGAAAACACTTAAGCTTATATAATTAGCTTATTTAACCAGCTTATATCCTATTTATGGAAACTTTCTATTTTTTGAAACTTATCAATTTTAAGCAGTAATTCTATTTTTGGAAACTTTCTATTTTTGGTAACTTTCTATTTTTGGAAACTTTCTATTTTTGGTAACTTTCTATTTTTGGAAACTTTCTATTTTAGAAAACCTCCTATTTTTAGAAAGTTACTTATTATTACACAGTAAGTATAATAATACACGAAATACAAGTAATACTTAATCAGAATAGACAGAATATAAGATAAACACAGTTTAAAGCTTAAAATAATAAAACATGACATGAACGTATAAAATAAGCTAAGACATGACATAAAAACAGTTACGTATTTAGTAATCAGATACTTATACACGTATGTATTTATGTAGCATTAGTGATACCGAAGTAGGACTCTCTTCAGTTCGTCTTCTTCGTTCACTGGACATAAGGTACGGATTCCCGTCCTTTCAGTATGGACATTCTTTCCTTATTAGGATTTCCCGTATGCAGCCAACTGTTTTCCCGTAGTATAAGTTTATATGTTTGATTTGCTTATATTTAATTTAGAATACCTATAGCCATATACATGCATGACCAGTTTCACCTAGTTATGGAGGTACCATAACCATAACATTAGAGGCACTGGTGTTATGACTTCCCCACGGCGGAGTGATTGCTCGTGGCGTCCCTTCAGCTTTTGGCCATATTATTATATTTATCATGTGGGGCGTATGGGTGCATCCTAGTTACATGTTTTCAGCAGATTACTCAGTGTGAATGTGGTGTGTGCCTTGCATCCTTCACAAGGAGCTGATCCCTCATACCCAAACCAGTATATTAAATTAGAGGCAGCCCCTCTAATTTGCATGATGAGGTCACCCCTCCAAGTATTCATGCACGGTGGATTTTCATGACCTATATTGGCTAATGGTAGATTATGTTAAACAGTTTTTATAAGATAAACATAAGGCTTTTCAAACTATAAAACCAGTGTTACCAAGACTTAACCGGGTTATTCGGGACTTAGTTTCTTCCGCTGTTATATGTTTATATGCTTATATTGTTCATGCTTTACTGTACATCCGTGCACTGAGCATATTGCTCAGCCGTTTTCCTTTTCTATGTTCCCAAAACGGTAGGTACTCAGGGACGCTCGTAGACTTTAAGCGTACGTGCATATGGACTGGAAGCTTTCTAGACTTTCTTTACTGTATGCATTATCTTTACTTTAATACTCCTTCCATGTACATTGTTTAGTCCTTTCATTTACAATACTTATGTTTGTGTGTGATGAGCTTTACTTTTGGACTACCGATGTTTGATTCTAGTATTTTCCTTTTATGGTCATGTAATGTTTTTGACATTTATCCTTGTATGCTTTGATGACACGCCATAATTACGCGTGGCATTCCATTATCAAAATGGGGTGTTACAATTATGGTATCAGAGCCAAGGCTTCGACCTGTAGGCTCTCAAAATATGACCTGTGATTAGTGGGTAGTCACTATGGTCTTCCTAAAACTGACAGTCGTTTTCATGCATTCATCATTTTTATGCATACATATATATGTCATTGTCGCAGGTTTATTACTAAGTAATGGTTGGTACAGGACTGCCCCTATTTAGTCGCATGTGTTTTATCGAAACTTTTAAATTTGGGACCGACCCATAGGCGTCCCCTCGCCATGTCTTTTATTTTGGGTGAACTGACCATAGGCGTTCACTCTCGAGCATACAAAAGTTTTCATAAAACTGCATCATGCATTCATACACAAATTTTCTTGCATAAAATTTTTCTCTGGATTTATTGGTATAAATTTTTTCATGTATATATATATTTTATGTTTTGATCTGTTTAATCATATGTTTTATGTTATACTGTCATATGGTTCTCACACGCGAACAGGAACAACTCAATGCAGCAATCCAAGCTGCAATGCAAGCTTTGCTTCCTCAACTGAGGAATGACATCAGGGCTTAGGTTCAAGCTGCCAACAATCAGCAGCATAACCAAGCACCTCCTCCTCCTCCAGTGACATTGGCAGTATGGCTGGAGAGATTCAACAAGCTCCGTCCTCGAGCTTTCGAGAAAACAGATAGCCCCAGTGACGCTGAAAGCTGGTTGGATCACATCGAGAAGATTTTCAATGCTATGGGTTGTGACCCCGTGTTCAAGGCGAGGTTGGCATGCTACCGGTTCGAAGGCGATGTGTTAAATTGGTGGTTAGCATTGATGCAGTCTGAAGGAGGTGACGATTAGGTGGCTGGTTTGACATGGGTTCAGTTCAAAGATAGGGTGATGGAGCAGTTCTTTCCCAAGGCTGAGCAAGACAAGCTCAAGAGGGAGTACCATGGGATCCGACAGAGAGCTAGGGAGAATAGCGATGAGTTTATGCAGTGCTTTCTTCGCTTAGCTGGTTTCCTTGGTGCAGCAGCAGGTACTCCTGAAGAGCAGGCACACCACTTTAGGTGGGCTCTTCGCACATCGGTCATAAACAATCTGGTGTGTGCTACGTTCAACACTGTAGCACAAGTGGCCGATGCGACACGTAAGCTGGAGATGCTGCATGAGAGAGATGAGTTCGGGGAAGCTGAGAAACCTGACAAGAGGTAAACATTCGTATTCAAGCGGTGACCAATCCGTATTCTTTCCATATATGTCAGTTATTCATCTCTTTAAATTGTATCTTCCAGGCAGAAAACTGGGGACCGGTCTCAGCCGGCTACTCAGCAGCAGCCTCATCAGCCCAAGGGAAACGGTCAGACTAACCACCGTTCTGCTATGGATAGGCGTGGCGGGTAATGATAATTACCGTAACAACGCTGGACACTCCAACGACAGCAGGAACCATGGAAGCGGTAGGGACCAGAACAAGAGAGGTTCACAGCCTAGCCGTCCAGCTATCACTGGTCCTCAGCCAGCCAGAGCACCTGCTGGAGGATATACTCATCCTCCTTGCTCTACTTGCCACCGTAGGCACCCAGGGCCATGTCGTCGTAACACAGACGCATGCTTCAAGTGTGGTTTTCCTGGCCATATCATGAAGGATTGCCGTAAGGGCGAGATGGAGGGCACATCGGGACATGCTGATACCAAGCCGCCTCCTACCACTGGACGTGTCTACACGACATCTCGAGACCAGACCAACAAGTCTACAGGTACCATCACTGGAACCTTCTATATGTATGGTCAAGCTGCGTGTGTTCTTTTCGATACGGGTGCTACTCACTCGGTCATTTCTACTGCCTATGCTAAGAACATTAGGATGCTCCCCATGCCACTAGAGAATAGACTTACTATTTCCACGCCTTTGAGGGACTTTGTATTAATCACCCATGTATACAAGAGTCTTCCCCTAGAATTTGACGATAAGGTTCGTCCTGTTGACGCACTTCCGTTGGACATGAATGACTTTGACATGATTTTGGGCATGGATTGGCTATCCAAGCATCATGCTACCATAGACTGCCATTCATATCGAGTTATCTTCGGTGATGTTAATACACCAGAGTACATTCATAACGGGTTCGTACCCGGACGATCTGTACAAATCATATCTACCCTGCAAGCGCGTGCACTACTGTCACATGGCTGCGAGGGTTATCTAGCTACGGTTCACGACATGGATGCTGAATCCACATCAATTCAAGATCAACCAATAGTGTCGGAATTTCAAGATGTATTTCCAGCAGAACTTCCGGGCATACCACCTCCACGAGAAGTGGAATTCAATATCGAGCTTATTCTAGGAGCTGAACCGATCTCCAAAGCTCCTTATCGCATGGCTCCCATAGAGTTAAAGGAGCTGAAGGATCAACTGCAAGAACTTCTAGAACGAGGTTTCATTCGACCGAGTGCATCTCCATGGGGTGCACCGGTCTTATTTGTTAAGAAGAAGGACGGCAGTATGCGTCTTTGCATAGACTATCGCGAGCTCAACAAGATTACTATCTGGAATAGGTATCCACTGCCGCTTATAGACGATCTGTTTGACCAACTCCAAGGGGCCAAACACTTCTCCAAGATTGATCTTAGGTCAGGCTATCATCAGCTACTGGTTCAGGAACAGGACATCGCCAAGACTGCTTTTCGTACCCGCTATGGCCACTACGAATTTGTAGTTATGCCATTCGGCCTGACAAATGCTCCAGCAGTGTTCATGGACTTGATGAACAGAATCTTCCATGAATTTCGGGACAAGTTCGTCATTGTCTTCATCGATGACATCCTGATTTTCTCAAAGTTCAAGGAGGAACACGAAGACCATCTTCGTACAGTACTACAGATTCTTCGCCAGAAGCAGCTGTATGCTAAATTCTCCAAATGTGAGTTCTGGTTAGACAAGGTGGCATTCTTAGGTCACATTGTATCAACAGAAGGAATCACTATGGATCCAGCGAAGGTTGAGGCCATTACTAAGTGGCCGAGGCCGACATCAGCGACGGAGGTCCGCAGTTTCTTAGGCTTAGCTGGCTATTACCGTAGGTTCGTGGAGAACTTTTCCCGCTTAGCACTACCATTGACCAAACTGATGCGGAAAGGGGAGAAATTCATCTGGACTGAAGAACGAGAGAAGAGCTTTGAAGACCTGAAGCAGAAGCTAGTATCTGCACCTGTTCTTACTCTCCCATCTGGTACGGGTGGATTTCAAATCTACAGTGATGCATCGGGGAAGGGACTTGGCTGTGTTCTCATGCAACATAGGAAAGTGATCGCGTACGCTTCACGGCAGCTTAAGCCTTATGAAGAAAATTACCCTACGCATGAATTGGAACTTGCTGCAGTCGTGTTTGCATTGAAGATATAGAGGCACTACTTATATGGAGAATCATGTGACATTTTCACGGACCACAAGAGCTTGAAGTATATCTTCACTAAAAGTTTATTGAACATGAGACAGAGGAGATGGTTAGAGCTGTTGAAGGATTATGACATTAATCTACAATATCATCCCGAAAAGGCAAATGTAGTAGCAGATGCTCTTAGCAGGAAGTCCGGAATGATCAACGACATTAAAATTGAGGAGGAAATCATAAGAGACTTGGAGCGACTAGACATCAAGATCATGGTACGTGGATAGCACGGTTACTGGGCTAATTTTAGAGTAGAATCTGAGTTACTCTCTAAGATCAAGGAAGCTCAGAAAGATGATGGAGAAATCTGGGCGATAGTTCAGAATTTGGAGAAACAGATGGAATTCAGAGTAGATGCAGATGGTATTGTATGGCAGGGCACGAGACTTTGTGTTCCTGATGATCAAGAACTCCGGGAAGCCTTGTTAGCTGAAGCTCATAGCTCCCCATTCTCTATACATCCTGGTTCGACTAAGATGTACCATGATATCAAGCAGTACTTTTGGTGGAGTGGTATGAAACAGGATGTGGCCACTTATGTCTCCAAATGTCTTACCTGCCAGCAGGTTAAGATCGAGCATCAGCGATCTGGCGGTCTCCTTCAACCGTTAGATATTCCAGAGTGGAAGTGGGACAAAATCACCATGGATTTTGTTACTGGTCTTCCGCCTACCAAGAGGAAGCACGATGCAATTTGGGATATCGTAGATCGACTTACCAAATCAGCTCATTTCTTACCGATCCGCAAGGAGGATCCGGTATGTAAACTCGCCGATACGTATAGAAGAGAGATCATGAGACTCCACGGTGCTCCATCCAGCATCGTCTCAGACAGAGATCCTCGTTTCACTTCGCGATTTTGGAAGAGTCTGCAGAAAGCTTGGGGTACACAACTTAAGCTTAGCAGGGCTTTTCATCCTCAAACAGACGGACAGTCAGAGCGAACGATTCAGACATTGGAAGACATGTTGAGGTCATGTGCGTTGGAATAGACGGGTGATTGGACGATTACATCTGTTTGGTGGAGTTTGCATACAACAACAGTTGGCACGCAAGTATCAAGTGTGCTCCTTTCGAGATGTTGTATGGCAGAAAGTGTCGCGCCCCAATCTGTTGGGATCAGGTTGGCGAGCGAACACTTGAAGGACCAGAAATCATAGAGATGACCAATGAAAGGATAGCAGTAGCTAAGCAGAAACTTAAGGAAGCACGGTCACGTCAGAAGAGTTACGCCGATAAGCATCGTAGGGACATACATTTTAACATTGGAGATCACGTCTTCCTTAATGTTTCGCCGGCACGTGGTGTTAGACGCTTCGGGATAAAAGGAAAGCTCAGTCCTCGTTTCATCGGACCGTTTGATATCATTGAACGAGTCGGTGAAGTATCTTACCGGTTAGCGTTACCTCCGCAGCTTTCTCATGTACACAATGTGTTTCATGCGTCCTTACTCAGAGGGTACCAGTATCATCCTCTTCACATGGTTCAGTATCCACTGGAACAGATACGTGAAGATCTCACTTTCATAGAAGAACCCGAACGAGTTCTTGACAGACAAGAACGAGTCATGAGAAGGAAGACGATTCCATTCGTCAAAATCCTTTGGAGGGATCATACCGAGCGGGAAGCCACTTGGGAAACAGAGGAGTCTATCCGGGCTTCTTACGCTCATTTCATATTTTGAATTCGGGTATGTTCTTCTTTTCCAGTTTACTTTATCTATAATTCGGGGACGAATTATTCTTTTTAGGGGGGAAGAGTTGTAAAACCCGCATGCTTTTACCATGAATAGTACCCTTAAGATCGTACGTACTAGATTAAAACTTTCCTTTTATGGTATGATTACGTTCACGTATAAGAATTTTAAGTATTACGTACGTGTTAGAACATGATAAGTATTTATTACGTATGAGCACACAATAATTATTCAAACAATAATTAATCACGAACATGCGATCATGAAATCATGAACGTAAATTAATCACGAGCTAATATTAATTACGTATATATATTTATTACGAACACGAATAAATATATTAAGTCACGGTTAATATTTAACGAGAACAAATAAAACACGAACACGATAAAACACGAACGAACACTAAAGTAATTAGACTCGGAAAAGGTATGGATACCCCATATGGGGCCCCCTACTCGCGACTACACCAAGGCAATGGGCCAAGCCCATTTAAATTTTACTAACAAAGGGGTTAAGGTAAATCTTAAAGTCATTTTCACATTACAGTAAAATTATCAAACCCTAAAAAGTTTTTCTCCTTCTCCTTGTCCTCTCCTTTGGCCGCCGGATATAAAGACACAAAAGGGGGTGTTCGATTGATTTTTGATCTTGAATTTTCTATAAGCATTCGTGTGTGTTCATCCTCGTTTGATCCACGCATTCGGTATACCTTTTTAATCCTTTTCTTTTATGTTTTGATTTAATAAACTACATAAGATCATGATGTTTTTAAAAAGCTAATTAAAAACATTAATTAAACATGTAAATGGTGAAGGGGTAAATCAAAACGAGGGATTTAGGGGTGTTTGATGTGGCCGGCGCCTAAACCGAACCCCCAAGGGGTCTCGGTTTGGCTTATGAACCACCACCAAGACCTCATGGTCTTGGTTTAGTGGTGTGGGTCCCACGACAGCAGCAAACGGGGGGAAACCCCGAAGTGGTTCGGGGTATGGTGTTGATTACGGGTCCAGTTCATGGTTTCTAGTCACGATCCGGTTCATTGTTTATGTTAAGGTTTATGATTTTAATAATCATATGTTAACAATTAAATTAATAAGCATGACATAATTAATTTAATAAACATGACTTAAGTTATAATTTAATTATTAGATCATGAATTTTTAACCTAAGTGCTTTATTTTCTAGACTTTATAACTAATTAATTATTAAAAACCATGACTATAATTAATTAATTAACATGACTTAGGTTATTTTATTAATAATTAATAATAACTTTATTTAATTAAAAACATGATATATTTAATTAAATACTTTTAACCTATAGTTTATTTAATTACATGTAATAATTAGTAAACTATACCTTATATCAATATGACTTAGAATAATAATCAGAAAACACTTAAGCTTATATAATTAGCTTATTTAACCAGCTTATATCTATTTATGGAAACTTTCTATATTTAGAAACTTATTTAATTAAGGCATCTAATCTATTTATGGAAACTTTCTATTTTTAGAAACTTATCTAATTTAAGCAGTATTTCTATTTTTGGAAACTGTCTATTTTTGGAAACTTTCTATTTTTGGTAAGTTTCTATTTTTGGAAACTTTCTATTTTAGGAAACCTGCTATTTTTAGAAAGTTACTTATTATTACACAGTAAGTATAATATTACATGAAATACAAGTAATACTTAATCAGAATAGACAGAATATAAGATAAACACAGTTTAAAGCTTAATATAGTAAAACATGACATGAACGTATAAAATAAGCTAAGACATGACATAAAACCAGTTACGTATTTAGTAATCAGATACTTATACACGTATGTATTTATGTAGCATTAGTGATACCGAAGTAGGACTGTCTTCAGTTCGTCTTCTTCGTTCACTGGACATAAGGTACGGATTCCCGTCCTTTCAGTATGGACATTCTTTCCTTATTAGGATTTCCCGTATGCAGCCAACTGTTTTCCCGTAGTATAAGTTTTTATGTTTTATTTGCTTATGTTTAATTAAGAATACCTATAGCCATATACATGCATGACCAGTTTCACCTAGTTATGGAGGTACCATAACCATAAAATTAGAGGCACTGTTGTTATGACTTCCCCACGGCGGAGTGATTGCTCGTGGCGTCCCTTCAGCTTTTGGCCATATTATTATATTTATTATGTGGGGCGTATGGGTGCATCCTAGTTACATGTTTTCAGCAGATTACTCAGTGTGAATGTGGTGTGTGCCTTGCATCCTTCACAAGGAGTTGATCCCTCCTACCCAAACCAGTATATTAAATTAGAGGCAACCCCTCTAATTTGCATGATGAGGTCACTCCTCCAAGTATTCATGCACGGTGGATTTTCATGACCTATATTGGCTAATGGTAGATTATGTTAAACAGTTTTTATAAGATAAACATAAGGCTTTTCAAACTATAAAACCAGTTTTACCAAGACTTAACCGGGTTATTCGGGACTTGGTTTCTTCCGCTGTTATATGTTTATATGCTTATATTGTTCATGCTTTATTGTACATCTGTGCACTGAGCGTATTGCTCAGCCGTTTTCCTTTTCTATGTTTCCAAAACGGCAGGTACTCAGGGACGCTCGTAGACTTTAAGCGTACGTGCATATGGACTGGAAGCTTTCTAGCCTTTCTTTACTTTATTCATTATCTTTACTTTAATACTAATGAGGTTAATCTCTCTCTTTTCATGGAGATTTCTAGCGGCCAATCATTCTTTTTTCCCTTACCTTACTGAATTCATAATCATATTCTTGCTCGCTTGGGTGTGGTGATCTGTGTTACAATCTTTTTTTAATCGTTTGAGATTCATTGGGTTACAAGGGTTTCGTTTTTTTCCCAAGGGTATTGAACGATTCTAATAACCTGTGTGTATCTAAAGTGACTAAGATTCGATTTGTTAACTTGTAGCCATATCGCTGATCATTGATTGGTTTACGTTTTCAGTTCGGGTTGTGGTTACGGTTTGTGCGCTATTTGTTATTATTGCTATTTACCTTGTGAAATCTCGTGTTTGATCAACAAACTCTGATTATCCTTGATACTAAATTCGTTTTGGTATCTAGGGTTTACTGTTCATCTTACGATTAGGGTTTGTTTCTGGTTTTGGAAGCGTTTTCTGTTTGGGTTGCTTCACCCTTGGAACTGCTGATTGTGACTGTTGGAGGTGGATATAGAGAGATGGAAAAGGATTTCCTTAATGCGGTTCGTGGCAATAAAGGAGATAACAACCTTAAGCCCGATCTGATTGTTAAGGATATTGCTAAGAGGATTAAGAATATTGATGGGGGTGTTGATAGGAAAAGACGGGAAACCTGTTGTTGCTAAACGAGGATTATCTACTGCTGGTTTAGCTGCTACTATTGTTGATCAGAATACGCCTAGACCAGATCCTCACAACCCTGCGGACAAGCCATTGAAATCAATTCTTAAAAATCAGGGGCAAGCGTCTAACATGGTGCGTGCTGGTGTGTCTTTTGTTGAGGGTAGTGATACAATGCAGATGCATGTACAAAGTCACAATGCTAATGTGACTCCTATGTCATGTGCTGATGTGTTGGTACACAATACTTCAAAAAAGGTGAACTTGTCGCTGCTTATTAGTGATAAAGGTATTCCGGGTGCGGATATAACTCTTCCTAATGATGTGGTAGATGAAAAAGTTGATAAATTTGCGAACACATTATATGGTTACTTTATTGGAAGACGGCATGCATTTCCCATTGTTGAAAACTATGTTAAGAACGCTTGGGCAAGATTTGGTCTTAAAAGAACCATGTTTCATCATGGGTTTTTTTTCTTTCAGTTCTCAACTAGGGCTGGTATGGAGCAAGTACTTTCTAATGGTATATGGCGTATTAGGTTAATACCAATTATGCTAAACATTTGGAATCCAACTAAGAAGCTGATTAAGGACGATATTAAAACGGTGCCGGTTTGGGTTAAATTGCATAATGTACCGGTTGTTGCTTATTCATAGGTCGGACTGAGTTTGATTACTTCTAAGGTTGGTAGGCCTGTTATGTTGGATGCTTACACAGCGGATGTATGTGTTAACTCGTGGGGACGTTGTTCTGTAGAATCTTTTGTAGTGGTTGTACCTATTCATGGTGAGGAGGGACATTCATTAGAAACGATCTCTGTTGAGTATGAATGGAAGCCTCCGAGGTGTGATACGTGTAAAATTTTTGATCACCTGAATTCGGAGTGCCCAAAGAAGAAGAAAGTTACTATTCAGGTTGTGAACCGTGGAGCTGAACATACACATGAATATGGCTGGAATAAACAGATTCCAAAACCTACACCCCGACGCATTGTGTAAAACCCGCATGCTTTTACCATGAATAGTGCCCTTAAGATCGTACGTCCTAGATTAAAACTTACCTCAGTTAGTATTGATCACATTCATGTGCTAATAATCAAGCAAGTGCATACGTGTATGACATGACAAGTATCGATTACGTACGAACTCATGATAAACAGTTAATAAATATGTCACGTGAACATAATTAATCATGATCACCATTTAAAATACTAACTAGAATAATTACGTAAATACTGATAATATAATTACGAGCGTTAAGTTTACGATAAACGACACGATAGAATAAACAGAAACACTTTAAACACGAGCACGTTTAACCACGAACGAACACGAAACATCGGGACACGAGAAAGGTACGGGTACCCCATGTGGGGCCCCCATACCCACGGCACATATACAAGAAATGGGCTAAGCCCATGGACTTTACAAGTAAAGGGGGGTAAAGAGTAAAACATGTTTTCATTTTTCATTTTCAAGAAATAAACACAAAAACCCTAAAAGAGTTTTTCTCCTCTTCCTTGTGCTCTCTTTGTGCCGCCACCTAGACTCCACCATAGGAGGGTGATTAGTTGATTTTGATCTCAAAAACTATTGTATAATCAGTGTTTGTTCATCCTTTTTCCAAGCTACATAGTGGTATACCTTTCAAACCCTTCTTTTTAATTCTTTTAATTCTTTTAATCTTTGATTATTTTCATGAACATGTTATTATTTTTTTTATTTAAACATGATAATTAATCATTGATCTAACATGTTTTGGTATTAAATAAAATCAAAGAATGATTTAAAAGGGGTGTTTGTTTTGGCCGCCTAGCAAACAAACCCGAGGGGGGTTTGGTTTGCTATTGCCGCCACCACCAAGACCATTTTTGGTCTTGGTTGGCTCATGTGGGACCCACGGCAGCAAGGAGGCACACGTGCCCCGGGTTTGGCTCGGGGTACGGTGTCGAATTCATGCCCGATTCATGGTTCGTTGGTTAAATCATGATTTATGCTACATGTTAATTTTTATGAATCATGAACTTAGGATATAATTAGTTAATAACATGAAATATTAATTAAATCATGACTTAGGTTATTTTAATTATTAGCTTATCATGACATTAATTTAACCTAAGTATTTTATGTTATAAGTTATAATTAATTAATTATTAAAACATGCCTATAATTAATTAATTTAGTCATGACTTAGGTTATATTATTAATAATAATAATACACATTTTAACCTAAGTATTTTCATTTCATTTTAATTAAAACATGTTATACTTTAATTAAAATGCTTAACCTATAGTTTAATTAAAATACATGAAATAATAATTAAACTATATACTATATCATATGACTTAGGAAACAAGCTTATAAACACTTAGACTTATATGTTAGCTTATGTAATCAGCTTAATTCTAATTATGGAAACTTCTATTTATAGAAACTTAATTAAATAAGGCAACTAATCTAATTATGGAAACCTTCTATATATGGAAATCTATCTATTTCAGGCAGCTAATCTAATCATGGAAACCTTCTATATATGGAAACTTATTTAATTAAGGCAGCTGATCTATTTTTGGAAACTTTCTATTTTTAGAAACTAATCTATTTTAAGCAGTAAATTCTATTTTTGGAAACTTTCTAGTTTTGGAAACTTTCTATTTTTGGAAACTTTCTATTTTTGGAAACTTTCTATTTTTGGTAACTTTCTATTTTTGGAAACTTTCTATTTTTGGAAACTTTCTATTTTTGGAAACTTTCTATTTTTGGGAACCTGCTATTTTTGGAAAGTTACTTATTATTACACAGTAAGTATAATAATACATGAAACACCAGTAATACTTAATCAGATTAATCAGAATACTAGATAAACACAGTTAAAGGCTTTAAACAGTGAACCATGACCTAAAACATACCAAATCAGCTATAATGAGACACAAAACCCAGTACGTAATCAGTGAATCGATACTTATACACGTGTGTATTCATGTAGCGTTAGTGATCCAGAAGTAGGAGTCTTTCTTCCGTTCATTCACTGGACTTGAGGTACGGATTCCCGTCCTTTCAGTATGGACATTCCTTCCTTATTAGGATTTCCCCGTATGCAGCCAACTGTTTTCCCCAGTATTTGTTTTATTGTTTTGAACTGCTTATGTTTAATTAGCATAATCTATAGCCATATACAAGCATGACCAGTTTCACCTAGTTATGGAGGTACCATAACCATAGCATTGGAGGCACCGATGTTATGACTTCCCCACGGCGGAGTGATTGCTCGTGGCGTCCCTTTCAGTTTTGGCCATATTATTATATCAGGTGGGGGCGTATGGGTGCATCCTAGTTACATGTTTTTATTCAGTTTATCATGGTGAATGTGGTGTGTGCCTTGCACCCTTCACAAGGAGCTGATCCCTCCTACCCAAATCAGTATATTGATTAGAGGCATCCCCTCTAATCAGCATGATGAGGTCACCCCTCCAAGTATTCATGCACGTGACCTTTTCATGACCTATATGGGCTATGGTATATATATGTTAAAACAGTTTTCACAAGATAAACATAAGGCTTTTCAAACTATAAAACCAGTTTTCTTGTTACTTAACCAGTTTACTCAGTATTTAGTCTTCCGCTGTTATATGTTACATGCTTATCCTATATCATGCTTTATTGTACATCCGTGCACTGAGTGTCTTGCTCAGCCGTTTTCCTTTTCATGTTCCCAAAACGGCAGGTACTCAGGGACGCTTGTAGATCTCAAACGTAGGTGCATATGGACTGGAAGCTTTACTGTCTTTCTTTACTTTATGCATTTCCTTTTCTTTGATACAGTTGCTATGGACATTGTTTCGTCCTTTCCTTTTACAGTATTTATGTTTGTGTGTGATGAGCTTTACTTTGGGGTACCGATGTTTGATTCCGGTATTTCCCTTTTATGGTTGAATAATGCTTAGACATTTATCCTTGTATGCTTTGATGACACGCCATGATTATGCGTAATATTCCATTTCCAAAATGGGGTGTTACAATTATGGTATCAGAGCCAAGGCTTCGACCTGTAGGCTCTCAAATATGACCTGTGATTAGTGGGTAGTCACTACGGTCTTCCTAGAACTGACAGTTGTTTTCATGCATTCATCATTTTTAAGCATACATATACATGTCATTGTTACAGGGTTTTTGACTAAGTAATTGTTGGTACAGGACTGGCCCTATTTAGTCGCATGTGTTTTATCGAAACTTTTAGATTTGGGACCGACCCATAGGCATCCCCTCGATATGTCTTTTATTTTGAGTGAACTGACCTGAGGCGTTCACTCTCGAGCATCAAAGTTTTCATAAAACTGCATCATGCATTCATACAAAAATTTTATGCAAGAAAATCTTTGTATGAATGCATGATGCAGTTTCATGAAAACTTTGATGCTCGAGAGTGAACGCCTCAGGTCAGTTCACTCAAAATAAAAGACATATCGAGGGGACGCCTATGGGTCGGTCCCAAATCTAAAAGTTTCGAAAAAGTTTCGATAAAACACATGCGACTAAATAGGGCCAGTCCTGTACCAACCATTACTTAGTCAAAAACCCTGTAACAATGACATGTATATGTATGCTTAAAAATGATGAATGCATGAACACAACTGTCAGTTCTAGGAAGACCGTAGTGACTACCCACTAATCACAGGTCATATTTGAGAGCCTACAGGTCGAAGCCTTGGCTCTGATACCATAATTGTAATATTCCATTTCCAAAATGGGGTGTTACAATTATGGTATCAGAGCCAAGGCTTCGACCTGTAGGCTCTCAAATATGACCTGTGATTAGTGGGTAGTCACTACGGTCTTCCTAGAACTGACAGTTGTTTTCATGCATTCATCATTTTTAAGCATACATATACATGTCATTGTTACAGGGTTTTTGACTAAGTAATGGTTGGTACAGGACTGGCCCTATTTAGTCGCATGTGTTTTATCGAAACTTTTAGATTTGGGACCGACCCATAGGCGTCCCCTCGATATGTCTTTTATTTTGAGTGAACTGACCTGAGGCGTTCACTCTCGAGCATCAAAGTTTTCATAAAACTGCATCATGCATTCATACAAAGATTTTCTTGCATAAAATTTTTCTCGTGAAATTTTGGCATAAATTTTTTTTTATATTTTATGTTTGAACTGTTAATCATATGTTTTATGTTATACTGTCAGATGGTTCTCACACGCGAGCAAGAGCAGCTCAATGCTGCAATTCAGGCTGCCATGCAAGCCTTACTTCCTCAATTGAGGAATGACATTCGTGCTGAAGTCCAAGCTGCCAATAATCAGCAGCCGCAGAATCAGGCACCTCCTCCTCCTCCTCCCCCAGTGACACTAGCGGTATGGTTGGAAAGATTTAACAAGCTCCGTCCTAGAGCTTTTGAAAAGACTGATAGCCCCAGCGATGCTGAAAGCTGGCTGACTCACATTGAGAAAATCTTTAATGCTATGGGATGTGACCCCGCCTTCAAGGCAAGATTGGCATGCTACAGGTTTGAAGGCGATGTACTCAACTGGTGGCTAGCTTTGACGCAGTCAGAAGGAGGTGATGAATGGGTCGCTGGTTTGACATGGGCCCAATTCAAGGAGAGAGTGATGGAACAGTTCTTTCCTAAAGCAGAGCAGGACAAACTCAAGCGTGAATACCACGGGATACGTCAGAGAGCGGGCGAGAATAGCAACGAATTCATGCAGCGCTTTCTTCGCCTAGCTGGTTTTCTGGGAGCAGCGGCTGGTACTCCTGAGGAGCAGGCACACCATTTTAGGTGGGCACTTCGCACCTCGGTTGCGAACAATCTAGTATGTGCTACGTTCAATACAGTAGCACAAGTGGCCGACGCAGCAAGGAAGCTTGAGATGTTGCAGGAACGCGATGAGTTCGGGGAAGCTGAAAGACCCGACAAAAGGTAAAACATTTCGTGTTCTATCGATAACCAGACAGCATCCTATCATTATATGTTCTATAATCATCTCTTAAACTGTATCTTCCAGGCAGAAAACTGGGGACCGGTCTCAGCCGGCTACTCAGCAGCAGCCCAATCAGCCCAAAGGAAACGGTCACTCTAACGACCGTTCTGTTGTGGAAAGGCGCAACGGTAATGATAATTACCGTAACAATGCGGGACACTCCAACAACAACAGGTCCTACTATTTACGCATCTTCTTATGATTTCATGTTATATTTCCCATGCTGACCCTATATTAATCTCTACCAGGAACCACGGTAACGGAAGGGACCAGAACCACAGGGGTTCTCAGCCTAACCGTTCAGCTAACACTGGTAAACATCTTATGACGCTTGCGTCCTATACTCGTGCATATACTTTATTCTTAACACGTTTTGTCATCAGCAGGCCCTCAGCAAGCAAGGACTCCTGCTGGAGGATTCACTCATCCTCTTTGCAGCACTTGCCATCGCAGACACCCTGGCCCATGTCGTCGTGATTCAGACGCGTGCTACAAGTGCGGCCTCCCTGGCCATCGTATGAGGGATTGCCGTAAGGGTGAAATGGAGGGTACTTCGGGTCATGCTGATACTAAACCGCCTCCTACCACTGGGCGTGTCTACACGACATCGCGCGATCAGGCAAACAAATCTACAGGTACCATTACTGGAATTTTGTATATGTACGGCCAGGCTGCATGTGTTCTTTTCGACACGGGTGCCACTCATTCAGTTGTTTCCACTACTTATGCTAAGAACATCAGGACACTTCCCTTGCCATTAGAAAATAAGCTTACCATTTCCACGCCTCTGAGGGACTCTGTATTAATAACTCATGTATACAAGAGTCTTCCTCTAGAGTTTGACGATAAAGTTCGTGCAGTAGATGCACTTCCCCTAGACATGATTGAGTTCGATATGATTCTTGGCATGGACTGGCTATCCAGGCACCATGCTACCATAGACTGTCACTCATATCGAGTGATCTTCGGCGACATTAATGCACCAGAGTACATCCATAACGGGTTCATACCCGGGCGGTCCGTACAAGTCATATCTACCTTGCAAGCACGTGCATTACTGTCACATGGATGCGAAGGTTATCTCGCTACGGTTCATGACATGGATGCTGAATCCCCATCGATTCAGGATCAACCAGTAGTTTCGGAATTTCAAGACGTCTTCCCAGATGAACTTCCAGGCATACCACCTGCAAGAGAAGTGGAGTTCAACATCGACCTTGTTCCAGGAGCTGAGCCAATCTCTAAGGCTCCGTATCGTATGGCTCCCATAGAGCTAAAAGAACTGAAGGACCAACTGCAGGAACTTCTTGAACGAGGGTTCATTAGACCAAGCGCATCTCCATGGGGCGCACCGGTCTTGTTCGTTAAGAAGAAGGACGGCAGCATGCGACTTTGCATTGACTACCGTGAACTTAATAAGATTACCATCCGCAATAGATATCCACTGCCACGTATAGACGATCTGTTTGACCAACTTCAAGGAGCCAAACACTTCTCAAAGATCGATCTAAGGTCAGGCTACCATCAGCTAAGGGTTAAAGAGCAGGATATTGCCAAGACTGCTTTTCGTACCCGCTATGGCCATTATGAGTTTATAGTCATGCCATTCGGCCTGACTAACGCTCCAGCAGTATTCATGGACCTGATGAACAGAATCTTTCATGAATTCCTTGATAAATTTGTCATTGTATTCATCGATGACATCTTGATATTCTCAAAGTCCACGGAGGAACACGAAGATCATCTCCGTACTGTACTACAGATTCTTCGTCAGAAGCAGCTGTATGCGAAATTCTCCAAGTGTGAGTTCTGGCTAAACAAGGTGGCATTCTTAGGTCACATTGTATCAGCAGAAGGGATCACTATGGACCCAGCGAAGGTTGAGGCTATCACTAAATGGCCAAGACTAACATCAGCGACAGAAGTCCACAGTTTCTTAGGCTTAGCTGGATATTATCGAAGATTCGTGGAGAACTTTTCCCGCTTGGCACTACCTCTCACCAAACTGATGCGAAAAGGAGAGAAATTCGTCTGGACGGAAGAACGAGAGAAGAGCTTCGAAGACCTAAAGCAGAAGTTAGTATCTGCACCTATTCTTACTCTCCCATCTGGTACAGGTGGATTTCAGATCTATAGGGATGCATCGGGGAAGGGACTGGGCTGTGTTCTCATGCAACATGGGAAAGTGATCGCGTATGCTTCACGGCAGCTTAAGCCCTATGAAGAAAACTACCCTACGCATGACCTGGAACTTGCTGCAGTGGTGTTCGCATTGAAGATATGGAGGCATTACTTATACGGAGAATCATGCGACATTTTCACTGATCACAAGAGCTTGAAGTATATCTTCACACAGCGAGAATTGAACATGAGACAAAGGAGATGGTTGGAACTGTTGAAGGATTATGATATTAACCTACAGTATCATCCCGGAAAGGCTAATGTAGTAGCAGATGCACTCAGCAGAAAGTCCGGAATGATAAACGGCATTGAGATCGAGGAACAAAACATAAGAGACTTGGAGCGACTAGACATCGAAATCATGGTACGTGGGCAGCACGGATACTGGGTGAATCTTAAAGTAGAACCTGAGTTACTGACTAGGATCAAGGAAGCGCAGAAAGATGATGGAGAGATTTGGGCGATAATTCAGAATTTGGAGAAGCAGACAGAATTCAGAATGGACGCAGACGGTATCGTTTGGCAGGGCACGAGACTTTGTGTTCCTGACAATTCAGAACTCCGGGAAGCATTGTTAGCTGAAGCTCACAGCTCCCCATTTTCTATACATCCTGGGTCGACAAAAATGTACCATGACATCAGACAGCACTTTTGGTGGAGTGGTATGAAACAAGATGTAGCCACGTATGTCTCCAAATGTCTTACCTGCCAGCAGGTTAAGATTGAACATCAGCGATCGGGCAGTCTCCTTCAACCGTTGGATATTCCAGAGTGGAAGTGGGACAAAATCACCATGGATTTTGTTACCGGTCTTCCGCCTACCAAGAAGAAGCACGATGCTATTTGGGTCATCGTTGATCGACTCACCAAATCAGCTCATTTCTTACCGATACGCAAGGAAGATCCGGTAAGTAAACTCGCAGATACGTACAGAAGGGAGATCATGAGACTCCACGACACTCCCTCCAGCATCGTCTCAGACAGAGATCCTCGTTTCACGTCGTGATTCTGGAAAGGTCTGCAAAAAGCTTGGGGTACACAACTTAAGCTGAGCACAGCCTTTCATCCTCAAACGGACGGACAATCGGAGCGAACAATTCAGACATTGGAAGATATGTTAAGGTCGTGTGCGTTGGAATGGACAGGTGATTGGGACGATTACATCTGTTTAGTCGAGTTTGCATACAACAACAGCTGGCACGCAAGTATCAAATGTGCTCCTTTCGAAATGTTGTATGGCAGGAAGTGTCGCGCTCCAACTTGCTGGGATCAAGTGGGAGAGCGAACACTCGAAGGACCAGTGATTATAGAAATGACCAATGAGAAGATTGAGGTAGCTAGACAGAAGTTGCAAGAAGCACGGTCATGTCAGAAGAGTTACGCCGATATGCATCGTAGGGACATACATTTTAACGTGGGAGATCACGTCTTCCTCAAGGTTTCGCCGGCACGTGGTGTTAAACGCTTCGGGATCAAAGGGAAACTCAGTCCTCGGTTCATCGGACCATTCGATATCGTTGAACGAATCGGCAAAGTATCTTACAGATTGGCGTTACCTCCTCAGCTTTCGCACGTGCATAACGTGTTCCATGTGTCCTTACTCAGAGGGTACAATTATCATCCCCTTCACATGGTTCAGTATCCACTGGAACAGATACGTGAAGATCTCACTTTTATAGAAGAACCCGAACGAGTACTCGACAGGCAAGAACGAGTCATGAGAAGGAAGACGATTCCATTCATCAAAATTCTTTGGAGGGACCATACCGAGCGGGAAGCCACTTGGGAAACAGAGGAGTCTATCCGGGCTTCTTACCCTCACTTCATATTTTGAGTTCGGGTATGTCACTTCTTTTCAGCATACTTTATCTATAATTCGGGGACGAATTATTCTTTTTAGGGGGGAAGAATTGTAAAACCCGCATGCTTTTACCATGAATAGTGCCCTTAAGATCGTACGTCCTAGATTAAAACTTACCTCAGTTAGTATTGATCACATTCATGTGCTAATAATCAAGCAAGTGCATACGTGTATGACATGACAAGTATCGATTACGTACGAACTCATGATAAACAGTTAATAAATATGTCACGTGAACATAATTAATCATGATCACCATTTAAAATACTAACTAGAATAATTACGTAAATACTGATAATATAATTACGAGCGTTAAGTTTACGATAAACGACACGATAGAATAAACAGAAACACTTTAAACACGAGCACGTTTAACCACGAACGAACACGAAACATCGGGACACGAGAAAGGTACGGGTACCCCATGTGGGGCCCCCATACCCACGGCACATATACAAGAAATGGGCTAAGCCCATGGACTTTACAAGTAAAGGGGGGTAAAGAGTAAAACATGTTTTCATTTTTCATTTTCAAGAAATAAACACAAAAACCCTAAAAGAGTGTTTCTCCTCTTCCTTGTGCTCTCTTTGTGCCGCCACCTAGACTCCACCATAGGAGGGTGATTAGTTGATTTTGATCTCAAAAACTATTGTATAATCAGTGTTTGTTCATCCTTTTTCCAAGCTACATAGTGGTATACCTTTCAAACCCTTCTTTTTAATTCTTTTAATTCTTTTAATCTTTGATTATTTTCATGAACATGTTATTATTTTTTTTATTTAAACATGATAATTAATCATTGATCTAACATGTTTTGGTATTAAATAAAATCAAAGAATGATTTAAAAGGGGTGTTTGTTTTGGCCGCCTAGCAAACAAACCCGAGGGGGGTTTGGTTTGCTATTGCCGCCACCACCAAGACCATTTTTGGTCTTGGTTGGCTCATGTGGGACCCACGGCAGCAAGGAGGCACACGTGCCCCGGGTTTGGCTCGGGGTACGGTGTCGAATTCATGCCCGATTCATGGTTCGTTGGTTAAATCATGATTTATGCTACATGTTAATTTTTATGAATCATGAACTTAGGATATAATTAGTTAATAACATGAAATATTAATTAAATCATGACTTAGGTTATTTTAATTATTAGCTTATCATGACATTAATTTAACCTAAGTATTTTATGTTATAAGTTATAATTAATTAATTATTAAAACATGCCTATAATTAATTAATTTAGTCATGACTTAGGTTATATTATTAATAATAATAATACACATTTTAACCTAAGTATTTTCATTTCATTTTAATTAAAACATGTTATACTTTAATTAAAATGCTTAACCTATAGTTTAATTAAAATACATGAAATAATAATTAAACTATATACTATATCATATGACTTAGGAAACAAGCTTATAAACACTTAGACTTATATGTTAGCTTATGTAATCAGCTTAATTCTAATTATGGAAACTTCTATTTATAGAAACTTAATTAAATAAGGCAACTAATCTAATTATGGAAACCTTCTATATATGGAAATCTATCTATTTCAAGCAGCTAATCTAATCATGGAAACCTTCTATATATGGAAACTTATTTAATTAAGGCAGCTGGTCTATTTTTGGAAACTTTCTATTTTTAGAAACTAATCTATTTTAAGCAGTAAATTCTATTTTTGGAAACTTTCTATTTTTGGAATCTTTCTATTTTTGGAAACTTTCTATTTTTGGAAACTTTCTATTTTTGGAAACTTTCTATTTTTGGAAACTTTCTATTTTTGGAAACTTTCTATTTTTGGAAACTTTCTATTTTTGGGAACCTGCTATTTTTGGAAAGTTACTTATTATTACACAGTAAGTATAATAATACATGAAACACCAGTAATACTTAATCAGATTAATCAGAATACTAGATAAACACAGTTAAAGGCTTTAAACAGTGAACCATGACCTAAAACATACCAAATCAGCTATAATGAGACACAAAACCCAGTACGTAATCAGTGAATCGATACTTATACACGTGTGTATTCATGTAGCGTTAGTGATCCAGAAGTAGGAGTCTTTCTTCCGTTCATTCACTGGACTTGAGGTACGGATTCCCGTCCTTTCAGTATGGACATTCCTTCCTTATTAGGATTTCCCCGTATGCAGCCAACTGTTTTCCCCAGTATTTGTTTTATTGTTTTGAACTGCTTATGTTTAATTAGCATAATCTATAGCCATATACAAGCATGACCAGTTTCACCTAGTTATGGAGGTACCATAACCATATCATTGGAGGCACCGATGTTATGACTTCCCCACGGCAGAGTGATTGCTCGTGGCGTCCCTTTCAGTTTTGGCCATATTATTATATCAGGTGGGGGCGTATGGGTGCATCCTAGTTACATGTTTTTATTCAGTTTATCATGGTGAATGTGGTGTGTGCCTTGCACCCTTCACAAGGAGCTGATCCCTCCTACCCAAATCAGTATATTGATTAGAGGCATCCCCTCTAATCAGCATGATGAGGTCACCCCTCCAAGTATTCATGCACGTGACCTTTTCATGACCTATATGGGCTATGGTATATATATGTTAAAACAGTTTTCACAAGATAAACATAAGGCTTTTCAAACTATAAAACCAGTTTTCTTGTTACTTAACCAGTTTACTCAGTATTTAGTCTTCCGCTGTTATATGTTACATGCTTATCCTATATCATGCTTTATTGTACATCCGTGCACTGAGCGTCTTGCTCAGCCGTTTTCCTTTTCATGTTCCCAAAACGGCAGGTACTCAGGGACGCTCGTAGATCTCAAACGTAGGTGCATATGGACTGGAAGCTTTACTGTCTTTCTTTACTTTATGCATTTCCTTTTCTTTGATACAGTTGCTATGGACATTGTTTCGTCCTTTCCTTTTACAGTATTTATGTTTGTGTGTGATGAGCTTTACTTTGGGGTACCGATGTTTGATTCCGGTATTTCCCTTTTATGGTTGAATAATGCTTAGACATTTATCCTTGTATGCTTTGATGACACGCCATGATTATGCGTAATATTCCATTTCCAAAATGGGGTGTTACACATTGAAGGTATTAGGTTTTCTAAACCTAAACCTGCGTGGGTTATGAAATCTTCTAAACCGTCATCTTCTAAGAACAATAGTAATCACAATAGCAGATCTAAGGTTTTTGATAACCTTAATTTATTGGAGCTAAAAAATTCTTTCGATAAGTTAAAGGAGGATGGTGCGATTTCTAATGTGGTTCAGCAAGTTGATTCGGGAAGTGGTAATCAAGATACAACGATGACTGTGAGTACTCAGGTTCCAACTGTTCAGGAAAAGACGAATGGTAAGGAGGTTGAAAAGGAGGATGTGGCTTCTTCTAGTAAACCAAAATTATAATTTGGTGATAAAGACCTTGCGAACTTTAGTGATTCTGATGAGGAGGAAGTTTTTGCTTCCAATGAAGCCTATGAGGCTTATATGTCAATAGGAGGGGGTAATACACTTGAAGAGGAATTTGATACTTATGATGATTATTACATGGATCAAATACGTGATTTGCCTGGCCAAATTAAAGATTTCCATGATTTTAGAGTTCTTTATAGTGGTAGGAAGTAGAATGTTTTTTAAGCAGTCATGAGAGGTAATGTCCTCTTGTGTAGTGATTTTGGGTTTAGCTTTATGTTTAAGCATGGTTGTTGCCTATGTAACGGGGTTAGATGTAGGATTTCACCTACATCCGTTATACTTAAGTGTTTTTTGGCGTAATATATTTTACCGGGGTTTTCCCCTCTACCCAAAAAAAATCTTTACTTTAATACTCTTTCCATGGACATTGTTTAGTCCTTTCATTTACAGTACTTATGTTTGTGTGTGATGAGCTTTACTTTTGGACTACCGATGTTTGATTCTGGTATTTTCCTTTTATGGTCATGTAATGTTTTAGACATTTATCCTTGTATGCTTTGATGACACGCCATAATTATGCGTGACATTCCATTATCAAAATAGGGTGTTACATAAAGTGTCATTCTTCATTTCTTGATGGACTTGTTTTGCCAATCTTCAATTCTTCAAGGTGTTTTTGGTAAATTCACATCTTCGGCCCGGTTCATTGTGCGGCTTCATTTCTCGTTTTCGGTTTTGCTTGTTTCTTGTGATCATTTGTCTTTTTTTCACGATATCCATACCTAAAACATAGAAAGAGCAAACACAAGCCTATTTCACGGTATTTTGCGACATTTATACACATTTTAAGCCCGTTTAGGATGATGAGACCATGTATAATTGTTGTCTCATCACTCCCCCATACTTACTGTCGTGCCCTCACCCAATGCTAGAATAAAGTATCAAAGCATCTCAAAAATTCATTTTTATTAACCTTTATTGAAACGTAAATTTACTAAACTACTACTAAGGTGTTAAAAAACATAATGTATGATTTTTATCACAAGAATGTGATTTTTAGGGTCAAAGAATAAAAACAAGTGAATGTTTCATAGAGTAAAATTCGTCATCCTTGATTGTCACACATTCCATGCTAAGTGTAAAAACGAGATCATTGTTGGTACAAGTTACAATGCTAACACTATTCATGCATTCAAATTGTGTAATACTTTTTCTTCCCGCAATCCTATTTATAAAGAAATGAAAAGATATCTAGAAATTTTTTAACTATTTGTCATGGATCAAAAGGATTCATTTGACTTATTTGAATATTTATTAAGCCAAAAATAAAGTTGACACAGTTTATTTAATAAGTAGCTAGAGGACATGATCTTTCAAAACGCTCCTTATAATCATAAAAAGTTCATATCTCAACATAGCTTTGATCACGACTTGGGACCTTTCCCGGACTGATATTTGGCATGTGTTTCGCACTTCATCTTGAGATAAGATCTTAGTTATGGTGTTCTCTTTGTTTTTGGTATATGCATCTTGATTTGAGATGCTTCATCTTTGACCACGACTTCATTCACTTGTGTTTCTCCTCATTTTTGGACTTTGATTATGCAACAATCCGCCTCCTTTTTGGACTTGGATTCATAAACTCATCCTCATGCCTTGTGGGCCCTTTTGGATTTATAAACTTTTCTGCAACCTTTTGGGAGTAATTGCTTTTCTTCGTGTGTCTTCATCCTTCATTTTGGATTTGGATTCGTGAACTTCACATCTTTTTGGATTTAGCAACAAAAGGTAATCCTCATGCCTTGTTGGGGCCTTTTTGGATTCGCCAATCTTCGCATCCTGTTTTGATAAGTTATGTTTTGAAAATGTACTTTATGTAATCATAATTTACTTTCAAACGATCTTGTTCTAGAAGCTAAATACCTTATAAACCGTATGTCCTTTATTTATTGCAATTATTAGTCCTAATGCATTGATCTTATGGGAGAAAAGGCCACAATTTGAACACATGAGTTTTTGAAAGAACATTTTCATGTTCTACGTTTAGCATGATCACCTGTCTAACTCTATCACTTCTCATTCTTTACTATTTAAAGACCTCTAATTAAAGAGACTCGTGAATACTTAGCCATGAAAGTCAAAATTAGGCTAAATGGGTTACCTTCATTATGACTAAAATAAATCGAAGTTTTGGGTTTTAAAGTCATCTATAGGAGCATGCAAGTTCTTAGACTTAGATAAGTTTAGAATTTACGTTTTAAAGTTCCCTTGATAGGTGACTTTCTAGGATCAATTATAGGAACTTACGAAAACTTCTTGTGCTTAACCCGTATGAGTTAAGACTTTCGCGTTTTAAAGTTCCCTATATAAAAGTCTAGCAAAACTTGATTTAAGAGGGTCAATGAATGTTAAGTGCTCCAAGTGCCCATCAAGTCAAAAATTAACTCTTATTCTACCCAACGGAAAATCTACATTCGTGTCTTAAAAACACTTATAAAAACTAAGAAATTTTTTAAAATTTGGCCATTTTTAGCATTATTTGCAACGAAACATAAACAAACGATGAAGGTTGGAAAGCATGAGGGCGTGAGCATGGCAAGTATCTATTCACCCCCATACTAAAAGTAAACATTGTCCTCAATGTTTCGAGTCTAAGGGTGGATTACCCCCATACTAGAGACGAAGAGTCGAATGCTTAGGATCTAGTATGAAAAGGGTGATCAACCATCAATCTAAAGCCGTTTATGAATTATGCTAATAGATTATCGTTAGAACAACAAAGGATATGTCGTGGATTCGTGAAATCTTCTTCAAGCAAATGATCGAGGCTCACGTAAAACAAACACAGGAGGCTTCAATCATGGCGATGATGGCGATCATGAGCTCGACTCGATCCCCTTACTAATTATCATTGGGGAAGGTGACTTGGTCGAGGTCGTCTAAAGAAAGGACTTCCCCACCAAAGTAGTGCTCGAGCCTATGTCCATTCACCTTAAAGTTAGATCCATCATTTTGAGCTAGCTCGATGGTCCCATAAGGAAAAACTTGTGTGACGGTGAATTGACCCGACCAACGGGATTTCAACTTTCCGTAAAATATCTTCAAACGAGAGTTAAAAAGCAACACTTGATCACCAATGTTAAAAACCCGGTTTTTAATCTTTGAATCATGATACTTTTTAGTCTTTTCTTTAAAAATTAATGAATTTTAATAAGCACGATCTCTCAATGTATCCAATTCATTTAATTGTATTTTCCGATGATCTCCCGCAATCTTGAAATCAAAATTTGAATGCTTAAGGGCCCAATATGCCTTGTGTTCAAGTTGAATAGGCAAATGGCAATTCTTCAAATACACCAACTTATAAGGAGTGCACCAAATTGGGGTCTTATAAGAGGTGAGAAAGGCCCATAAAGCATCATCGAGTTTATCAGACCAAGACGGACGGTTCTCTCCTATTGATCTTTCGAAGATCCTCTTCAATGCTCGGTTTGAAACCTCAACTTGCCCACTCGTTTGCAGGTGATAAGCCGTAGAAAGACGATGTGTTACCCCATATTTCTTTAGAACCTTTTCGAATTGGTCATTACAAAAATGGGTTCCCCAATCGCTTATAATAGCACGAGGGGTTCCAAACCGAGAGAAGAATTTCTTCAAGAACTTGACCACAACACGAGCATCATTCGTAGGTAAAGCCTTAGCTTCCACCCACTTAGATAAGTAGTCAACCGCGACGAGGAATACTTGTTACCATGAGATGGGATGGGACCCATAAAATCAATTCCCCAAACGTAAAAAATCTCACAAAGTTGGATTATATTTTGGGGAATTTCATCCTTTTGTGATGATTTTCCTTGACGTTGGCATGAGTCACATGACTTGATAAGTGCATGTACATCTCTGCAAATAGTAGGCCAAAATAAGCCGGCATCAAACACTTTCTTTGCTGTGAGATTAGCACCGTGATGACCTCCCGTAGGGACTTCATGACAAGCTCTAAGGATATTAGTAGGTTCGGTGCCAAACACACAACGTCTAATGATTTGATCCGCACAAACTCGAAAGAGATAAGGGTCGTCCCAAAAGTAGAGCTTGACGTCACGAAAGAATTTTCGCTTTTGTTGTGTCGTCATACCCTTGATTATGGAATTCCCCGCATGGTAATTTGCAATGTTCGCAAACCATGGGGTAGATGAGTTTTCTTTGGAATTCTCTACACCAAGTGTCTCGAGAGGAAATGTTTCGGTGATTTTCTTGTTCTCGTGCACACTTTGGTGAGGATCTTCCAAACGAGAGAGGTGATCGACCGCAAGATTATCGGCTCCTTTTTTGTCAAGTATGGTGACATCAAATTCTTGTAGGAGGAGAATCCAACAAAGCAATCTCGGCTTTGCATCAAGTTTAGAGAAGAGGAACTTGATAGCTGAATGGTCCGTATACATTATGCTTTTAGTCAAAACGAGGTAAGGTCGGAATTTCTCAAAAGCTTACACCACGACAAGTAATTCTTTTTCCATTGTGGTGTATTTCATTTGAGCCACAGTCATTGTTTTGCTAGCATAGTGGATAGGCAAGAAGTGTTTTGCATGATGTTGCCCCAAAATGGCCCCAATAGCGTAATCACTAGCATCACACATGAGCTCAAAGGGGAGGTTCCAATTTGGAGCAACAAGAATGGGAGCTTCAGTAAGTTTCCTTTTCAAAGTCTCAAAAGCTCGAACACAATCCTCATTGAAGATGAAAGGAGCATCTTTCTCAAGAAGGTGTGTCATGGGTCAATATATTTTTGAGAAATATTTGATGAATCGACGATAAAAACCCGTGTGGCCTATGAAACTCCTAACTTCCTTAACGGTTTTGGATGATGTAATTTGGCGATGACGTCTATCTTAGCTTTATCTACCTCAATCCCATCTTTTGAGACCTTGTGCCCTAAGACGATTCCCTCTTTACACATAAAATGACATTTTTCCCAATTGAGCACAAGGTTGGTTTCCTCACAACTTTTTAACATTCTCTCAAGAATCGATAAACACGAAGTGAACAAATCACCAAACACCGAAAAGTCATCCATGAAGACTTCCATCGTCTTCTCGATCATGTCATGAAAAATAGCCACCATGCACCTTTGAAAGGTTCCCGGTGCGTTGCAAAGTCCGAATGGTATTCTACGATAGGCAAACGTTCCATATGGATACGTAAACTTAGTTTTTTCTTGATCAAGAGGATCGATGGGGATTTGAAAGTAACCGGAAAAACCATCTAAAAAGAAATAGAAATTGTTTCCAGCAAGTTGCTCCAACATTTGATCCATGAGGGGCAAGGGAAAATGGTCTTTCCGAGTGGCGTCATTAAGTTTACGATAATCGATGCACACTCTCCAACTGGTCACAACACGAGTGGGAATTAACTCGTTGTTTTCATTAGGAACAACGGTCATTCCTCACTTTTTAGGGACACAATGGATTGGGCTCACCCAAGGGCTATGGGATATAGGGTAAATTATTCCTGCGTCGAGAAGTTTTAAGACTTCCTTTTTTATGACATCATTAATTTTGGGGTTCACCCTTCTTTGACATTGAATTGCGGGTTTGTAGTCCTCCTCCATTAAAATCTTGTGTGTACAAAAATTTGGGTCTTTTTTTTTGGTAAAAGGGTAACAATGACCCCGGTAAATAGAACCAAAAAAAAGCGTTGAAGTACAAGGAATGTGGCTGAAATGCCACATTAACCGCAAGCTACAGGCAGCTTGTTAAACAAAATTTTGGGTCAATACCCTTAATGTAGGAAAGTTTCCACGCAATTTCCCTTTTGTGGGCTTTCAAGATTTTCAAAAGTGTGGTTTTTTCATCATTTGAAAGATCTTTCTCAATAATAACCGGAAACTTTTCAACACCTTCCAAGAATGCGTATTTGAGGTGAGGTGGAAGATCTTTCAATTCAAGGATTGGTGGATCCTCGATTGAAGATTTTGGTTCAACACTCATAATTTCCATCGGAAGAAAATATGGTGGAATATGATTGAGAATATTATATCTAATTGTTACTAATGTAAAGATTTTGCTAGGTTGAAAAAGTTCGTTTCTCGGAATCTTCTCGAATTGATTTCCGGTTAAGTGCAAGAGAATAGTTGTTCTTGGGGGAATAAAAAGGGAATGGTCGTTGTCTAAAACTAATGAAAGATAAAGACTCGGAACAATAAAATAAAGAAGGTAAAAGAAGAAACAATGAAAGATAAAAACTTGGCGAAAAGTAAATGACAAGAAATTAAGGGCAACAAAGGTAAATAACGCAAACTAAAACTTAAACTAAAAGGAAGGCAAGTAAAAATGCAAATAAGGAAAAAGGCGAGAAAAGTAAAGCTTAAAACTAAAAACTGGAAAACATTCATTCGGAATAAACCATTTCATCCGGAATATGTCACTTATCCGGAATAAACCAGTTGATCCGGAATAAAGTTTTGATCCGGAATTTAAAAAAAAAATGGTTGATCCGGAATATTTGAACATTCCGAATGAAACACTTGATCCGGAATAACTAATATTCCGGATGAAAGACTTGATTCGGAATAATCAATATTCCAGATGAAAGACTTGATCCGGAATATCAAGGTATTCCGAAAGAAGTGATTGATCCGGAATATCAAGTATTCCAAATAAAGAACCTTGATGCGGAATACTAACTATTCCGAATGAACTCAATTGATCCGGAATGATTAGCTTGATCCGAAATAATGGATATTCCGGATTAACAACATTGATTCGGAATGATGCAACTGATCCGGAATCTGGTAAAACATGAACACGAAGAACAGTGAAGAAGGAATATAACCCGAATTTAACCAAAACTAATCAAGATTAACCAAAAGAATAAACCAAAACATCCACAAATGATCTACTAACAATAACCAATCAATCCAAATCAATAACACCAACAATCATAACCAAAATAATCAAAACCCACTTAATCAAAACCATAAAAACTCAAGAACATGAACAATAAAGATGAAGAACAAATCAAACAAGAAAGGTAGATGAGAGATTGAACAAGAAAAGTAAAGATTCAAGAACAATAAAATAAAACTTACTTGGAAATTAAATGAATTAAAAGTGCAATACATGAAATTAAGGTGCAAGAATTTAAAGTGCAGGTAAATGAAAATGGTGGAAGTGGTGGTTTGTCAAGCCACCCAACAACTATGAAATGAAAAAGATCTAAACTATATATAGGGAGATTAGGGAGGAGCTTAGGAAGCTTCCTCCCCTCTTTCTTCTTTCCTTAATTGCACATTTAAGTCCTTAATCTTCTTAATCTTCTTAAATCTTGGACTTTAATGGCTTTGTCTCGGGATTTCTTTAAACTCGTCTTGACATTTCTTCAAAATAAGACTTGAGTTCTTCGGCTTTTAGTACACTTCCGTCTTTTGACTTTTTCTTCGATAAATCTTCAGAATTGGTCTTGGACTTCTGTTCTTTTTGCACTCTTGATCTCTTGACTTCGTCTTTCGTCTTTTTCTTCGATAAAAGCCCGTGAATGCCCGTGTTTTCTCCACTTTTCACCTTTTCGTCCTAAATCACAACAAAAACACAAACCACGCATAATTCCGACATTTACGACATAAAATACACGTTTTGGCTCGGTTATTATTGTAATTAAGTGGTAAAAAGGATGGGTGTTTACACACCTATCAAATCTCCTACACTTAACCATTGCAATGTCCTCATGCAATGCATTAATTACAAAGCACGTTTACACTTTTCATCACAATCAATCCATATTAGCCTTTATTAAAAAGATAGAAAATTATAAACATTCAAAGGAAGAAAGAAATCAAAAACATACCTTAGGGTTTTGAAAAAGTCATGAATGATCATCATCCTCAAGTTTTCACTTTCTCCAAACCAAGCTTAAAAACGAGATCATTGTTATTATAAGTTAGCAAACTAACACGAACTCATGTGGGTCAATTATTCACTTAGACTCCCTTATTCCTAGGTGTATCTCTTATATTTTATTTTTGTCTTGAATGATCACGAGGATGCATTGTTTGACTTATTTCGATAGTTATTTAGACCGAAAATAAAGTGAACGATTTAATCAATAGTTGGAAAAAGGACAAAATCTTTTAAAACTGCTTCTCGGGACCTCATAAAGTTCATATCTTGCATAACTCGCTTCGCGATTGAGACCTTTCTCGGACCGATATTTGGCAGCGACTTCTTACTTCAAATCTTGAGAGACGTTCATGAAATAATGGTCTTCTCTTCATAATAGGAATTTCTTCACTTGAAGTTTTGAGAGATTCTTCATAAATGGACCACGACTTCTTCATTTTTCTCCAATATTTATTTTGGACTTTGATATACAACGATCCGCCTCCTTTTAGGACTTGGATCTACTTATCCTCATACCTTGTGAGGGCCTTTTCGGATAGACTTCTCCATGACTTTTGGGGAGTATTTGCTTTTCGTCGTGTGTCTCGATCCTTTATATTGATCCTTGATAAATGATTCTTCACATCACTCTGGATCTTTAGCAATAAGATTGAATCCTCATGTCTTGTTAGGACCTTTTTGGACTCGCCAATCTTCGCATCCCGCTTCAATAAGTTATGCCTTGGCTATGAACTCTAATCCATACCGAGCAACTTTTAAACGATCTTGGGCTAGAAGCTAAGTAACTTTTCAAATCGTTCAACCTTATTTATTGTAGATAAATTTATTAGCAAGCGATGGGAGAATAGGCTTATAATTAACTCACATAAATTCATGAAAGAATACCAAACTTATAATTGACTCTATCATCTCTCGTTCTCCACAATTTAAAATCTCAAGGAATGAGACTCGTGGATGCTTAGCCTATTAAATCAAAGTTTTGGGTTTTCGAGTCGCCTATAGGATCTTGCAAATTCTTAGACTCTTTCAAGTTTAGAAATCGCATTTTAAAGTTCCCTTGATAAACGACTCTCTAGGATCAATTATAGGAACTTGCGAAAAGTTCTTGTTCTTAACCCGTGAGAGTTAAGACTTTCGCGTTTTATAGCTCCCTATATAAAAGCCTAGCAAAACTTGACTTAAACACGTTAAGGATACTAGCTAAAGTAAACTTAGATAAGTAAACTCGGGTTGAGTCAAAAGATTCACAACGTTTGAAAATTAAAACCACTTTATTAAAGATTTATTCTAGCAAGGAAAGAAAATAACTATACAAAGGGAAAAACTAATAGGCCAAAATAGATCAAAAATTTTGAAAAATGTCGAAAAATTGATTTTCCGGTTAAAATGAGGACAAATACAAGGAAAAGAGCCACTTAACTTCGATAGAAGTCCCCCTACACTTAATATAAACATTGTCCTCAATGTTTAAGCATGTGGGAGTAAACTCCCCTACACTTAGGACATTGTGCACGTTATTTAAATCTTGCTAAGGAAGAGACAACTAACGAGATTCCTATTTTAATATTGAGAAATATAAAATAGTGAATCGAAAAGAGTTTAGGATAGAACCGAGAAGACGGGAACACGGAATCACGGTTCGTCAAAAGTCATCAAGAGTGTGTCTTTGAAGCTCTAATCCCTGCACATGATAAGAAAGAAAACAAGAAACACCACCGGGGCTCCCCCTACACTTATGGTAAAGATAGATAGATAATTGGGTTGCCTCCCAAAAAGCGCTTGTTTATATTAACCGAGTCACGAGCCTGACTCGTCCCCAAATTAAATGGTCCATGGGGAAGCCTCGAATGTAATACCGGGATCAAAGACCTTGTCCTCGTTCCCGGTTGACATCAACAAAGGAGAGGCGGGGGGATAAGTCTTGAATGTGAAAAAGGTTCTTTCAACATACGTATAGTATGTGAAATCATGATCCACGGGAGGTGGGGTGGGTAAAGTAAGCACATTGTCCTCCCCCAAAGACAATGGATGCTGAGCAAGCGGCAAAGCCGTAATGGTATCAATCATAGCATAATCAATGTCACCTCCCGGGTCAAAGCACTCATCCTCGTAATAGTGGCTAATGGGGTGGATGAAAGGTGCTCGGGAGGGGTACTTGGGTCAATACCTTCCTGCAGCAAATTATCAAGAATAATATCCCCCTCCATGTCATCGTCATCAATACCTGGAGGCATGGAGTGAATGTCGATTTCTTCCAGCAATGGGTCATTATCTTCAACGGGAGGAATAGATGGAGGTAAAGACTCGGAAATAGGAGGAGAAGTCAACTCTTCGATTTGAGCAATAAGAAGGTGCACTTTCCGTAATCTATCGCGAAGAAGCACGTCTTCCACCTCATCCACAAGATCAAGTTCATCGGTGAACTTCTCGTAAGCTGGAGAGAATAAATCGTCATCGCCCGCATCTCCCGGTGGAGATTGAGAAATTTCAAAAGTGAAATTCTCATAGCTTGGAGAAAAATCGTCATCATTAGGATCGACCTCTTCCGTAAGAGCACGTCGTTCTTAGGCTCCATAGCAGTCGGTATGTCACAAACCTCATCATCAAATAATTTATCGAGACCAAACTCACTAAGCTCACTCAATGTATCATAATCCTTAGACTCGTTTGGGATAGTGAGAGAAGGGATGACAATTGTACTAGGACATTGAGCAGTAAGATCATTCCAAGAAATAGTAGGCTCATCGTCATCATCATCATAATAGTATGGATACACCGGAGGAGGAGTATAAGTCTCGATATTTGATATTTGCTCTTGTCGTTGATCCTCTTGACATTTTTCGATGATGTTGTTGAAAGCTTCTTGAAGTTGTTGACCTTGCTTAACAAGAGTGGCCCATTGTTCGTGGGAGCTCAAATGTTCGAAGGAGGGTTGATGATCGATGATGTGTTGTGGGGGTTCAAAATGTTGAAAACCTGAATTATAGCATGGGTGTGGCTCATAGTAGTTCATCGGTTGAGAAGAATTAGAACACGGGTTTGGTTCATAATAATCCATTGGTGAAGAAAACTGAGGACACGGGTTTTGCTCATAATAATTCATTGGTTGACAATAAGAGGTATCATGAGGACCCCCACAGTTGTTGCAAAACGGGTAAGGAGAAAGACTGGGTGCGTCTTGTGGATAGCTATTATCATTGTCATAATTGTACCCCGGTTCTTGCTCGTGACCATACGGGTATCGAACTGGGCACGAAACATGCCAATGAGAATCGCTTCCACAATAGATGCACGGGGGAACAGGAGGTGGATTCAAAAAGGACGAATTAGTCGAGTTGCACAAGGGACAAAATCCGAATTGTGTGTTGTCGATATCGTTTCCGCACCACTCACATGTACACCATCGACATGAGTCGTTCCCGTATAACCGTCTCCCACACCCGACGCAATGGACATAAAAATCCATAAAGAAAAATAGATAAGCAAGAAGAATATTTTTGGTGCAAAACTTTGAAAAAGAAATGCTTTTTGTGATTTTTCAAATGTTTTTGGGATTTTTGAAAATTTTTGATACAAAAAATAACGTTCATGAGTGAACGGATCCCAAAAGTCAACGCGTCTCTCACAAAAAACCGTTAATGCTCACGAAAAGAGCCGACAGCAGCGCCATTTTAATGTAAAGATTTTGCTAGGTTGAAAAAGTTTATTTCTCGGAATCTTCTCGAATTGATTTCCGGTTAAGTGCAAGAGATTAGTTGTTCTTGGGGGAATAAAAATGGAATGGTCGTTGTCTAAAACTAATGAAAGATAAAGACTTGGAGCAATAAAATAAAGAAGGTAAAAGAAGAAACACTGAAAGATAAAAACTTGGCGAAAAGTAAATGACAAGAAATTAAGGGCAACAAAGGTAAATAACGCAAACTAAAACTTAAACTAAAAGGAAGGCAAGTAAAAATGCAAATAAGGAAAAAGGCGAGAAAAGTAAAGCTTAAAACTAAAAACTGGAAAACATTCATTCGGAATAAACCAGTTCATCCGGAATATGTCACTTATCCGGAATAAACCAGTTGATCCGGAATAAAGTTTTGATCCGGAATAAAAAAAAGAAAAGAAAAATGGTTGATCCGGAATATTGAGTTTGATCCGGAATATTTGAACATTCCGAATGAAACACTTGATCCGAAATAACTAATATTCCGGATGAAAGACTTGATCCAGAATAATCAATATTCCGGATGAAAGACTTGATCCGGAATATCAAGGTATTCCGAATGAAGTGATTGATCCGGAATATCAAGTATTCCGAATAAAGAACCTTGATGTGGAATAATAACTATTCCGAATGAACTCAATTGATCCGGAATGATTAGCTTGATCCGGAATAATGGATATTCCGGATGAACAACATTGATTCGGAATGATGCAACTGATCCAGAATCTGGGAAAACATGAACACGAAGAACAGTGAAGAAGGAATATAACACGAATTTAACCAAAACTAATCAAGATTAACCAAAAGATTAAACCAAAACATCCACAAATGATCTACTAACAATAACCAATCAATCCAAATCAATAACACCAACAATCATAACCAAAATAATCAAAACCCACTTAATCAAAACCATAAAAACTCAAGAACATGAACAATAAAGATAAAGAACAAATCAAACAAGAAAGGTAGATGAGAGATTGAAAAAGAAAAGTAAAGATTCAAGAACAATAAAATAAAACTTACTTGGAAATTAAATGAATTAAAAGTGCAATACATGAAATTAAGGTGCAAGAATTTAAAGTGCAGGTAAATGAAAATGGTGGAACTGGTGGTTTGTCAAGCCACCCAACAACTATGAAATGAAAAAGATCTAAACTATATATAGGGAGATTAGGGAGGAGCTTAGGAAGCTTCCTCCCCTCTTTCTTCTTTCCTTAATTGCACATTTAAGTCCTTAATCTTCTTAATCTTCTTAAATCTTGGACTTTAATGGCTTTGTCTCGGGATTTCTTTAAACGCGTCTTGACATTTCTTCATAAATAAGACTTGAGTTCTTCGGCTTTTAGTAAACTTCCGTCTTTTGACTTTTTCTTCGATAAATCTTCAGAATTGGTCTTGGACTTCCGTTCTTTTTGCACTCTTGATCTCTTGACTTTGTCTTTCGTCTTTTTCTTCGATAAAAGCTCGTGAATGCCCGTGTTTTCTCCACTTTTCACCTTTTCATCCTAAATCACAACAAAAACACAAACCACGCATAATTCCGACATTTACAACATAAAATACACGTTTTGGCTCGGTTCTTATTGTAATTAAGTGGTAAAAAGGATGGGTGTTTAAACACTTATCAGTTACCTCATCTTCATTGTCAATTTCATTAAAAATAAAATCACCTCCTTGGAATAGCGTGAGATTTGGTGTAGAATTAGCAAGGATCAGATCCAAAATAGTGGGATTACCACTAGACGAACTATCGGAAAAACCTAACACTTCTTGTGTAAACTCATCAAACCACATCAACTAAGTCAATGTGGTTGATGGTAGCGATTGCATAAACATGAGAAGGTGTAGAGTTTTGAGTAGCTTTTATAACAAGTTCCTCCTCGTTGAATCGCAAAGTGATTTTTCTAGCATGCACATCAATGATCGATTTCGAGGTATCTAAAAATGGACGCCCTAAAATTAGAGGAACTTGAGGATCCATGAGAATGTCTACAACAATAAAGTCCACCGGATAGTAGAACTTCCCAACTTTCACAAAAACGTCTTCGACCATTCCATATGCAAGGATTGTAAAATGATTGGCCATCTCGATAGACATTTTTGAAGGAGTAAGATCCGGAAGTGAAAGCGATTTCTACATGAAAAAGGCATCAAATTAACGCTCGCGCCAAGATCGGCCAAGGCGAGGCATCCTTCCATCTCTTGTATGTCACATGGAATAAGAAATTTCCCGGGGTCTCCAACTTTTTCTGGTATTCGGTCAAGAAAAAACGAATAACACTTATATAGCTTTAAAAGCTTCTCCTTATCATTCATCATACTCTTAAAATTGGATGCGAAACTAGGCACATACAACAACGCGTCAGCTAAATTATGTCGAAATAAACTTTACGAAACATTTAATGAAAATCTCAATTTGTTGATTGTTACATTCATGAAATATGTCCTTGTTTCGTCTCGATGGGTAGGGTAAAGGTGGCGTGGGTTGAAGCATAGGCAACAACCTTGGAATCTCAGGTTCCATGATTGGTATAAGCTTGACCGTAGGTGTGGATTGAGTGGCACTTTGTGGGATAGAGATATGCTCCTTTTCTACCATCACCTCGGGTTCTTTTTCTATTTCCTTATCCTTTGAAGTACTTGGACGAGAAATAGGCTCTTTGAAAGTTTTACCACTTCGTGTAGTAATAACTTTCATTTCTCCCTTCGGGTTTGCAATGGTATCACTTGGAAGACCACCCGAAGAAGAGGGTTTACACATTATAGCCTCAAACATGCTTGCCATTCTATCCTTAAATTTTGATTGCCTTTTATCCGCCTTAAGTAAGTATTGCTTAATTTCATGTTGGCCTTGTTCCATATTTTGTTGATTTTGTTGAAGCCTTTGAACACTACTTTCCATCTTGTTAGCAAGAGTCTTAAGTTCATTTGCAAGTTCTTTTATAACTCATTTTCAACTCGTTTTTGATCTCAGATCTTAGGCTAATTATCTCCCTTTGCATGTTATCAAATTTAGCATCACTTGCCTTTGCATAATCAATAAATTCATTCGGAAGATCTTTTGCATTTTGCAAACCTTTGTTAGTGTTTTGAAAATCACGATTTTGATTTTGGTTTTGCAATTGCCCATTGTTCCCACCTTGGTTGTTGTAATTACCCTTGTTATAATTTCTTTTATTTCCTTGGTAACCACCACCTTGATTGTTGTTTTGATAGTTATTAGCATTTTGATTGTGTGGAGCTTGATTTGGGCAGGAACCTTGGTCGTTTTGGTTATAAGTTCCCGTTGCTACATAAGCACTGGAAGTGTTACCATCCGCGGTAATATACTCGGAAAAATCATGAGCTCTACCACAAGATATATAAATCTTGTCAAACGCTTTAACCGAAGCGGAATTCAAAGCATCTTGTGCTTTCCAGTGAGACATAAGAGATGAAAATCTTTCGAAAAACCTATTTTCCTCATTTGCTTCATCTTGCAAGGCATTGATATCACGAGACGATGATGACGAACCCATAGTGGCAACACTCGGTGTGTTACGAGGGTTATAAACATTAGACCTATTCTCAATTATCGTTAAAGCTTTATCGGTCGTTTTGCACAAAAAATTACCACCCGCGGCGGCATTCAAGTAATCTCGTTCATGATCATTAAGCCCATTATAGAAAGTATAAATTTTATGCAATTAGGAAAATCATGGTGTGGACATTCATGTAACATTTCTTTAAATCTATCCCAAGCCATTGAAAAACTCTCATTAGGTTTTTGAGTAAATCTTGAAATCTCATTTTTCAAATGTGTGGTCTTAGATGGCGGGAAAAATTGGTTCACAAATTTAGACACGATATCATTCCACGTCAATATAGAATTTGGTGGTTCTTTATCGAGCCAAATTTTGGCAGGTCCATCAAATGAGTAAGGAAATAACACCATCTTAATGGCATCGTGTGGTACATCCTTAAACTTGCTAGTGGCGGTGAGACAGTTAAAATGCCGAATGTAATAATGAGTAATACATAGATTTACTAAGTATCAAATTTCGTTGTTCTGATCTTTTCAAATTGATTATTGGTAGAAAGTGCGACTCAATTGTTCTTGGTGGAAAAGAAAATGGTTGGTTGATTATCTATTTTTAAACTAATAGCAAATATGAAAATTGTCGTTGAGTAAAAATAAAAGTTTTAAAAATTAACCTAAAAATTACTAGAAAAATACTTGGTAAAAATGGAGATTTCAGGAAGCGTGCAATTTTTGGAAATTAAAACGTAAATGATTAAAAACTTGAAAACTTGGTAAAAATAAACTAAGATGAAACTTGTTTAAAATAATTCCAAGTTAAAATGGCTGGAAAAGTTAAAAACTAAGAAAAATAAGTCAAAAGCCAAAATCAGATCACAATGCGATCGAACTCAGATCGCAATACGATCGTGACCACCGATCGCACTCACGATCGTAGCCTGGGGTCAGATCGCACTCAATGCGATGGGAAAGAGTGATCGCACTCACAGATCACAACCACGATCGTAACAAGTGGATCGTGGTCTCTGATCATGGTCTGTGATCGTAACACAATGATCGCAATCTATGCGATCGAACTCAAGGATCGTGACACGATCGCACCACAGATCGCAATATGTGATCGTGGTGTGGATCGTAGCCAGAGAAAGAAGTGTAGATCACACTCAATGCGCAGCCAAGGATCGTAACAATGTAAAACCCTTCTAAGATTGTAATGGCGTCCAAAGAGTAACTAAGCTTAAACGAATAAGCAGTTAATCCAATAAGCACTTACCAACTTAGACAAGAGTAATTAAGCACGAATTTGACAACTTTTGGAATCTAAAACATGGGAACTCAATAAAACGAACTTAAAAACGTTAAGACTTTTAGATAAGCTTAAAATTTAACAAGCTAAACATACAAATAAGCCAATAAGCACAAAGAGCTTATAGCTTAGACATATAAGAGCTTATGGAGGAATAAAAAGATTAACTTTTTAATCACGAAAACACCAAAATCAATCACGGATCAAATGTATATCGGATCAAAGGTAAAACAAAATCAAGAAATGTAGAAAGAGATTAATGAACAAAAAGCTTAACTTGAACTTGTGATTAATGGAATCCAAATACAAGGATGATTAAAAGCTTAAACTTGAAAGATAAAAATAAAGAAAAGATGAAACTTAGTGAGATAAAGCTTAAAACTTTCTCTCTCTAAAAACTAGAAAGGAAAAAATGAAAATAAAACTAGCTAACTACCCTCCTAATGTGTTTAGGAGGGTATTTATAGGGAAATGGGGAGGTGCATATGTTGCGTCCTCTTTCTTTCTTCTCGGCTCTTCGTCTTTTAAGTTCTTCGACTTTTCTCGACGTCGTCTCGGGATTAATTAAACTCGTCTTATAAATTCTTCACTTATCTAGACTTGAGTTCTTCGACTTCATTAAACTTCCGTCTTTAGACTTTTTCTTCGATAAATCCTCAGAATAGGCCTTGGACTTCCGTTCTTTTTGCACTCTTGATCTTTTGACTTCGTCTTTTCTCGTTTTCTTCGATAAAAGCCCGTGAAAGCCCGTGTTTTCTTCCTTTTTTATCTTTTGGTCCTAAAACACAATAAAAACACAAACTACGCATAACTCCGACTTTTACGACATAAAATACACGTTTTGGTCTAGTTATTATTGGAAATAAGTGGTAAAAGGATAAGTGTTTTCACACTTATTAATGAGGGTTGTATTTTTCATGTCCGTGAAACTTGTTGGCTTGGAGCATAGACATTAAACCTATTTTTATCTCAAAATTCTCCGCAAGGATAGCGGGAATCACAATGGCTTCTCCAAAACCCTCGGTGGGTGCTTGAAGCAACTCCATCATAGTACGATTAGCCATGGAAGCTTCTTGTCCTACAATGGGTTCGACAAATGGAGATTCTTCAATAGAAGGAGTTGGTGTTCCTTCCTTTCGGTTTCGACGTTTACGTGCACGTTTTGCTTGAGATCGAGTTAGCATAAACGTAACGTAGAACGTGAGGGTGAGCAAAGAAGATTATTTTGTGTTTTTTTGAATTTTCATTTTTTGTGTTTTTTATTGTTTTTAATTTTTTTGGATTTTCTTGTGTATTACGTAGACAAAAATCTTCAAAATCTCTCCTCGAATCAAACCTTATGATTAGAGAAGCCTCAAGGAATGAAAAACAATCACGTTAAGTGAAAGCTTTTGATGACTTTAAAACGTTGGTGGAACACCAAAACGTTTAGGAGGGTTCAATAATTTAAAACCAAGCAAATATATATGATACTTATATAATACTTTGGTTGGCAAACCCTTAATTAGCCGTCACTTTCTAAGCACGCACAAGCAAGCGGAGGAAACGAGGCGGCGCGAAGCACTTAAGAGCCTTTTTCCTTTAGGTCGTGAAATACAACCGTTTTATACCCACCTTATAGTTTGCACTTATCGAGTTTAAGCTTCTTAAAAGTATTTATCTATTTTGCCCTTTTTGTTGTTTGAATTCGATACACTCACTAACAACCGAAACGCTTGCTAATGAGGTGCGATTTCTCGCGTATTTGGAGATACTTTGTATTTATTGTGATACGTATACAATATAGTAATAATATTCACAAAGAAAACGAAAAACAATAATACGTATGATTAGAGTTCTAATCACACAAATACAATTTTCGTTTAATATTAAAAAAATTCCAAATTTAAGCTCAACACACCTCCCCGGCAGCGGCGCCAAAATGATTGTGGTAAGAATGCGCTTTTAGGAACAAGACGTATAAATGGTGAGTATTAAGTATTCGATTAAGGAAAATCAAACACTAATGACCCAAATAAGTTCGTTCACCAAGGAGGATTAAAGTATGTGTTAAACTTGCTGTTCTTGATTAATATTGAAAGAAATGGGGAAAGAAGATGACGGATTATGGTCCAAATTACACTAAGACGAAAAACGCGTTTTCACGCAAATCGAGGCTAGAAATTAAACTTACTCTAAAAATTCCCAATAAATTACAATAAATTCCTAAATATATAATTAAAGTTTACAAATGATTAAAACTTCTTGAAACTTCTTAAATTAATTAATATTTAATTTTTAAATGCTAATTAAAGCCCTAAAAATCAAATAAATTAACAAAAAGCCCAAACTAAGATTTTTCACTTTATAAACCTCAAAAATATTTTAATTAAGTTAAAAACTATTTTTCCAAAATTTTAAACCTATTAAATCTATTTAAAAACCCTAAAACAATTTTTAATTAATAAAATAATAAAAAAATCTAAAATTATAAAAAGTGCTAAAAACTTGCAAACCAGTATATTTTGACCTAAATAAACCAGAAATAAACTTGAAATTACCTAAATACCCCTATTGGGCCCTCAAATGGTCCAACACCTAAAACAATCCACCTAAATGGGCTTTTAAGCCTAATAAGCAAAAAGTCAACCAAATAAGTTGAAAAAGCACAGTCTGACTTCAAATTTGATTTTAAACAGAAAACTCCAAAGGCCCAAAAGCTAAAAATTAGCTTATCACAGCTATCATTGAATAAGCTAAAACTTAATGGGCCAATAAGCCTATTAAGCTATAACCAAATGCCATAAGATGAAATTCAACACACAACCTTCTCTTGGGATTATAAAGACAAATATAGAAAGAAATTTTGAAAAAGCTTACTGAATAAGCCAGAAACAAGCAAAATACTTTTTCACTACACGACAAAATAGTCGGGTTTGAGTTCTAGCCCACCTTAGGACATGATTCTTTTTGCAAAAGCTTCTAAATGGCTTAACTAAGAATAATCGACAATAAAATTCCCAAAAAGCTAAGTGAATAAGTTGTAGGAACCAATAAGCTAGCTGAATAAGCACTTTAAGTTGATTTTCTAGTAAAAGCTTAACCACAAGAGCTGCAAACTTCCAATATTGATATTAAGCTGAGAAAAATGACACCTATTTCAAAGTTAAAGTTGTTGCACACACCAATAAGCTAAACAAATTCAATAAGCTTGTTGACCAAAGTCAACAAAAGTCAAACTTTGTTTTCTTGGGCTTATGGCTTTATAAGCTGTTTAAGGCAATGGAATAGCTTTAATGGAGGAAGCTTTTGAGTTAAAAAGCCAATGAACAAGCCTCACTAGTTGGTGGACTTGCTTTAAGTTTGGACAGAAAACTCAATAAGCCAAGTGGACAGATGGTCGTTTTTTCTGAAAAACTAACTTATTTAGGTTTACTAGTTTAAGCCGCATTTGTGTTAAAACCTAAGCCTATTCTTTCCTTAGTGTGAATTTTCTTATTTAACATGTCATCAAGAGCACTAGTACCTTTTACGAACTTTTCCAATTTAATGGAATTACTCTTGAGATCTTTATTCTCATGTCTAAGGTCTTCACAATTAAACAAATTAAATCAACTTCCTTATTTTTTTTCAAGCTTAGCCAACTTATCTCTTAGCTCATTAATTTCATTTTAAAGCTTGGTCCTAGTTGATTTTAGCACTTTGTTCTTTTCAATGAATTTTAAACTTATTTTTCGTAGGTTGTTATATTGACCTTCTAGTTCAAAGTTATCTAGTGAAAAACTATCATTGCTATAATATTCGGTTTCGAAATGTACCTCTTTAGAAGAATGAGCCATGAGACATTTCTCGTCTTTACCATTGTCGTAATATTCTTCACCGCTATCTCTCCATGAACCACCAACGAAAGCCGTGTGATTCTTGTCGCGAGATGGCCTGGGACAATCATCGATGAAGTGGTTTGGATCACTGCGTCTAAAACATTTCCTATCACCATTGTCATTCTTGACAAATCGGCTTTTGGAAAATGCTTTCTTGTCGTTGTTAGGTTGTCTAACATGTTGACCTCTCCTTTTGAAGAACTTCTTGAAGTATCTAACCGCCATAGCATATTCCTCATCATCACTTCCCGAGGAAGAGTAGTCATGGTCACTTTGCACCTTCTTGGCTTTAAGTGCTATAGAATTTCTTTCACTCTTGGTTTTCACCATTTCCGTGTCCTTCAAAATTATCATTTCATGAACTTTTAAATTTCCAATAAGTTCATCAAGTGATAATGTAATGTGATCCTTAGATTCTTCAATTGCCGTGACTTTATCTCTCCACTTTGGATGTAATGCCCTAAGAAACTTCCTAACATTCTTCTTGCTAGAAAAACCTTCATCAAGAGATCCTAGACTAGTAATAATGGTATTAAATCTAGCAAAAGCACTATCAATAGTTTCATCTTCTAAGATGACAAATTGTTCATATTGTTGAACAAGAAGATCGATTTTACTTTCTTTTACTTGGCTATTACCTTGGTGGGTTACTAACAGAGTATTCCAAATATCTTTAGCGGTTTTATACATGAAAATCCTTTCATACTCTTTCTTAGATAAAGCATTATAAATCACTATTTTAGCCTCATTATTTTTGGCAAGTTTCTTTTTAGTGTCATCGTAAGAATTTTCAAAAGTTACTAACTCTTTCTTTTTGGAAACTTCATTATATTGATAAGGCAAAAAGTCACCATTGGTAATAACATGCCAAAGATCTAAAAATTTTGATTTCACATAAATCTCAAATCTATTTTCCAATAAATGACACTATCGGTTTCCAAAAGAGGTGGTCTTTACATATATTGCCCTTCTAGGTACTTTTTGGAATCCATATATCGATTCAAGTTTTAAAATACAATATATTTTAAAAATGCTTGATCAACCATGCTACGATACCAATTGTAGAAACTAGAAGAGGGGTTTGAATAGATTCTTAGAATTTACTTGTTAAAAGAGAGTTTTCAAAAATCCTTTTCAAAAACTTAGGCTTGAGTAATTATGTGAAATCTTCTTATACACAATATGAACAAGGGATAGTGCAACTAAACTAATAATCACAAGTATATGCTAATAAAGAATAATGAATGTAAAGAGATAAGGAAAAGAAAGATCAAACCAAACACCAAGGATTTATAGTGGTTCGGCAACGAAGCTCACTCCTCGTTCCTACTCCACTCATCGAGTACTCCTTACTCGAGAGTTCACTAATAACAAGCTCCTTAAGGTGGAGAAACCGTACACAACGTTCTTATCCAATTTCCTACTCTAAGCTAAAAGTCGAATCCTAATCTTAGCTAGGACGAATCTACACCAATATACTTTGAGGACAAAGTATTAACCTTACTACATACACAAATTCTAAATAGACAAACCTATTTGGATCTTCACAACACAACTACCAAATAGCACATCTACTTGGATCTTCACAACACAAATCCAAATAACACAACTACTTGGATTAACACTACACAACTGTAATGAATGAATAAAACTTGATCTTCAATAGATCTTGAGGTAGACTCAACACTTCAAGGATGAAAGTGTTCTTCTCTTTGCAATTGAAGAGGAAGAGACTGGAGGAGAAAGGTTCACTTTTAAACAAGTACTAATCAACCAGATAATTAAGGATTTGAATGATTTAAGAAGTATGTGAGAATCTAGAAATTTTTGTGCAAAAGAGGTGAAGAGAAAATATGAGAATTGTCCACTATCTATAAAAAACGTCCAACGATCATATCTGAGCGCGGTGCCTTAATTATGTATGTGGTTCCTTATCGATAAGGAACCGTATAGGCATTTAAGGGACCGCGGTCGTAGACTCCGCTCCCTTTTGTCTTCTAGTGGGGTAGTCGCATCTCATGGTATAGTTATCCTCAAAGGATATTCTAAACCCAAATGGAATATGCCATTCAAATTTTCAAATATTAAATTTAATAATACATTTTCTTAAAGATAAATTTTATTAAAAAAAACTTTGTCACATTTAATAAAAGGTGAGTTTTAAGAAAACTTAAATCCTTGATGACTTAATTAAGATGAAAACTTGTTTGTTCACTCCTTAAGTGATAATGGTTAAAATGAAAAAATACTTGAACTCAAGAATTCGTTTTTCGTTGTTTTCGTAAATGCTTGTTTTTATATTTTGTCGTAATCAAAATAAAGCGAGACCGAAAAATGCAAGTAACGTTTTTAGGCATCACTTCATTAACAATCTCCCTTTTTTTGATTTCGACAACACATAAACTGAATCATATGAAAAACAAGATTTTCAAAGACGAGTTTATTTCAATTCTCCCCCTTGTCGAAGCAAAAAGGATGCAAAAATCTTTGAGGAAGAAATAACCATACTTTCCAAGAGCTCCCCCTTGTCGAAGTAAAAGGATGCAAAATTCATTGAGGAAGAAAAGAATCGGACTTTGCAAATGCTCTCTCTTGGTGCTTACTCCCATTTTCTTGAGGCACCAAGGAATCGAGCTATGGTGACAAGCTACATGGAAAGGTTAGTAGAAGAAAAGAAACACCCAACAAGATATAGCATAGATCACATAAAAGGAAAAATAAGATAAGAAAAGAGAAGACAACTAAGATCCAAGATAAGTCATGTTAAAAGGAAACATGAAATAAAGAAACAAGGTAAAAAATCATACAAAGTAGTATGAAAAAGAGAACAAGCCAAAAGAAAAGCATAAATCTAATCATAGTTAAGCTAGTGAATTCTGTCGGAATGTTGTGCAAACAAAACCTTCGGAATGCCAAAGTAAATTCTATTGGAATAATAGTAAATCAACTCTATCGGAATGCTGTTCTGTCGGAATGTAAGCCTATCGGGATGTCCAATATAGGAATAATTAAGATCTGAGCTATCGGAATACAGTTCCGTCGGAATGTCACTTCTGTCGGAATGTTGCTAACAAAAATTTGGCAGAGTTTCGTCTTAGTAAAACCTTAAGACCCGTCGCAATGTGCGATCGCAATGAGCGATTGCAATCACGATCAGAATAAGGGGGAAAAACACTTGATCGCAAAGTAAAACCTTCAAGGTTATTGCGATCACAATGAGCCCGTCGGAATGTAACGTCGGAACGATTAACCCCTAACTTTGCGATGGAAACGAAAATATTCGGATGAAATGCTATAAGCTAAGACTCGAATAAGCACTAATAACAAAGATCAATAAGCACCTATTTGAATCCTAATCAAACGAAAACAAGCATAAAATTTAAGACTTTTAAAACACGAAATAAAAAAAACTTATAAATCAAACTTTAAAAAGATTAAATTTTTAGAAAACTTAAAAGACAATAAGCAATATACGAAATAAGCCAATAAGCACAACAAGCTTAAAGCTTAAACCGTATAAAAACTTCGTGGGGAATAAAAAGATAAACTTTTTAATCACAAAAACGTCAAAATCAAACACGAATCAAGAACATTTCGGATCAAAGATAAATCAAAATCAAGAAAGGTAGAAGAAGATTAAAGATTAAAAGCTTAAACTTGGACTTTTGATTAATGAATTCCAAATACAAGGATGAAATAAAGCTTAAACTTGAAAGAAAAGATGAAGAAAAGATGAAAACTTAGTGAGAGAAAGTTAAACACTTTCTCTCTCTAAAATGAAAAACTTAAGAAAGAAAAATAAACTAGCTAACAACCTCCTAATGTGTCATTAGGAGGGTATTTATAGGAGATGGGGAGGTGCATGTGCTTCCTTCTTTCTTTCTTTCTTCTCGACTCGATTTTAATTCTTTGTCTTTCTCGACGTCGTCTCGGGATTTGTCGATGTAAATTGAACTCGTCTTCTAAATTTCTTCTATAATTAGACTTGAGTTCTTTGACTTCAATAAACTTCCGTCTTTAGACTTTTTTTTCTCGATAAATCTTCATAATAGACCTTGGACTTCCGTTCTTTTTGCACTCTTGATCTTTTGACTTCGTCTTTTCTTGTTTTCTTTGATAAAAGCCCGTGATAGCCCATGTTTTCTTCCTTTTTCATCTTTTGGTCCTAAAACACAATAAAAACACAAACCACGCATAATTCCGACTTTTACGACATAAAATACACGTTTTGGTCTTGTTATTATTGGAAATAAGTGGTAAAAGGATAAGTGTTTTCACACTTATTAAATCCCCTACACTTGACCATTGCAATGCCCTCATGCAATGCATTAATATCAAAGCACAGATTACATTTCTCATTATAAATAACCCACCATGGCCTTTATTAAATACTAAACTTTAAGGAAACTAAAAAGATAGAAATATGTACAAAACAAGTAAAGAAATCAAAGACTTACATTGGGGTTTTGGTTGTCATGAATGTTCATCATCATCAAGTTTCACGTTCCCCATACCAAGCTTAAAAACGAGATCATTGTTATTATAAGTTTGCAAACTAACACGAACTCATGTGGCCCAATTATTTACTTAGACTCCCTTATTCCTAGGTGTATCTCTTATATTTTATTGTTGTCTTAAATGATCACGAGGATGCATTGTTGACTTATTTCGATAATTATTTAGGCTGAAAATAAAGTAGGACGATTTAATCAATAGTTAGCTAAAGGACAAAATCTTTTAAAACTGCTTCTCGGGAGCTCATAAAGTTCATATCTTGGAATAACTTGCTTCACGATTTGAGACCTTTCTCGGACTGATATTTGGCAGTGACTTCATACTTCAAATCTTGAGAGACGTTCTAGAAATTATGGTCTTCTCTTCATAATAGGAATTTCTTCAATTGAAGTTTTTGAGAGATTCTTCATACTAGGACCACAACTTCTTCATTTTTCTCCAATCTTTATTTGGGATTTTGATATACAACGATCCGCCTCCTTTTAGGACTTGGATCTATTTATCCTCATACCTTGTTAGGGCCTTTTTGGATAAACTTCTCCATGATCTTTAGGGGAGTATTTGCTTTTCGTCGTGTGTCTCGATCCTTCATATTGATTTTTGATAAATGATTCTTCACATTACTTGGGATCTTTAGCAACAAAATGTAGCCCTTATGTCTTGTTAGGACCTTTTCAGACTCGCCAATCTTCGCATCCCGCTTCAATAAGTTATGCCTTGGCTATGAACTCTAATTAATACCGAGCAACTTTTAAACGATCTTGGGCTAGAAGCTAAGTAACTTTTCAAATCGTACAACCTTATTTATTGCAATTAAATTTATTAGCAAGCGATGGGAGAAGAAGCTTATAATCAACTCACATAAATTCACGAAAGAATACCAAACTTATAATTGACTCTATCATCTCTCGTTCTCCACAATTTAAAATCTCAAGGGATGAGACTCGTGGATGCTTAGCCAATTAAATTAAAGTTTTGGGTTTTCAAGTCATCTATAGGATCTTGCAAACTCTTAGACTTTTTCAAGTTTAAAATTCGCATTTTAAAGTTCCCTTGATAAACGACTTTCTAGGATCAATTATAGGAACTTGCGAAAAGTTCTTGTTCTTAACCCATGAGAGTTACGACTTTCGCGTTTTAAAGTTCCCAATATAAAAGCCTAGCAAAACTTGACTTAAACACGTTAAGGATACTAGCTAGAGTAAACTTAGATAAGTAAACTCGGGTTGAGTCAAAATATTCACGACTTTGAAAAATTTAAAACCACTTTATTGAAAATTTATTCTAGCAAAGAAAGTAAATAACGATAGCAAAGGAAAATTACAAGGCCAAAATAGATTAAAATTTTTGAAAAATGTCGAAAATTTAGATTTTCCGGTTAAAATGAGGACAAATTCATGGAAAAGACCACTTACTTTGATAGAAGTCCCCCTACACTTGATATAAACATTGTCCTCAATGTTTAAGCATGTGGGAGTAAACTCCCCTACACTTAGGACATTGTGCACTTTGGTTAAATCTTGCTAAGGAAAGGACAACTATAGTGATTTCAATGTGAACATATAAGATATGAAATATTAAATCACGACAGTTTAGGATAGAACCGGGAAGATGGGTACATGGGATCACGGTTCGTCAAAAGTCATCGAGAATGAATCTTTGAAGCTTTAATCCCTGCACACTAGAAGAAACAAGACAACAAACACATACGGGGCTCCCCCATACACTTATTATGAAAACGGTAAAGGATAGATCAACGGGTTGCCTCCCGAGAAGCGCTTGTTTTTGTTAACCGAGTCACGAGCCTGACTCGACCCAGAACTAATTCAAGGGAAACGTGGTGAGGGATGGAATCATCTCATGAGAGATGTCCTCACCAAAGTTCAACTTCACGCGCTGGCCATTCACTTTAAAATTAGGCCCATTTGGCTGAGAAAGCTCAATGGTGCCATATGGGAAGACTTTGGCGACGGTAAATGGACCAGACCAACGGCTCTTCAGCTTGCCCGAGAAGATCTTCAACCGAGAGTTAAAGAGTAAAACTTGATCACCAACGTGGAACTCTCGGTTCTTAATCCTTGCGTCATGGATGATCTTGGTCTTCTCCTTGTAGATTAATGAGTTCTCATAAGCTTCATTCCTCATTTCATTTAGCTCATTGAGTTGAATCTTCCGAAGATCGCCGGCTTTGTTGATGTCAAAATTCGCCCACTTCAAGGCCTAGTATGCCTTATGTTCCAGCTCGATAGGGAGGTGGCATGCTTTCCCGTACACAAGACGATAAGGTGTACAACCAATCGGGGTCTTATATGCGGTACGGAAAGCCCACAAAGCATCATCTAATTTATCGGCCCACGAGGCACGATGCTCTCCCACAGTACGCTCCAGAATTCGCTTCAATCCACGTTTAGATATCTCAGCTTGACCATTTGTTTGAGGATAATAAGCGATGGAAATAAGGTGATTGACACCGTACTTAGCCATGACTCGAGCAAATTGATCATTGCAAAAGTGAGTCCCGCGGTCACTGATTATAGCACGAGGAACATCGAATAGAGCAAAAAGTTGCTTCAGAAAGTTCACAACCACCCTCGCATCGTTCGTATGGAGAGCCTTAGCTTCAACCCATTTGGATACGTAGTCAGCGGCTACGAGGATGTACTTGTTCCCTTTAGATGATGGAAATGGCCCCATAAAGTCGATACCCAATACATCAAAGATTTCACATTCTTGTATGAAATTTTGAGGCATCTCATCTTTATGTGTGATCTTGCCTTGGCGTTGACAAGCATCACAATTTTTAACCATCTCGTGAGCGTCACGATAAATGGTGGGCCAATAGAATCCCGAGTCAAACACTTTCTTCGCAGTGTAGTTGGGACCAAAGTGACCACCGGTGGGTCCTTTATGGAAAGCTTCGAGAATGTCTAAAGTTGCGGGTCCATCAACACACCGACAAATAATCAGATCAGCACATTGTTTGAAGAGATAAGGGTCATCCCAAAAGTAAGTCTTAACATCTTTAAAGAACTTCTTCTTTTGTTGGGATGTTAACCCTTCGATGAGAATACCACCCGCTAAGTAGTTTACAATGTCCGCAAACCACGGGGTGTCATCAATATTGGAATTGATAGACATTAAGGCCTCAAGGGGAAAAGTGTAAAACCCGCAATTTAAATCCAAGAACATTAATTATACATAGTCTCAATTTTAAATAAAACATGACGTTATTAGTTATTTAGAAAAATCCAGGAATGTTAACTGTACGCAGCCTCAGTTTTATTTAAACGTTACATAATTAATTATTTCAGAAAATAATTAATATTAGTTATTCTGTATTACATAAGTATTATTACAGAAAATAAATACTACGACTCAAAAAAAATTAAAACACGAGAACTAAGACAAGTTTACACGATAAAATTTTAAAGTGTCGAAAAATTAAATAAAGGACACACATATTAAATGTGTTGGGGGATGGCTGTTTAAAAAAAACAATAATAGGGAATGGGCCTTGGAGCCCGACTTTGTTTGGAAAAAAAAACAAACGGGATAAATCCCTTCTCTCACAAACAAAAGACAAAAAAAAGAGAAATAAGAAATTAGGGTTTAGGCTTTTGGTGGCTGCCGACTAGGATAAAAAAAAAGTTGTTTCAGATTTGTTCCTCTCATGGATTCGTGCATCATCGTCACCCTCTCTCAAATCACAGGTACCACCTCGTTTAATCACGAATTGGTTTTAATTAAGGCTGTAAAAACGAAATTATAATGAAGAAGGGGCGTCGGGTTTTGATTTGGTCAGGAAAAACCGAGACCATAAGGTCTCGGTGTCGTGAATGTTGGCCAGCTGTGACCCATACAGGGGCGGCTTGGTGTCGGGTTCCCCAACTGTAGCCAAAAACACAGCAGGGGCGTTTGTTTTGTTATAGAAGTGGGTAAAAAACCCCACAGCAGGGGTGTTTGGCTTTTCGAATAACAAAAACCACCAACAGGGGTGTTTGGGTTTAATTTACAGAAAGGGGATGTTTGGGACTATTAAGCAGTGGAAAACCTTAAGAAACAGTGGGAAGAAATTAAAGAGCAGTGGGAACTTTTTAATCAGAAAATAAAAGGATTTAGTTCTGAAATTAGCGACAGCTTGGTGACAATAATTTCTGTCGCAGAATTTGCTTAGTGACAGTTTTAAAAATTCAGTTTTTAGCGCACTTTTAGTGACAGATTTTCTGTCGCTGATTTTATATATATTTGTTGAATTGTTTTAGTGCGTCCGAGGAGGGGATATCTCGGTAGGCTCGGGATATAATTAATAATAATAAAAATAAAGATTTTGAATTATACCTTTCAAATTACTTTACTTTAAATAAACGTTTTAAAATGTATTTAAAGAATTTAATATAAATTAGTTTTATAAATTTAAAGGGTATAATTTTAATAAAGAAATTATAAATGATTTTGGAAACATTTTAATTTAGGAAACTTTCTATTATTAACAGGATACTAAATATAGAAATATTATAACGTCAGAATACGTGTTATACCGTAATTAATAATAGAACAGGAATACGTTAATCAGAAATATTAGAACATTCAGATTTATCAGTTTAAATATTAACAGTATTACAAGAATAAAAAAATTAACTAAGTACAGTTGAGGTAAATAGAATAAACGAATATCAGTTAACTTATTCGCGTCCTTTATTCGTGTAGCTCGCGTGAAATCAGAGTAGACTTTCTATCAGTTGATCTCGGTCATGAGGTACGGATTTCCGTCCTTTCAGTAAGGATTTCCTTTCTATGCATGATTAGGATTCCACGTCTTTAGCCAAATGTTTTTCCCCAATATATGTTTAAGTTTATCAGTAATCATATTAATAACTAAATAAATTGCCTGAGCATTATATACAAGCACGACCAGTTTATGTACTAGTTACGGAGGTACCGTAACCACGGCACTAGAGGCACCGGTGTCGTGACTCACATGCAGGAGAGTGATATCCTGCATCGTCCCACTCAGCTCAGCTTGGCCATTTTATCAGTATTATTAGTGGGGCGTATGGATGCATCCTAGGCTTATATGTGTTACAAGTTATCAGGGTGAATGTGGTGTATGCTCTACATCCTTCACATTGGAGCTGATCCCTCCACCCAGCACAGTTATTTAGAGGTCACCCCTCTACAGCATGACGAGGTCACCCCTCCAGTTATTCATGCACGGTTGTTACAGCACGTGACCTATATAAGCTCTGGCAAATAAAATACAGTAAATGCATGTTTTCAGAATTAATAGTTATATTTCAGTATCAGTATATATGAACCAGGTTTCTCAGATTTTATGCAGAGTTCTACCACATGTTACATATCAGTCTTATAGCTTCATTGTTGTCTTCTATTTCATTACATTCAGAAATTCCTTATCATGCTTTATATCCGTTCACTGAGCGTTATGCTCAGCCGTAATTTCCTTTCATGTTCTAACGGCAGGTACCCCAGGACGCTCTTAGGATTCTGAGAGCAGGTGCATTTGGATGGAAGCTATCCAGACTTCTTACTTTATGTACTTACATTATTCTGCTTATTTGGACATTGTTTAGTCCTCTCCTTCAGTATTTTATTTTTCAAGTTTTGAGCTTATGGTTGGATTACCGATGTTTGATTCCGGTATTTCCGTTATGGTCATTTAATGTTTTAGGACATTTACCTTATGCTTTGATGACACGCCATAAATACACGTAACGGTCCACTTATCCAAGTGGGGTGTTACAAAAAGAGTCAATGATCTCTTGATTTGGATGATCCCCTTGATAAGGATCCTCAAGTCTACTTAGATGATCCGCGGCTAGGTTTTCCGCTCCCTTCTTGTCACGAATTTCAATTTTGAATTCTTGAAGGAGTAAAACCCAACGAAGAAGTCTTGGTTTAGAATCTTGCTTAGTCAACAAGTACTTCAACGCGGAATGGTCGGTATAGACAATGGTGGTGAAAAGAACAAGATAGGGGCGGAACTTCTCAAAAGCATACACTACAGCTAAAAGCTCTTTTCGGTAGTGGTATAATGCAATTGAGCCCCCGTCATTGTCTTGCTAGCATAATGGATTGGTTGGAAGTGTTTGTTCACTCTTTGGCCCAAAACCGCTCCAATGGCAAAGTCGCTAGCATCACACATCAATTCAAAAGGTAGCTCCCAATTAGGGGTAACCAAGACCGGTGCCTTAGTTAGCTTGTCCTTAAGGAGATTGAAGGATTCAAGACACTCTTTAGAAAATATGAAAGGAGTATGTTTTTCCAAGAGGTGGGTCATCGGGCGAGCGATTTTAGAAAAATCTAAAATGAATCGATGATAGAAGCCCGCATCACCAAGGAAACTTCTCACACCCTTCACGGTTGAAGGTGGAGGTAATTTGGATATGACATCCACTTTAGCATGGTCCACTTCAAGGCCGGCTTTTGAGATTTTATGTCCAAGCACAATGCCTTCTTTTACCATGAAATGGCATTTTTCCCAATTTAGAACAAGGCGAGTGTCTTCACACCGCTTAAGCATGCGTTCCAAACTGGCAAGGTAATGAGAGAAAGAATCACCATAGACCGAGAAATCATCCATGAAGACTTCCATAGTTTCTTTAACCATGTCATGGAAGATAGCCATCATACACCTTTGGAATGTCCCAGGAGCATTGCATAAGCCGAAAGGCATTCTTTTATAAGCAAATGTTCCATAAGGACAAGTGAATGTGGTTTTCTCTTGGTCTTTGGGGTCGATGGGAATTTGAAAATACCCGGAAAAACCATCTAAGAAGCAATAATAGTCATTACCCGCTAGACGTTCAAGCATTTGGTCCATAAAAGGAAGAGGAAAATGATCCTTTCTCGTAGCATCATTGAGTTTGCGATTGTCTATACAAACTCTCTACCCTGTAACGAGACGTGTAGGAATCAACTCGTTTCATTGGGCACAACGGTGATTCCGCCTTTCTTAGGCACACAATGGACCGGACTAACCCATGGTGAATCCGAGATGGGGTAGATCATTCACGCATCAAGAAGTTTGATAACCTCTTTTTTGATAACGTCATGGATCTTGGGATTCACCCTTCTTTGGTGTTGAATAGTGGGTTTAAAGTCGTCCTCCATGAGAATTTTATGTGTGCAAAAGTGAGGATCAATTCCACGAATATCGGAGATTTTCCAAGCAATCGCTTTCTTATGATTCTTCAGCACGGCGATAAGTCGAGATTTTTCGTCTTCATTCAAATCCTTAGCGATGATGACGGGTAACTTCTTATTGTCGTCAAGGAACACGTATTCGAGATGAGACGGAAGATCCTTAAGCTCTAAATCCGGAGGATTTCCGATGGAAGTCGTAGTCAAATTCGGATCATCGATAGAGATATCCTTAGGAGATGGTGGAGAAATATGGTCCTCATTGAGAAGTTTCTCAATGGTACGAATGTCTTCATCCCAATTGGAGGGAGAATCGTCATATTGTAAGTCCACATCTCCTAGAGTTGCTTCAAATTCTTTCAAAAGGAAATCACTTTCTCCAAATGGAGTTAGTGATGGAGCAATAGAGGCAACGATCTCAACAATGGGTAGAGAAGAAGAACCACTTTTACAAGCGTCTTTGAAATGATCTTCAAAAGCCTCATCAAGTACGTCAATGAAATTAACGTTCTCGTTTTCAGAAGGCTGCTTAGAAAGTTTACCCATGTTGAAGATGATTTTATCGTCACCAACTCTCATGATTAATTCGCCCGCGTCTACATCAATGAGAGTGCGACCGGTCCTCAAGAATGGACGTCCAACGATTAATGGAACACTGGGGTCCATCTCGTAGTCAACGACAACAAAATCCGCCGGAAAGGTGAATTTGTCGACACCGACGAAGACACCTTCGGCTATCCCCACCGGATAAGCAACCGTACGGTTGGCTAATTCCAAAGTCATTCGTGTGGGGACTAGCTCGGGTAGAGATGATTGTTTCCAAACACTTAATGGCATTAAGTTTATACTAGCACCTAGATCGGCTAGGGCCATACAATTCTCTACCCCGGGGAAGTTGCAAGGAATGAGAAAACGACCCGGATCACCTAGTTTGATTGGTAATTTCCTTAAGAGCACTGCGGAGAAATTCTCGTTATGTTGGGTCTGAGCGATATCAAGAAGTTTCTCCTTATCACTGAGAAGATCTTTAAACCTTTTAGCATATTTCGGCATGTGAGCGAGAGCCTCAGCAAAGGAGATATTGAAATTCAGTTGTTTAAACATTTTAAGAAAGTTAGAAACCTGAATATCATCCTTGTTCTTCAATTTCTCTTTCCTCAACCTTGAAGGATAAGGTATATTGGGTTGAGATGAAGGCTTTGGAATGGAATTCTCACTCACATCCTTGGGTGGTGGAGGGGTGGAAGTAGAAGGCGATGGAATTTGAGAAGTAGCAGTTGGAGGAATTGGAGAAGGGGACTCGTTTTCCTTTGTCACAATCACTGGTGTAGGTGTAGGAAGCTCGGGTTCCTTTAAACCTTTTCCACTTCGAGTGGTGATTGCTTTCATCTCCCTTCTGGGATTAGCAACGGTGTTACTCAAAAGAGAACCCGAACCAGAGGCTTGATTACTTTGGAAGAAACTAGCCATCATATCCCTTAAGTCATTCGTTTGACTACTCAAAGAGTTACGCATATCGGCTCGAAGATTATTCCCTTGTTTCACCATATCTCCTTTCAAGCTGGCCATTTGCCGCTGAAGATTCTGCACTATTGCGTCATTAGTCCTCATGTAAGTTTCAACCTCTTGATGAAATGCGGTGGGTTGGGTGGTAGGAAGAGCATGGTAGGCAGGTGGTTGATAAGCGGGTTGTTGGTAAACATGGTTGTTTCCTTGAGGTGGATATGGGTTTCTTTGGGTTTGATATTGATTTGGAGCTCGAGGTTGGTTTTGATTGTTGCGATTGAGATTGTTTGGGTTTTGAGGTGGAAAACCAGGTGGTGAAAGTAAGTTATTTGAACCATAACTGAGCAAATTGCGGTCACCTTGAGGACGTGCTTGATAGCCTCCCGTAGAAAAGTTACCGTTGGCGGCATACACATTTTCCAGATTGTCATGAGTCGAAGGACAATCGGTGTATGAGTGAGATCCCCCGCATATTTCACATGATTGACTCAAAGCATTAGCTTGGGCATTGATTTGTTTGGCATTGTTGGCGGTTTGTACAGCAAGCGATTCCACAAGCGAAATAAGCTTATCAATTCTCTTGTCGGCGTCACTAGTACTAGCACTAGCCACATTATTTCGAACACTCTTGGTTTTCATTCTAGACTTATTCTCAATTATATCCCATGCGGCATTAGAAGACTTAACCAAAATATTACCCCCCCCCCCCCCCCGAGGCACTATTTAGTGAATCTTGGTCATTCATGCTTAAACCATTGTAAAAAGTGTTAATTTGATGTACTTTTGTGAAACCATGTTGTGGACACTTTCTTAAAAGTTCCTTAAAACGGTCCCAATATTCACTAAATGTCTCACTGTACTTCTGTTCAAAGGTAATGATTTTATTCCGCAAATCGGTAGTACGTGAGGGTGGGAAAAAGTAGTTAATGAACTTGGTCTCTAAATCCGTCCACGTAAGAATACTTTGTGGCGGTTCCTTATCAAGCTAATTCCGGGTTGTCCTTCTAAGGAGAAAGGAAAAAGCTGCAAGCGAATCACTTCTTGTGAAACCCCATTATACTTAACCGTATTGGTGAGTTGAAGAAACCTTTTTATATGGTCATGAGGATCATCAAGCGAACGCCACAAGAAAGGCTGAGCATAGACCATTTGAATAAAGCCGGATTTGAGCTCAAAATTGTTGGCTCCAATCTCCGGTATGACAATAGCATCGGTGTTGTCCTCTACGTGCGATTGCAAAAGCTTGATCATTGGTTGATTGTCCATGGTGACAATAGGTGGAGTAATGACTTCAGCTTGAGCTACTTTCTTCTTACGAGTACGAGTACGCATACACACCTACAAAAGGAAGAGAAAAATAGACAAGAAATATTTTTGGTTTTTTGTGTTTTTCTATTTTTTTTGAATTTTTGAAAATTTTATATTTTTAGGATTTTTGAAAATTTTAAAGCAAGAAAAATAACGTTCAAAACTGAACGGATCCCAAAATCCAACGCGTCTCTCACTAAAAACCATTAATCTTAACGAAAAGAGCCGGCAGCGGCGTCATTTAATACAAGGTTTTAGCCAAGTACAAAAAGTTATCGTCCGATCTTTTCGAATTGATTACTAGTAGAAAGTGCGACTCAGTCGTTCTTGGTGGAAAATTAAATGGTTTGGTTATCTATTTTGAACTAAAAGCAATATGAAAATGTCGTTGAGTAAAATAAAAGCTTTAAAATTAAACTAAAAACTACTAGAAAAACATTTGGTAAAAATAGAGATTTCGGGAAGCGTGCAATTTTTGGAAATTAAAACGTAATGAATTTAAAACTTAAAACTTTATAAAACTTAAAAACTTAACCCATCAGAATGTACAAAGTGAATTCTGTCGGAATGTAGTGCAAACAAAACCATCGGAATGCCAAAGTAAATTCTATCGAAATAATAGTAAATCAACTCTATCGGAATGCAGTTCTGTCGGAATGTAAGCCTATCGGAATGTCCAATATCGAAATAATTAAGATCTGAGCTATCGGAATATAGTTCCGTCGGAATGTCACTTCTGTCGGAATGTTGCTAACAAAAGTTTGGCAGAGTTTCGTCTTAATAAAACCTTAAGACCCGTCGCAATGTGCGAACGCAATGAGCGATCGCAATCACGATCGGAATAAGGGGGAAAAACACTTGATCGCAAAGTAAAACCTTCAAGGTTATTGCGATCACAATGAGCCCGTCAGAATGTAGCGTCGGAATGATTAGCCCCTAACTTTGCGATGGAAATGAAAATATTCGGATGAAATGCTATAAGCTAAGACTCGAATAAGAACTAATAACAAAGATGAATAAGCACCTATTTGAATCCTAATCAAACGAAAACAAGCATAAAATTTAAGACTTTTAAAACACGAAATAAAAAAAACTTATAAATCAAACTTTAAAAAGATTAAATTTTTAGAAAACTTAAAATACAATAAGAAATATACGAAATAAGCCAATAAGCACAACAAGCTTAAAGCTTAAACCGTATAAAAACTTCGTAGGGAATAAAAAGATAAACTTTTTAATCACAAAAACGTCAAAATCAAACACGAATCAAGAACATTTCGGATCAAAGATAATTCAAAATCAAGAAAGGTAGAAGAAGATTAAAGATTAAAAGCTTAAACTTGGACTTTTGATTACTGAATTCTAAATACAAAGATGAAATAAAGCTTAAACTTGAAAGAAAAAATGAAAAAAAGATGAAAACTTAGTGAGAGAAAGTTAAACACTTTCTCTCTCTAAAATGAAAAACTTAAGAAAGAAAAATAAACTAGCTAACAACCTCCTAATGTGTCATTAGGAGGGTATTTATAGGAGATGGGGAGGTGCATGTGCTTCCTTCTTTCTTTCTTTCTTCTCGACTCGATTTTAATTCGTTGTCTTTCTCGATGTCGTCTCGGGATTTGTCGATGTAAATTGAACTCGTCTTCTAATTTACTTCTATATTTAGACTTGAGTTCTTCGACTTCATTAAACTTCCTTCTTTAGACTTTTTTTTTCTCGATAAATCTTCTGAATAGGCCTTGGACTTCCGTTCTTTTTGCACTCTTGATCTTTTGACTTCATCTTTTCTCGTTTTCTTCGATAAAAGCCCGTGATAGCCCATGTTTTCTTCCTTTTTCATCTTTTGGTCCTAAAACACAATAAAAACACAAACCACGCATAATTCCGACTTTTACGACATAAAATACACGTTTTGGTCTTGTTATTATTGGAAATAAGTGGTAAAAGGATAAATGTTTTCACACTTATTAAAACTAAGTCTTGATTAATTAAATAAAAATGTATAACCAAACACCCTTGTGTGTGTTTCGTGTACCCGAGCCCGAACCAAGGCCTTACCAAGACACCCATGTCTCGGCAGCACCAACATCACCACCACAGCCACCAGGCTGTGGTGTTCTGCCATCGGCCGACCAAAACAGCCACCGGCTGTTGGCTGGTTCCCGCTGCTCGACCCAAGACCCCACTGAGAGCTATAAGCTCTCGGTTGCCACTTCCAAGCCAAACATCCCCCTGTGGGTGTTGTTTATGTTGCGGTTGCCCGAAGGAAAACACCCACCAACCCCTTTTGGGGCTCGGTTGTTCGATCATAAACCCCACCAAGACCTTTGTGGTCCTGGTTCCCGTGACAAACCAAACCAAAACCCGACTTAATCTTGTTTAATACATGTTTTTAATCTTTCAACTCATGTGTTCTTAACTTAATTATATTAATTCATGATCAAAGGAAATAATTAAAAGAAAAGATTAAAGATTTAGGGATACCGTATGTAAAACCCGCATAAAAATGCCTAAGAACTTTTAATGCGTAAAAACACGGATAAATTAAAACCTTACGATTAATTAATATACGACACGTACCATGAACAATTAATGCAAGTATTGTGCATATTAATGAAGTACTACAAGTATTACGTATAATTATTATACACGATAATATTTATGTATAATACTTAAAACATGACAAGTGTTAAAACACGAACTTAAAACACGAACTTAAAAACGAACAGGTACCATGAATATTAATACACGATAATAAATAGAACACGAAAACTGAAAATGTATAAAGGGTCGTATTGTAACACCCCATTTTGATAAAGGGAATATCACAGGATAATTATGGCGTGTCATCAAAGCATGTAAGGTAAATGTCTTAAAAACATTAAAAGACCATAAAGGAAAATACCGGAATCAAACATCGGTAGTCCAACATAAGCTCACACACATGAAATATAAGTACTGAAAGGAAAGGAGTAAACAATGTCCAAAATAAATAATGTACGGAAATGTATAACGTAATAAAGACTGGATATCTAACACCCCACCAAATGCTATGCGCAGCGGAACTACAACATTTGGGTGCTAGGCAGTTATCATCGCACACAAGATATATCGAACGACTCCAAAGAGACGTCAAAGTTTGAACTTAAATTAAAATTGTTAAAAAGTTACATGTCTATAGTTTTCCAACCCCAAATGATACAACAGAGTTTGCCTTTCAGTCCCCATGAATCTCAACCCCAAAAGATACAGTTTTCACAACAATAAGACATAAAGTTTAAAGAAATGTTCAAGTAATAATGGGAGGAAAAACAAGTAGACTCTAAGCCCCACACACAACTTCCATCCAATGCATGCTCCATGCTACACTTCATCGGTTACCTGAAACACATGCTAAATTTGGTCAACAAAAACGTTGAGTGGAATTCATAGGTTTTACAATTCATTTTTAACATATGTGTAATAAAAACCATTCACGATCATTCATAGACTTGTCGATCAAACAATCTATATTCAAGGTTCTGACAATTGTGTTTAAGCTCATGACACTAAACCGTTAACTCAATCACCCGCGTAATAATTACCGGCGTGATTCAGATGAAACCAGTGCCCCTACTAAGGCATCAGTTGCAATTATACCTTATCTCTTATCACAAATTATCCGTCCGCAGGGGGTATCAACGTACTAGCCCTCGTCTCGGATAGGGTAGTCAACCCCATAGTACTATCACTTTGTATAAGCGGCTATTTCTAATCCACGCTAGGATTAAACAATAGTTAATAGTTCATGAAATTAGGGCCTTTTGCAACTAGGTACTCAACACAATTTCAAAGGCAACATTCGGGTCCAACAATCATTCATGACATATGTTCATTTTGAAAACTAGCATGCATTTCCCTCGCGGGTAAAACAGTTTAAAACAATAATAAGCGAGGCTATAAATTCACACCTTATATAACAAGTAGTCGACGATTCGAGTGACGGTCACTGACGACGATGAGGATGCCCGGGTAAATCAACACCTATCAAACCAATAACGCGTAATGAGTAATCTCATTTATAAACCTTAAGGTACTGTATATAATACATACATATTAGTCACTTGTGATAATTACAACTCACGCCAAAACCAAACAATTAAGTGTTACACGTTTTATACCATTTGTCCATGTTATTAACGTTATTCCTTTTTGCGCATTTTTCGCCGATACTTACCAAAAGTACGGACTGTTTTACTAGACTTAACCCTTTTTATAAAAATTGAGAAAATTCTCAAAAATACCTTAAGACCTGTAGAAAACACATATTTAATCCCATTAAAAGTTTTCGCTTTTACGACCCGTTACTCAACACTTTACCAAAACTACATTTTTCGGACTGAAATTGTACTTTGACCAAGTCGGACTCATTTGACCCGTTTAAAATATTCCATTGACCCATTTGATACCTAAGTCTTATAATAGACTCAAATATGCAGGTTTGAGACCAAAAATCAACCTTTGACCATTTACCAAACTATACCTATAGTCCCCGGGATTTGACCTAAAACCAAGCATAATTTCGGATTATGACGGTTTTCATCTCCCGGTACACGAATTTCAAAACATCATAACTTTTGACTCGTTAGGATTCGTAAGCTCTATCTTATACCAAATAGAAGCTAAGAAGATGCTCTACAACTACATCCTAACCACAAGACCTGTTTACAAAATAATTTTTACGAAAACACCTCAAACTTTCTGCCTAAAATCACCTATACCAAAATCATCCCAACGCTCGTTTTCAAACCCGTTTATCGACACTAGGCATTAACCTAAGCACTCCTAATCATACTAAAACACCCTAATCAGTCCTAAACACCCTAATAATCAAAATCATCATAAAACCCAATCACAAATTCAAACATGCAAATGGTTTTACCCATTTAAAAACATGTAAAAACAAGTATACATACAATATCCATCATCAAAACAACAACCACCATGATCCCCCAAACACCCCCTTTGAGCCGTGGGGTTTGGGTGATCAAAACCCATCAACCAAATTGATTTTGTTTGATTTGTTTAGTGATTTAACATCATACATACTTGAATTAAACATGCAAATGCCTAATTAACATCAAAATAAACTTTTGAAAAATCTTTTAATTTTTGGAAAAATCATGTTAATGCATGTTGGATTAAACCATGGATTAACACTTACAAAAGGTTTTTAAGATGTGGTCTTTAATTGGAATTAATCAAAACCAAGAAAATTTGAAAGTGGTGGTGGTTTGGTGGTGTTTGGCCGTCGGCCTAAAGAGAGAAAAGGGAAGGGATGGATTTTTTTTTTGAAGTGAAATGTTTAGTGTGTGTGCTTGATTTCCATTTTGTGCATTTGGGAGGGACCTTGGGTGCAATTTCACCTTTCTTTTGTCCTTAAGCAAAAACGTCCTCATAAGTTTACGGGATTGACTCACTAGTCATTTTGGAAAATTTTACGGGAGTCGGGGATCATCCCGAATACTCCAAAATATTTTTAGGACACTTTAAATGTACCCTGAAAGCAATAAAACTCACCCGACTCGACTTAACACGAACCGAAAGTAAAATTCTCGAAAAAAATTACAATATCGATAAAACGACAATAATCATAGAAATTTGGGCATCCATCGGGATCGTATTCGTCATCGTTCTTCTTAAATCGTCAATCGTCAAAATTATAACCTCGAATATCGGTTTCAACCAAAACGATAAAATATATAGCAAATAAAATTTATTAAAAATTTCAAAAATAAGCGTAATTTAGGGTAATGTAAGTGACCTCGGTTCTAGGGTATCGCATCCACCCCTCCTTAAAGAGAGCGACGTCCCGGCGCTCGCCTTTTCTTATACTCACATTTCGTGCCGCTGGAACAGATGAGGATACCTTTCCTTGAAAAAGTCCTCACGTTCCCAAGTGTATTCCGGTCCACGCCTAGAATTCCATCGAACCTTCACAATGGGAATTCTACTATGCTTCAGCCTCTTGACCTCTCGGTCCATAATTTCCACGGGTTCTTCCACGAAATGCATTTTGTCGTCCAGTTGAATCTCGTCCAAAGGAATCACCAATTCCTTATCCGCCAAACTCTTCTTCAAGTTCGATACGTGAAACGTGTCGTGAATAGCACTAAGCTCGCTCGGCAACTCTAACTTATACGCTACTGGTCCAATTCGTTTAACGATCTTAAATGGTCCAATATACCTCGGACTCAACTTTCCTTTCTTCCCAAAATGAATCACACCCTTCCACGGTGAAACCTTAAGCATAACCATATATCCGACTTCAAATTCCAACGGTTTTCTTCTGTTATCGGCATAACTCTTCTGTCGGCTTCTCGCAGCAAGTAGTCGGTTCTTGATTTGCACAATCTTCTCTGTCGTCTCCAAAACCATTTCGGGTCCAGTCAATTGACTTTCTCCTACTTCACTCCAACACACAGGTGATCTACACTTCCTTCCATACAACGCTTCGAATGGTGCAGCCTTGATGCTCGCATGGTAACTATTATTATACGAAAACTCCACTAAAGGCAAGTGGCGTTCCCAACTTCCTCCAAAATCAATCACGCATGCTCGGAGCATGTCCTCCATCGTCTGAATAGTGCGTTCAGTCTGGCCATCAGTCTCCGGGTGATAAGCCGTGCTCAAACTCAAATCAGTGCCCATCGCACGTTGAAGCGATTTCCAAAATTCCGAAATAAACCTACTATCGCGATCCGAAATGATCTATAACGGTACTCCATGTCTGCAAACGATCTCCTTCACGTACACACTGGCCAGCTTCTCCATACTGTCCGTCTTCTTCATAGGTAAGAAATGAGCAGATTTCGTCAATCTATCCACTATTACCCAAATCATATCACATCCACTAGGAGTTCTGGGTAAACCCGTCACGAAATCCATAGCAATTTTCTCCCATTTCCATTCTGGGATCTCTGGTTGTACCAACAGCCCAGACGGCTTCTTATGTTCGGCTTTAACCTTCGCACAAGTCAAACACTTACTAACGTAACGAGCAATATCCGCCTTCATATTCGGCCACCAATAGACTTTCTTCAGGTCATGATACATTTTATCCGATCCAGGATGTATCGAGTACTTCGACTTATGAGACTCGTTCATAACCAAATCTCGTACTCCAGGCTTTCCTTCCTCGGATGGACACAACGGTAACCAAATCCGATTCTCGAAATATCTCAGCCCGTCTGACCTAATCACAAAAAGAGGTTTCAACATTCTTCCCAAGTTCTCAGCATCACCATTCTCTTTCATTAATCCCCTCTCTTGAGCCTTCATTATAGTTTCGGTTAAATCAACACTCTCAGTCATCACTAAAGCTCTGACTCTCAAAGGTTTCTCTCGATCCTTCCTACTAAGCGCATCCGCTACGACATTCGCCTTACCAGGATGGTAGCGAATTTCATAGTCATAGTCACTCAGTAATTCTACCCATCGTCTCTGTCTCATGTTCAACTCCTTTGGTCTAAAATGTGCTGCAAACTCTTGTGGTCAGTGAATACAACACACTTCGTCCCATACAAATAATGTCTCCACAATTTCAACGCAAAAACCACAGCTCCTAATTCCAAATCATGCGTCTTGTAGTTCTCTTCATTCTTCCTCAGTTGTCTCGACGCGTAAGCAATCACCTTCTCACGCTGCATCAACACAGCTCCATAACCCTTACGAGATGCGTCACAATACACTACAAAATCTTCGGTTCCTTTAGGTAATGACAATATCGGCGCAGAACATAACTTTTCCTTGAGTGTTTTGAAAGCGAATTCTTCCTCATCTCCCCATTCATACACCCTATTCTTCTCGGTAAGCTTTGTCAATGGCTTCGCAATCAACGAAAATCCTTCAATGAATCTCCAATAATACCCAGCTAAACCAAGGAATTGTCGAACTTCAGTCGGCGTTGTCGGTGCCGACCATTCCCTGATTGCTTCGACCTTGGCAGGATCCACGCGAACCCCTTTACTATCAATTACGTGACCAAGGAATTGCACAGAATCTAACCAAAACTCTCACTTCGAGAACTTCGCATACAGCTTCTCTTTCTTCAGCAGATCCAATATCTTTCTCAGGTGCTTCTCGTGCTCTTCCTTACTCTTAGAGTAAATAAGAATATCATCAATAAAAACAATGACAAACTTATCTAGATACGGCTTGCATACTCGATTCATAAGGTCCATGAATACAGCAGGCGCGTTTGTCAACCCAAACGGCATCACTCGAAATTCAAAGTGTCCATACCGCGTACGAAAGGCAGTTATAGGAATATCCTCCTCTCTCACACGCAGTTGATGATACCCTGACCTCAAGTCGATCTTTGAGTATACACAGGAACCTTGCAATTGATCAAACAAATCGTCAATCCTCGGCAATGGATACCGATTCTTAACTGTCAGCTTGTTGAGTTCTCTATAGTCAATACACATCCGAAATGACCCATCTTTCTTCTTTACAAACAACACTGGCGCTCCCCATGGTGATGAGCTCGGTCGAATAAATCCCTTATCCATCAACTCCTTCAGTTGATCCGATAACTCCTTTAACTCTGATGGTGCTAATCGATAGGGTGCACGCGCAACCAGTGCAGCTCCCGGCACCAAATCGATTCGAAACTCGACCTCACGGGTGGGTGGTAAACCCGGCAACTCGTCTGGAAAAACTTCCGGATATTCGCGAATTACAGGTACCTCTTCAATCTTCGCCTCTAAGCCACCATCACTAGAAACTTGTGCCAAAAACACATCGCATCCATCTTCTACATACTTCATCATTTTCAAACAAGAAATCACTTTCAAACGAGAAGTGCATTCATCTCCCTTCACGGTCAAGACTCTATTCCTCAACGGGATCTGAACTAATCTCTCTCCACAGACGATCACGGCACTATGCGCCATCAGCCAATCCATTCCCACGATCACATCAAACGATCCTAGCTCTATGGGCATTAAGTCGATTTCAAAAGCGTAATTTCCTAACTTCAAGGTACACCCTTTCAGTATAGAATTCGTACTAACGATTTTCCCATCGGCTAATTCAACGTTTTAACTAGTCGTTAACAATACCGGTTTTCTATCGATATGACGACTAAATTTAACATCTACGAAACTCTTGTCGGAACCAGAATCAAACAAAATACTAGCATAACAAGCGTCTAGCAAAAACGTACCGGTAACCACGTTAGGACCTTGTGGTTTATCAACCATCCCTACTTGATACACGGCGGCAGCATGGTTACCTCCTTGCTTGTTCCCAACCTTCGGGCAATTTCCTTGATTGTGTCCTCTTTCTCCACACCCATAACAACCCATCACTCTCGTAGCATTCGCCCCAGTGGCTACTCCCTTTGTTCGGCAATCTGACATCCTGTGACCCGCTTTTCCACATTTGCCGCACGCAGGTGGGCAACTCCCTACATGGTACAAGTTGCATCGACCACAGTGGGGATTCACCTTCGCTCCTCTGGGGTTTGTAACAGCTCTCATCCCATCATTCCTTCGCTGGTTGAACTGCTGATTGCGGTTCTGACCCTGATTGTTTCGGTTTCCACCTCGGCTTTGACCCTGGGATTGATTACTCTGTGCTGCCTCCCACTTCCTCTTGTTTCCTTCAGCAATGAAGTTCTTCTTGTCCTGCAGTTTGACGTCCATCAACGCGTGAGCCATTTGGACCGCTTCATCAAACGACCCAGGCTTAGATGAAGTCGTCTCGCCCTTGATATTACTGGACAGACCTTTGATGTACTGTTTCATCTTCTTGCCATCATCGGCAAAGGCATCGGGACACAAGAGGCTTAATTCATTAAACCTCCTGGTGTAAGCAGTGATATCATTGTTTCTCAAAGTCAGGTGCCTCAACTCATCTTCCAATTGACCCAGATCCTCTTCTGGACAGAACTTCTTGGTCAAAAGAGCCTTAGTAGCAGCCCAAGTTCTTGCATTCGCTACTGCTAACCCAACAGTGGCTACTTGGATGTTCCACCAACTCAATGCGTCATCAAGAAAAGTAGCAGCCGCAAACTTGACCTTATTCGCTTCTGAGCAGCCACTAATCTCGAAAGTACTCTCGACCTTCTCTAACCATCTCCTAAGTTCTAGAGCTCCACCAGTTCCACGAAACTGCGTGGGACCGCATTTCATGAAACTAGAGTAAGTACACTCTCTCAGGGCTTGCTGTCTCCCCACATTTCTGCCTTGATCTGGGTTTCTCTCTGCTCGGTCTACTTCTAGCGCATTCGCAATGGCTTCCTGAATCATCGTGTTCACACGGGTTGCTGTTAGTTTTGGAGGCATGGTGCGTTCTCAAATAACAAAGACAGGGAAAATAGAAAAACAATGTAAGTATATACATCAAGATTAAGATGGATTTCTCTTTCAAGACATAATATAAATACAACGACACATCACTACAAAGTTACTAATATTCATCAATTCACATCAGAAAAGAGTAAATTAAAGACATATCACAGATCATGAAAGGTAAACATGGATTGTATTGATAGTCAACCAAAATTGTGACAAGTATTGCCACTACAACCATTCACCATAAAACTTAAGTCCTCAAGTTTTTCGTCACAATGCCATCATACAAAAGTCTAAAATAGTTCTATTACAACGATCAAAGATAAAATACAAGACAAGCAACTAGTCATGTGGTGATCCACACGACCTCTTGGATGGCGGTTCATCATCATCTTCCTCGGGTTCCTCGTCGCTATCTTCCTCGTCCTCTTCATCCATCTTCCTCTTTCCTTTGTCATTCGGCCCACATTCAGTCGCCTTCTTCGTCCCAGACGTAGACCCACACTCAACTGCTACCTGATCTCCTACAGTGATACAAACACCTCTGGCAGGTGGCTGGATCATGAAACCATTAGCTTCCATTTCCAAGTCGTCCACAAATCTCCAATCTGGGGGCAAGGATGCTCTCACTCAATGCTCCCAACTCTGCATCCTAGTCAATCTCGCTTGATCTTCCCTAACTCGTTCAAGACTGGCGCTCAAGTTCGCTATCATCGATCTCAGACTGTTGATATCACTCTTGTTTGCATTTCCATCAAACTCAATCCTTGAAGTTCTTGCCAATAACCTTTGGTGTGCCCTTTCATTCTTATCAAACCTCTTAATTACCCTGGTCTCCACCACAAACCGCTCATACATCAACCTATCCATCCTCCTCAAACGACCCTCGGGGTCCCAATAGTGTCTTGGTTTCGGAAAATAGACCCTCGCGATATTCTCATGAATAGATTGTGATTTAAATGAATTGCTGGATTCTGCACCACTCCCATTACTTACTCGAACAAACCCTGGCACTGTCCTCAGGTAGTCCTTACAATTGTCCATCGGGCGATGAAAGGGTTGCTGCTCATATCGGTCGGTCGGAGGCACTTCATAACCCTTTGGCGAATTTGGAGATTGAAATAATTCAGGTTCGGTCTGACCGACAGCATTCTCGGGAATTCCATCATCCACCGGTTCCTCGGGCTCTTCCTCAGAATCCTCACTACCATCGCTACTGATACTGAAGTTGTCCACGTCACTTTTGTCACTGTCATTTCCCGGCTCTACCGCTTCTTCTGGAGCGATCCATCCATTGTCATTATTCGGCGGGTTCGAAGGAAACGGTCCCCCTTCGTGTCCTACGACATAATCGTCTCCATTTCCGTTAGGCGGTACCTCGGCCATTCCTGCAATAACAGAGAATTTTGGAGGGTACGTAAGATTACTATTCAATATTTATAAATACATACATGCAAATGCAATGCAAAGGTGGTACACATGCCCAAAATGCGATAATATGATGCTCATGCATAAGTAATACAAGAATTACGGTATCGGGTACTCCACGTATAATTCCAACGTTTACATATAGTAGTTCCATATCTACGTAATAAATACCCACATATATATTTCAACTCAAAAGTATACGTCAATGCCATGAATACAAAAATAAACCTTACCGGAGCCATGCAGGATAGTTGTGTGCGCTTGGACAATTTCTTACGACACCAAAAGTTATAGTTTAGGAATTTTCAAAACGACCTAGTTCTCTATAACTCATGGCTCTGATTACCAATCTCTAACACCCCACCAAATGCTATGCGCAGCGGAACTACAACATTTGGGTGCTAGGCAGTTATCATCGCACACAAGATATATCGAACGACTCCAAAGAGACGTCAAAGTTTGAACTTAAATTAAAATTGTTAAAAAGTTACATGTCTACGGTTTTCCAACCCCAAATGATACAACAGAGTTTGTGTTTCGGTCCCCATGAATCTCAACCCCAAAAGATACAGTTTTCACAACAACAAGACATAAAGTTTAAAGAAATGTTCAAGTAATAATGGGAGGAAAAATAAGTAGACTCCAAGCCCCACACACAACTTCCATCCAATGCATGCTCCATGCTACACTTCATCGGTTACCTGAAACACATGCTAAATTTGGTCAACAAAAACGTTGAGTGGAATTCATAGGTTTTACAATTCATTTTGAACATATGTGTAATAAAAACCATTCACGATCATTCATAGACTTGTCGATCAAACAATCTATATTCAAGGTTCTGAAAATTGTGTTTAAGCTCATGACACTAAACCGTTAACTCAATCACCCGCGTAATAATTACCGGCGTGATTCAGATGAAACCAGTGCCCCTACTAAGGCATCAGTTGCAATTATACCTTATCTCTTATCACAAATTATCCGTCCGCAGGGGGTATCAACGTACTAGCCCTCGTCTCGGATAGGGTAGTCAACCCCATAGTACTATCACTTTGTATAAGCGGCTATTTCTAATCCACGCTAGGATTAAACAATAGTTAATAGTTCATGAAATTAGGGCCTTTTGCAACTAGGTACTCAACACAATTTCAAAGGCAACATTCGGGTCCAACAATCATTCATGACATATGTTCATTTTGAAAACTAGCATGCATTTCCCTCGCGGGTAAAACAGTTTAAAACAATAATAAGCGAGGCTATAAATTCACACCTTATATAACAAGTAGTTGACGATTCGAGTGACGGTCACTGACGACGATGAGGATGCCCGGGTAAATCAACACCTATCAAACCAATAACGCGTAATTAGTAATCTCATTTATAAACCTTAAGGTACTGTATATAATACATACATATTAGTCACTTGTGATAATTACAACTCACGCCAAAACCAAACAATTAAGTGTTACACGTTTTATACCATTTGTCCATGTTATTAACGTTATTCCTTTTTGCGCATTTTTCGCCGATACTTACCAAAAGTACGGACTGTTTTACTAGACTTAACCCTTTTTATAAAAATTGAGAAAATTCTCAAAAATACCTTAAGACCTGTAGAAAACACATATTTAATCCCATTAAAAGTTTTCGCTTTTACGACCCGTTACTCAACACTTTACCAAAACTACATTTTTCGGACTGAAATTGTACTTTGACCAAGTCGGACTCATTTGACCCGTTTAAAATATTCCATTGACCCATTTGATACCTAAGTCTTATAATAGAATCAAATATGCAGGTTTGAGACCAAAAATCAACCTTTGAACATTTACCAAACTATACCTATAGTCCCCGGGATTTGACCTAAAACCAAGCATAATTTCGGATTATGACGGTTTTCATCTCCCGGTACACGAATTTCAAAACATCATAACTTTTGACTCGTTAGGAGTCGTAAGCTCTATCTTATACCAAATAGAAGCTAAGAAGATGCTCTACAACTACATCCTAACCACAAAACCTGTTTACAAAATAATTTTTACGAAAACACCTCAAACTTTCTGCCTAAAATCACCTATACCAAAATCATCCCAACGCTCGTTTTCAAACCCATTTATCGACACTAGGCATTAACCTAAGCACTCCTAATCATACTCAAACACCCTAATCAGTCCTAAACACCCTAATAATCAAAATCATCATAAAACCCAATCACAAATTCAAACATGCAAATAGTTTTACCTATTTAAAAACATGTAAAAACAAGTATACATACAATATCCATTATCAAAACAACAACCACCATGATCCCCCAAACACCCCCTTTGAGCCATGGGGTTTGGGTGATTAAAACCCATCAACCAAATTGATTTTGGTTGATTTGTTTAGTGATTTAACATCATCCATACTTGAATTAAACATGCAAATGCCTAATTAACATCAAAATAAACTTTTGAAAAATCTTTTAATTTTTGGAAAAATCATGTTAATGCATGTTGGATTAAACCATGGATTAACACTTACAAAAGGTTTTTAAGATGTGGTCTTTAATTGGAATTAATCAAAACCAAGAAAATTTGAAAGTGGTGGTGGTTTGGTGGTGTTTGGCCGTCGGCCTAAAGAGAGAAAAGGGAAGGGATGGATTTTTTTTTTGAAGTGAAATGTTTAGTGTGTGTGCTTGATTTCCATTTTGTGCATTTGGGAGGGACCTTGGGTGCAATTTCACCTTTATTTTGTCCTTAAGCAAAAACGTCCTCATAAGTTTACGGGATTGACTCACTAGTCATTTTGGAAAATTTTACGGGAGTCGGGGATCATCCCGAACACTCCAAAATATTTTTAGGACACTTTAAATGTACCCGGAAAGCAATAAAACTCACCCGACTCGACTTAACACGAACCGAAAGTAAAATTCTCGAAAAAAAATTACAATATCGATAAAACGACAATAATCATAGAAATTTGGGCATCCATCGGGATCGTATTCGTCATCGTTCTTCTTAAATCGTCAATCGTCAAAATTATAACCTCGAATATCGGTTTCAACCAAAACGATAAAATATATAGCAAATAAAATTTATTAAAAATTTCAAAAATAAGCGTAATTTAGGGTAATGTAAGTGACCTCGGTTCTAGGGTATCACAAGATAGCTTCCATCCAAATGCATACTCTCAAGATCCTAAGTGTGTCCCTGAGTACCTGCCGTTTGGGAATATGGAAAGGAAACGGCTGAGCATAACGCCCACTGAACGGATATATAACATAGTATGAATGACATACGCATAATAAAGACTAAATAGAAGCGGATATGTATAAGTCTTGGATAACCTGCTACATGTTTATAAAACTATTTTTATAGTTTGAAAAGCTTATGATTAAATTTTGAAAACTGTATTTTAAATTTAGCCAAGAGCCCATATAAGTCATGAGGTATCAACGTGCATGAATACTTATAGGGTGACCTTATCATGCAATTAGAGGGGTTGCCTCTAATTATACTGGTCTGGGTAGGAGGGATCAACTCCTTGTGAAGGATGCAAGGCACACAACACATTCACCATGAAAATCCTGACTGAAAACATGTAACTAGGATGCACCCATAGGCCCCACATGATAATATAAATAAATGGCCAAAACTGAAGGGACACCACGAGCAATCACTCCGTCATGGGGAAGTCATAACACTGGTGCCTCTAGTGTTATGGTTATGGTACCTCCATAACTAGATGAACTGGCATGCATGTATATATAGCCCATGCATTTAAAATAAAACATAAGCATTCAAGACATATAAAATAACTATGAAAAACAGATGGCTGTAAACGGGGAATCATAATTAAACATACGAAGGAATGTCCATACTGAAGGACGGAATATCTGTACCTTATGTCCAGTAGTGAAGCTAGAAGGAAAGCTGAACGATCTACTCTGACTTCGCGGATACTAAATAAATAAGGGACGTGTATGAGTTGTTTGATTACTGAGTCTGTTACTGGTTTTGTGTGTTCTTAACTTATTTTATATGTTCTTGTCATGTTTTACTCTTGTAGATGTTATCTTGTATTTATTCATGTTTTACATGTATTTTGATTATGTATTTCATGTATTCTTGTATTACTATACTTGTAGTGTCATAATAAGTAACTTTCTTAAGATAGTAGGTTTCCAAAAATAGAAAGTTTCCAAAAATAGAAAGTTTCCAAAAATAGAAAATTTCCAAAAATAGTAAGTTTCTGAAAATAGAAAGTTCCTAAAAAATAGTAAGTTTCCTGAAATAGAAAGTTTCCATCAATAGAAATAAGCTGAATTAATAAGTCTAAAATATAAGCTAGTGCTTATTAGTCATAAGTTATAAGTCATGATAATTTATTAGTAAAGTCTATTAAATTAGATACTTAGACTAAGTGATTATTAATTAATAATGAAAATGCATGGTTTATTAATTAATAAATGTCATGTTTAATTTAATAAAACTTTACCTTATATTAATTAATTAAATTAAGCATGGTTTTTAATTTGATTAAGTCAAATAAAATACTTAGGTTATAACATGTATTATTAATTTTAATAATATAACCTAAGTCATGAATTAATTAATTAATAAAGGTTCTTGTAATTAAATTAATTAATTAACCAATAAAATAAATGGCTAAATAACATTGTATCCCGAGACCCGAAACCCGAGACTACCAAATCAAGCACCAAACACCACCAGTCAGCCGGCGGTTGGTGGTGGTGATCGGCGGCTATTGCCACTGCTAGGCTACGGTTCACACCGGCCTAGCCGGTGCTCCCCTCGCCGAGCCAAACTACCCACCGGGACCTTCTAAGGTCTCGGTTCCCACTGTTTCGCCAAGAGTTCCCCCTGTTAGGGACCTTGGCTTGCGGCTGACCTCAAACAAACACCATTGCCCCATGAAGGGTTGCGGCTGGTGGTACCAAAAGGCCACCAAGAGCCTTGTGCTCTCGGTTGTGTGCGCCGAACGAAAACAAACACCCAACAACCCTTTTTCTTGATTAACCCATAATCATAACATGTTTATTTTTGTGTTTTTAGGATTCGTGTTCATATAAATCAAATAATAATAAAAAGGTTAAGGTTTTGTTTATACCGATTGCGTAGATGAAACGAGGATCAAAAAACGAACACGTATACGTAATAACCTAAGATCAAATCACCAAAAATCGTCCTTGTGTGTTGGTTGGCTGTCGCGGCTCAAAGGAAGAAGGGGACTAGGGTTTGTTTAGTTTTTCTAAAAATTGGTATTATGAAAATCCCTAGAGATTAATGTTTACTTATGGATTACAAAATGGGACGGGCCATGAGGCCCTCCCTTTCTTTCTTTGTTGCCGCAGACACCACAAGCCCAAACACCAATTCATATGTTTTTCGTGTTAAATAATACTCGTGAATGTTCGTGTTTTAAATGTCGTGAATTAAAAATTATACATAATATTTAACGTGCATTAATAATATACCTAGTTCTTGTAATTTAATGTACGTGACACGTGTCGTATATTATAAATGGAAAGTTTTAATTTATTCGTGGTTTTATGTAGTGTACTTTTCATAGTATTTTATGCGGGTTTTACAACTCTTCCCCTCTAAAAAGAATAATTCGTCCCCGAATTATAGATAACATAAGCTGAAAGAGAACATACCCGAATCAAAACTGGAAATGAGGGTAAGAAGTCTGGATAGTTCCTCCGTCTCCCAAGTGGCTTCCCGCTCAGGATGGTCCCTCCAAAGGATTTTGACGAATGGGATCGTCTTCTTCCTCGTGACTCGCTCTTGACGATCAAGAACTCTTTCGGGTTCCTCGACATAAGAAAGATTCTCACGAATCTGCTCGAGTGGATACTGAACCATATGTAGGGGATGATAATTGTACGCTCTAAGTAAGGACACATGGAATACGTCGTGGACGTGAGACAACTGCGGTGGTAACGCCAGACAACACGATACCTCACTGACACGTTCGAGGATATTAAACGGTCCGATGAAACGAGGACTGAGTTTTCCCTTGATTCCAAAACGATTAAATCCTCGTGCTGGTGATACCTTAAGAAAGACATGATCACCCACGTTGAAGTACAAATCTCTATGGTGCTTGTCAGCATAGCTCTTTTGACGTGCACGAGCTTCCTGCAACTTTGCCTTGGCGACAAAAACCTTCTCATTGGTCACCTCTATCATCTCCGAGCACTCAAGGATTCGCTCACCCACCTGATCCCATTAGATTGGGGCGCGACACTTCCTGCCATACAACATCTCAATGGTGCACACTTGATACTAGCGTGCCAATTGTTGTTGTATGCAAACTCAACTAAGCAGATATAGTCGTCCCAACTTCCTGTCCATTCTAAACCACAAGCTCACAGCATATCCTCTAGTGTTTGAATGGTACGCTCTGATTGTCCGTCTGTCTGAGGATGAAAAGCCGTGCTAAGCTTAAGTCTGGTGCCCCAAGCTTTCTGCAGACTCTTCCATAACCGAGATGTAAAACGAGGATCTCTGTCTGAGATGATACTTGATGGAGTACTATGTAGTTTCATGATCTCTATTTGATAGATATCCGCCAATTTGCTAACTGAATCATCCTTGCGGATTGGTAGGAAATGAGCGGATATGGTCAGTCGATCAACAATAACCCAAATGCCGTCATGCTTCCTTCGGGTCTGCGGAAGTCCAGTGACAAATTCCATGGAGATCTTGTCCCACTTCCACTCTAGAATGTCTAATGGTTGTAGTAAACCACCAGCTCGCTGATGCTCAATCTTAACCTGCTAGCAGGTAAGACATTTGGAGACAAAGATAGCAACATCCTGCTTCATACCACTCCACCAGAAATGTTGCTTGATGTCGTGGTACATCTTGGTGGAACCAGGATGAATGGAGAATGGAGAGCTGTGAGCTTCAGTCAGCAACGCCTCCCTGAGCTTTATGTCATCAGGAACACATAGTCTAGTGCCCTGCCATAAGATACCATCATCATCTACCCGAAACTTCGTCTGCTGGCCGATGTTCTGAATAATTGCCCAGATTTCATCGTCATCTTTCTGAGCTTCCTTGATCCTAGAGAGTAAGTCTAACTCAACTCTAAGATTAGCCCAGTAGCCATGTTGTCCACGTGCCATAAACTCGATGTCCAGTCGTTCTAAGTTACGTATGATTTCCTCTTCTATCTTAATGGCGTTAATCATGCCCGACTTCCTGCTGATAGCATCTGCCACTACATTCTCCTTGCCGGGATGATACTGAAGATTGATGTCATAATCCTTCAGCAGCTCTAACCACCTTCTTTGCATCATGTTCAGTTCTCGCTGGGTGAAGCTATATTTAAGCTTCTTGTGATCTGTTAAGATATCACATGATTCACCATACAAGTAATGCCTCCAAATCTTCAGTGCAAAAACAACTGCTGCAAGCTCCAAGTCATGGGTAGGATAGTTCTCCTCATAAGGCTTAAGCTGCCATGATGCGTAAGCAATCACTTTCCCATGTTGCATGATAACACAACCAAGACCCTTCCCTGAAGCATCACTATAAATCTAAAATCCACCTATGCCAGATGGGAGAGTAAGAATAGGTGCAGATACCAACCTCTGCTTGAGTTGTTCAAAGCTCTTCTCTCGTTCATCACTCTAGACGAATTTCTCCCCATTTCACATCAGCTTAGTCAAGGGCAAGGCCAAACGTGAAAAATTCTCCACAAACCTGCGGTAGTAACCAGCTAAGCCTAAAAAACTACTGACCTCAGTCGCTGACATTGGTCTTGGCCATTTTGTTATAGCCTCAACCTTCGCAGGATCCATGGTTATCCCTTCTGCGGATACGTTGTGGCATAGAAACGCCACTTTGCTCAACTAGAATTTACACTTGGAGAAGTTGGCATACAAATGCTTCTAGCGAAGTATCTGCAGCACTGTACGAAGATGCTCTTCGTGTTCCTCCTTGGATTTAGAGAATATCAGGATATCATCAATGAAGACGATAACAAACTTGTCCAGAAACTCATGGAAGACACGGTTCATCAGATCCAAGAAGACTACTGGAGCATTGGTGAGTCCAAAAGGCATGACTACAAATTCGTAGTGTCCATAGCATGTACGAAAAGCAGTCTTGGAAATATCCTGCTCTTTCACCCGTAGCTGATGGTAGCCACACCTCAGATCAATCTTAGAGAAATTTTTGGCACCTTGCAGTTGGTCAAAGAGATCATCTATGCGTGGCAAAGGATATCGGTTTCTGATTATGATCTTATTTAGCTCACGGTAATCAATGCATGAACGCATGCTACCATCCTTCTTCTTCACGAACAATACCAGTGCACCCCATGGAGATACACTAGGGCAGATGAAACATCGCTCCAAAAGTTCCTACAACTGCTCTTTTAACTCCTTGAGCTTAATGGGAGCCATGCGGTAAGGATCCTTGGAGATTGGTTCAGGTCCTAGGATGAGCTCAACACCAAACTCTACTTCACAAGCACGTGGTATACCCGGAAGTTCTTCAGGAAAAATGTCGGGGAATTCTGACACGATAGGCTAATCCTGAATGGATGGAATTTGAGCCTCAATATCATGAATAGCAACTAAGAAACCCTCGCAGCCATGTGATAGTAAGGCACGTGCCTGCAAGGCTGAAATAATTTGTACAGACTTTCCTAGTATGAAACCATTATGAATGTACTCTGGTAAATTGATATCACCAAACATAACCCGATATGAATGGCAATCTATGGTGGAGTGGTGTTTGGATAACCAGTCCATGCCTAATATCATGTCACGATTCCTATCATCAAACTCTAGGGGAAGATCTTTGAACCCGTGTGTGATGCGCACAGAGTCTCTCAGGGGCGTGGATATGTTTAAGACATTATCAAGTAGCATAGGGGATATCCTAACACAAGTAGCATAAGCAGTGGATATGACTGAATGAGTCGCACCCGTATCAAACAAAGCGCAAGCAGCTTGACCATACATAAACAAGATTCTAGTGATGGTACCTGACGACTTGTTTACTTGGTCCCTCGTGGTGGTATACACACGTTTAGTAATTAGAGGTGGCTTGGAATCAGCATGCCATGAACTACCCTTAGTATCACCCTTCTTGCGATCTTTTATCTGGTGGCCAAGTTGACCACATTTGAAGCAGGTACCGCTATCACGGTGGCACAGCCCTGGGTGTCTACGACTGCAAGTGGTGCAAATAGGGTTAGTGTACCCTCCAACAGGTGCTCTAGCTGGTTAGGAGCTTGTTTCAGGAAGTATGCGCAAGACATGATTATTGGGGTACAAACATGACTACACAGAAAGTTTAGATTATAATACCAGATGAAGCTACACAGTTGGGCTGTGGACCTCTACGGTCCTGATCCCGTCCGTTTCCAGTGTTCCTGGTAATAGATGCTGAAGTGTCAAAATTTATGAATTATATAACAACATAACATAGAAATGAATCATTTTTTTGGGACTTGCTGTTGTTGAAGTTGTTGGCGGTGTTACAGTAGTTGTCACTACCGCCACGCCTATCAGATGCAGAATGGTCCTGAGTCTGACCGTTTCTCTTGGATTGGTACTGTTGAGTGGCCGGTTGGGTCCGATCCCTAGTCTTCTACCTGGAAGATGCAATTGTATAGAGAATGATATAAAATGGAAGGTACTGAATTGAATGAAATGATTAACGTTTGATGACTAAGATATACCTCTTCTCAGATATGTCTGCTTCACCAAACTTGTCTCTCTCCTGCAGCATCTCTAGCTTGCGAGCTTCATCTACCACCTGCACCACAGTAGTAAATGTAACACACACCAAGTTGTTGGCGACAGAAGTACGAAAAGCCCAAGGAAAATGATATGCCTGTTATTCTGCTGTCCCGGCTGCTGCGCCCAGGGAACCAGCAAGTCTAAGGAATCTCTGCATAAATTCCGTACTATTCTCTCTAGATCTCTGTCGAATGTGATGGTATTCCCTCTTGAGCCGATCCTGCTCAGCTTTTAGAAAGAACTAACCTAGAACTAACTCCTTAAATTGTGCCCAAGTCAAACCAGCAACCCAGTTATCACCTCCATTCGATTGCTTGAGTGCTTTCCACCATGCCAGCACGTCTCCCTCAAATTTGTAACAAGCAAGCCTCGCCTTAAAGACAACATCACACCCCATGGCGTCGAAAATCTTCTCAATGTGTGCAATCCAGCTCTCGGCCTTAGATGGACTATCAGTCTACTCAAAAGATCTAGGTCGATGTTTGTTAAACCTTTCCAGCCATGTAATAAGAGTAGCTGGTGGAGGAGGAGCGTTATTCTGATTTTGGTGCTAATTCTGGTTGGCTTGAACCTCAGCACGAATCTCATTTCTGAGTTGGGGAAGTAAAGCTTGCAGAGCAGCTTGGACAGCTGCTTGTAGTTCTTGCTCACGTGTGTTAACCATCTAGTAGTTTTAAAAGAAAATGAAATGATTAATCTGATTAGAACATAATATAAACATAGGAAAATGATGCATGAAACAGTTTATGAAGGCATAGGCAACAAAAATGACATGAGTTTGGGTGAACGCCTATGGGTCGGTTCACCAAAACAAAATTGACATGACAAAAGTGAATGCCTATAGGTCGGTTCACTAAAACAAAATTGACATGACGAGGGTGAACGCCTATGGGTCAGTTCACCAAAACAAATAATTCGAATAAAAGCACATGCGACTAAATATGGTCAGTCCTGTAACAACCATTACTTTAAATATGGTCAGTCCTGTAACAACCATTACTTAGTCAAAATACCTGCAACAATGATACATGAAACAAATGCATGAAAATAAACTGTCAGTTTAGGAAGACACTGGTGACTACCCACTAGTCACATGTCAAGTTTTTAGAGCCTACAGGTCGAAACCTTGGCTCTGATACCATAATTGTAACACCCCAGTTTGATAAATAGAATATCACAAGATAATTATGGTGTGTCATCAAAGCATGCAAGATAAATGTCTTCAAAACATTAAAATCCCATAAAGCAAAATACACATGAAATATAAGCATAATAAAGACTAAATAGCAGCGGAAATGTATAAGTCCTAGAAAACCTGGTACATTTTTATAAAACTTGTTTTATAGTTTGAAAAGCTTATGATTAACTTATGAACGTTGTATTTTAAATTTAGCCAAGAGCCCATATAGGTCATGAGGTATTAACGTGCATGAATACTTAGAGGGGTAAACTCATCATGCAATTAGAGCGGTTGCCTCTAATTATACTGGTTTGGGTAGGATGGATCAACTCCTTGTGAAGGATGCAAGGCACACACCACATTCACCATGAAAATCCTAACTAAAAACATGTAACTAGGATGCACCCATACGCCCCACGTGATAATATAAATAAATGGCCAAAACTGAAGGGACGCCATGAGCAATCACTCTGTCGTAGGGAAGTCATAACACTGGTGCCTCCAGTGCTATGGTTATGGTACCTCCATAACTAGATGAACTGGCATGCATGTATATATAGCTCAGGCATTTAAAATAAAACATAAGTATTCAAAACATATAAAATAACTGGGAAAAACAGATGACTGCAAACGGGGAATCCTAATCAAACATACGAAGGAATGTATATACTGAAGGACGAAATATCCGTACCTTATGTCCAGTAGTGAAGCTAGAAGGAAAGCTGAACGATTTACTCTGACTTCGCGGATACTACATAAATAAGGACGTGTATGAGTTGTCTGATTACTGAGTGTGTTACTGGTTCTGTGTGTTCTTAACTTGTTTTATATGTTCTTGTCATGTTTTACTGTTTTAGATGTTATCTTGTATTTATTCATGTTTTACATGTATTCTGATTATGTATTTCATGTATTCTTGTATTACTCCCTCTGTCTCAAAATTATTGTCCACCGACAAAAAACACGCAGTTTAATAAAAACTCACTAACTATAACTTTTGTACACTAAAATGTCAATCCTACCCTTACAATTTTTGATACCCAGCTAAACTAAAAAGTAATCTTAATATTCAATATTTAATGTAACTAGTAGCACAGGGCTAACTTTTTATCTTTATGTACTAGCAATGGCGCCAAAATATTTTGGTGTCATCTTTAAGGAGCCAAATGTTTTACACCTTTCTAATAATAGCCTCAAAAACTCATTTACCAAATTTCTCACATATTGTACAGCAAAACATTCCACCTGCTCAAAAATGTCATCATTAATTTTTTGACCAAACAATTTTAGCCTACTTTACTTCAAATTAATTAAATGGAAGATACAACAAATTCATCAGTTACAAAAAACACTACCATTGACCAACGTAATGCTATTTATCAAGCTTTGTTGGAACAAAGTGACAATGGAATATTAAAAATCGGTTCTATAACCACAGTGGCTAGAAAATTTGGTGTATCTAATCGTACCGTAAGTCGCGTTTGGCATGAAGTTAAACGTCAAGTTTATCAAGGATCAACGGTTGATTTATCTTCGAAAATGACAGATGTTGTTGGACGAAAAAGGATACAAATCGATATGGATCTAGTTTCGGCGATCCCGTTACGTTGTCGAACCAATATTCAGTGTCTTGCAAATTTGGTGAATGTTTCGAGAGCAACCATGCATAGGCAGATCAAAGAAGGTGCAATTAGAGCACACACAAGTGCCGTCAAACCGTAGCTCACTTGCGTGAACAAAAGATCAAGATTAAATTTTTTTTATCAATGGTAGAACGTTCGTTGTCAAGTCCTAAGTTTCATGATATGTTTAATGTTGTTCACATTGATGAAAAATGGTTTTACATGTCAAAACCATCGAAACGATATTATCTAGTCCGCGGAGAAGAAGAACCACTAAGAACATGTAAAAGCAAATTTTTTATCACATAAGTTATGTTTCTATCCGCGGTTGCACGACCAAGATTTGATGCATTCGGTAATGAAGTGTATTCGGGAAAAATTGGTATTTTCCCACTAACAACACTTGAACCAGTTAAGCGTTCAAGTAAGAATCGCGTGGTGGGAACATTAGAGACAAAAACCCATTTTATCGGTAACTAAAGATGTAACAAGGTCATGGTTGATAGAAAAAGTGTTACCGGCTATTCCAGCTAAATGGCCACAAGGACAAGAGGGTCCGATTTATATTCAACAAGACAATGCAAGACCCCATATTAGTGTTAACGATAGTGAGTTTGTTGAAGCATCATATCAAGAAGGGTTTGATATTCGTCTTTGTTTTCAACCACCAAATTGTCTGGATTTAAATGTATTAGATCTTGGTTTTTTTCGAGCAATACAATCACTTCAAGAACAAGAGTCATTTGATACAATTGATGAGCTAGTCGGTGCAGTTAAAAATTCATTTGAAAGAATGGGATCTCATGAGCTTAACAATGTTTTTTTAACTTGACAAACATGTATGAAAGAAATCATGAAGATTCAGGGTGGCAACAATTATAAAATACCGCACATCGGTAAAGGTAAGTTGGCGCGACAAGGTAATTTGCCGTTGCAAATTGAGTGTGATCAAAGTCTCATTGAAGATGTTACCTCATATTTGAATCAATAAGCTCATATTGCATTCGTAGGCATAATGCTCATATTTGCATCAGTAACTATAATGAAACATCAGTAGGCATTTTTGTGAAACATTAGTACCATTGGACTTTTGTAAAGAATGAATATTCTTATGTAATGCAAGTACAACTAGTGTTAGAAAAAGAATGAATTGGAGTTTCTTTTGCATGTACTGGTCCTACCTATTGTACAAAGGAGCAATAGTTTTTAATGAGAATTTATCTTTTGTATTTTTCTTTTGTTTGTAATGTTGGGGGTAATAAAGTAAATCTATTTTTAGTACTGGACAATTAACATGAGACGTACAAAAATAACAGGGTGGACAATAATTATGAGACGGAGGGAGTACTATACTTGTAGTGTCATAATAAGTAACTTTCTAAAAATAGCAGGTTTCCAAAAATAGAAAGTTTCCAAAAATAGAAGGTTTCCAAAAATAGAAAGTTTCCAAAGATAGAAAGTTTCCATAAATAGAAAGTTTCCAAAAATAGTAAGTTTCTAAAAATAGGAAGTTTCCAAAAATAGTAAGTTTCTTGAAATAGAAAGTTTCCATAAATAGAAATAAGCTGAATTAATAAGTTTAGAATATAAGCTAGTGCTTATTAGTCATAAGTCATGATAATTTATTAGTAAAGCCTATTTTTTTTGAACGGCAGTAAAGTCTATTAGATTAAATACTTAGGCTAAGTGATTATTAATTAATAATGAAAATACATGGTTTATTAATTAAAAAATATCATGGTTAATTTAATAAAACTTTACCTTATATTAATTAATTAAATTAAGCATGGTTTTTAATTTAATTAAGTCAAATAAAATACTTAGGTTATAACATGTATTATTAATTTTAATAATATAACATAAGTCATGAATTAATTAATTAATTAATTAAGGTGCTTGTAAATTAAATTAATTAAATAACCGATAAAATAAATGGCTAAATAACATTATATCTCGAGCCTCGAAACCCGAGACCACCAAACCGAGCACCAAACACCACCACTCAGCCAGCAGCTGGTGGTGATGACCGACGGCTGTTGCCACTGCTAGGCTACGGTTCACACCGGCCTAGCCAGTGCTCCCCTCGCCGAGCCAAACTACCCACCGAGACCATCTAAGGTCTCGGTAATCACTCTTTCGCCAAGGGTTCCCCTGTTGGGGACCTTGGCTTGCGGCTGACCTCAAACAAACACCACATGTTGGTCCCTTGTAACTCGTTATTACTTATCAACCTTAAGTATTAACTAGTTACCAAGACTCAAGTGAGTTATTTTAACAATTGATAAGAACTAAGAACAATTAAAACAACAATACCAATATAACTTTTCAACGTATAGACTTTTAATAAAACTCAATAAAGAATCTATAACCCACTTTGTTTGCAGAATAACAAAGTGGTGAAATGACAATGTGTGGTGATCTCCTCTACTTAAACTTCTAACCAAAGTTAATAGTCTAAACTCCAATTTAAACGTTCATATGCTCTTTGGCTATATGGTTTAGTTGGTATTGAGAGAGAAGGTTTTTCCAGAGTTTCTACTTTTGTAATGGTTAACCTTTTCTCTCTCAATATGCACTCCTTAAATAGGTAGTGCAAAACTAGGGTTTGCATTTCGCATGTTCCCATGCATAATTTTATCCAATGGGTTGTTGATGTCCATGTTGGATAAACAATACAAAGTACTTAATAAACTATTCTAGAAAAAATAAAGGTAGTACTTAGAGCTAAGTATACAAGCAACCTACTTTGACTTTAAGTAATCTTTTCCCGCCTAATGCAAACCATCAGAATAATGAAGTGTCTTCAGTATTCTAGAGGAGATCGACATCATTCAGTTTGGTATTATCAAACCAAACTGAACTGAAATCTCTTCTTCAGTACTTGTTCTTCAGCAACTAGACCGCCTAGCATTTGAACCAAAGACTCTGTTGTCTTCTAAGTTTACTGGAAGAGGAAGGTTGAACATCCTTCAGTAACACATTCTTTAATAGGAAACTTTGTTCCTCTGGTCATGCTTCAGCAGACTCACCTTTCTGCTGAACATGAAACACTTAGGGGGATTTTATATTCAAATTCTAGAGTTGCTTCAGGGTCAGTAAATATTGACCCAACAATCTCCCTCTATTTGGATATACAAATAGCCTAAGTCTAGAGTCAGTAGTAACTGAGCATAACAACTTCTTCTTACTTGCACTGAACAATGGGTACTTATAAACGTCAGATAATCATTTATTAATAAAAAATTACAAATTACAACAAAAGCAATACAAATGATTGTTCAATCTTCCTTAGGCCTAAGTCCTTCAATGATGGGAGTCTGAACAGATGGATCTGAGTTTATGTGGTCCAATAAAGCAAGTAAGCACATGCTGAAGGTTCTTGCAGCTTCAGTAAGTCCTGGACCTTCATGTTGAGAATAAAAAATCCTTTGAACATTCCAAAGTAGTTCATTGTTCATTTCATCGAGGTCACGGATTCCAACAAAATCTTGACGTTCACGATGATTGAAAATTATCATTCCCAATTCCGGCTCGTCTAGTACATGCCCAGGGAGATGATTCAAAAACTGAACAAGGCCTTTGTATTTCTTTGTGGTGACAAAACTGTCACCCACACCAGGTTTGATCAGATTGGCTCTTTTGTTTATCTCTAGTATAGGATCTTGATCCTCTAGTGAAACTTCAGTACTAAGGATGAGAATCTCACCCAGCTTTTCATGATTTCTCATAAAGTTTTCAATTCTGGTGTGGACTTCATCCCATCTCTTGGATTTCTCTTCTCAATTTTATCACCCATTTCTATCCATTCAGTATAAGAAAGCTCCTTTCCTTGGAAGTCTTCTATGATCTCATCAATCGCATCACCCCTATAGAACTTCAGATGAATATCACCTCTGCTAGTAAGCATATCAACATTGGTGATTGGTGAGAGATTTCTTTTGTTCAGTCTTGTTATACAAAAATTTTCATATAACATCTTTTTCTTGATGAGGCTTTCAACTTCCGGTTTCCCAATTTTCTCATACAAGCTCATCTTCAGCTTTCTTAGTTGTTCTTCTTACTGGAGCTTGTACAAGTTATCAAGTTCTTCTTGAGTGGCCACCCCAGCTTTGATTAGCCTTTCACTCAGTGTAAAATCACCTTTGTTCTTGGTTGGATAGGAGGTGTACCATCATCAGTTGTGTCATCACTGGTGGTGAGACCTTCAACGTGAATGTCCTTAGCTGAAGACTCCCCCTTAGCCTTAGCTGGACTCTTCTCAGCAAATGGTGACTCATAGAAAACTGGTTGTTTCTTAGCCTTCTTTTGAGCATGCTTTTGAAATAGCTGTTGAATAGTGATTTTCTCCCCCTCAGCAGAAGATTGTCCAGCAACTTCTGAGGACCCATCAGCAGGCAAGAAGGCACAAATATGATCAAGGGTGGAGGATACCTTGGCCAACATTGCTGGTACATGTTCAAGGGCATTTAGCTTCTGTTGAACCTCTTCAGATAAGGTCAACTTTTGTTTCTCTAGCAATGCTACCCTATCCTTAATCTTTGAAACAGAGTCACATAAATCATTAACTTGGCCAGGTACTGGTGTGAACTCTGGTGGAAACTCCATGGAAGCACCATTGATAGAGTCCATGAGTGAGGACATTTCTTGCTTAAGGGAAGTGGTGGTGGCCACATCTTTGACCAAAGTCTTTAGAGCAGCAATAATGACATCTTTTATTATTCAGCAGTGGGAGGAATTGGTCTTGCTTTAAGAGTTGTAAGTTCAGCATCAGCAATAACCTTTTCCTCTTTGAGCTTAGCCAGCTGCGATTGTAGAACTAACACTTAATTGGTCAGTTCTGGTTCTGGGGGATGGTGGCTTTTATGTTAAGTCAGTAGTATCATCCTTAGGTTCACTATCATCAAGGTTGACTGGAACTCGTTCATCAAACCCAAGCTCTTTCTCCAAGTCATCTTAGGGCATACTGAACATAAAAGAAGGAAAGTGTCCCACCTTGGCGCCAGTGGTGAGAGGCACTTCCTTTGTGGTCTTCTCAGCATCACCGCAAGTGTGAAGGTCAGTTTCTACTCCTTTGCCACCAGGGTTGGTTTTACCTGATGGATCCTAAGAAAAAGTCCCTGATGAGTTAAGATCAATGAATGTGTTTTTTGTTCCTTCAGCAGGCCCCTATTGTGGGGGTGCTACATCATTAGAAACAGATAGTCCAGGGTCAGCATCAACTGTTGTATTTGCTGACGCCTCATGCCCTAATGCTGACTCAGAGTGACAAATGATAGAGATTGGCAATGAAATTGGAAATGTATTCATATTTAAATTACTTACCAATGCTGATTCTACACTACTGAGCTGAGGGTGTGCTCCATCTTCACCCTTATCCCCTAAATAGGTTGGGATAGGGGTTGCCTTTAGGGCCTCTTTATGCATGTTAACTCCAGCAGATATTGAAGGTGACGGTTGGATTGGGTTCTTGTCCTTGGCCGAGGACTTATGTTTCTTCAAAGCTTGGCCTTTGCAAGCATTAAAAACCTCCTTTGATGAAGATTATGTGAGGGTTATCCTTTTTCTGGACTCACGTCTACATTTCTCAGCATTAATAGACGTTTGCTTCTTACGTGGTCCAGAAGAAGCTCCAGGATTTTTGCCCTTCACATCCCCTTCTCCAGTTGGAGGAGCGTCTTGTGGAGCTTTGTACACTACTGGAGCATTTGCTGAGCAAATGTCTAGCATGGTTGTGTAAAAGAAGGATCAATGGTACTGACTGGAATGTTCCAGCGTTTAAGATCAAAGGGTTGAAAAACCAATTTTTCTCCTTGGAGTTTAGAAAAATCATCTCCAAGATGGTCAGCAAATAGGAGATATAAAAATATGGTGTAAACAACTTTTTTCTCCCTAGTATTTTTCTCCAGCTTCCCATGAAGATCTTTAAATATTAGCCTCCCAAAATTAGCCTTGATCCCCTTGGCCAGACAATATAAAATAATTGCATCCTTTTGGTTTATCTAGTCAAGCCCTCTAGTTCCCCTCTCCCCCCCCAAACACTCAATCAAAATGGTCATCAGAAATTTCCACTTAGGTGGTAAACAACTCCTTTTCAAACCACCCTTTTCAGTGATCTCTTCAGTATACCCAGTTTTTTAAAGAAATTTTAACAATGGAAAAATCATCAGGTATAGCCTCATAGTCACTAGGGTTATCCAAATAGTTTAAACCCAAAACTCTTCTAAACACTTTTAAACCAATTTTACCATGAATCCTAGCTGTTGTAGAATCAAAATTTATTGATTTCTTGTTGTGAGAAGCTTGTGTCATGAACCAAAATTCCTTTAAAACATTTTGGAACATCATCCCTAGATCTTTAAACAAAGCATCATGTAGTACACATTTTGACAAAAAAAGTCATGACTTGATCCCCAGGAACTGATTTTATGATATCTGGTTTGATTAAAGTGATGTTGTTGGGTTTGAAGATGATATCTTCAGTGGGATAGGTGACATGAATGAATGGGTTAAGTGTGATTTCAACATCTTTCTGGGAAGAAGATTTTGCCATTAATGTGTTTTGTGTTTTGAGAGAGAGAGAGAGAGTTTGTGTGTGTTTTTCTTTGAGATGAAAAGATTTGTAAACGTGATATGAAATCCAAATTCAAGGAACTATATAAAAACTTAGACTGATTTTGTGAAAAGTTTTTAAAACCATTTGAAAAAGTTATAAATCATTTAGGGTTTCTTTTGAATATTTGGCACAAAATCTCTCATTAGTGTTCTGCAAAAAGGTATGATTTTTTGTTGCTTTGAACAGTGAAACGCCTCATGTGTTAGGAAGTTATTGATTGTGGATGTGGACGTTTGAAATTTCCTTAATTAACAATTGACACCTTTTAATAGAATGTTTTTTTTATTCGCAAGAAAAGTCATTGCCATTTAATACTTTTAGTCTCATGATTGATTTGTTTTAAAAGTTGTTGCTCAGATATGCTGAAGCTGATGGCAATACTTGTGAGCTTTAGTGCGTCAGATGAGGCGACAAAAACCCCATATACATGTTTACATAAGTGAGCAAGACACATGACATTGCACGCTCCTCTACTCAGGCCTAGCTACTCATTTGTATTAAAAACTTTGTTCAGATTTTTTCTGAAGATAAACTTTGATGGCTGGTGATTATTTGTTTAGCTTCAGTGCATCAGATAAGGCGACAAAACATCATGTACATAATCACATAATGTGAGATAGACACATGACATTGCACACTCCTTTACTCAGACAATGCTACTTTGCATTAATCAAAATTTTAAAAGAAAGTTGAACCTTTAAGCTTCTTCAGTGAATGCTGAAGGTTCAGGTTTTGTATCATCAATGTTCATCATACCAAGCTCCATTATCAATCTTTTGAAAGTTGGTTTATCCAATGGTTTGGTGAAGATATACGCCAATTGGTAATGAGTGGGGATGAAATATAATTCAATATACCCTTTCACAATATGATATATGATAAAGTGATATTTGATATCAATGTGTTTTGTTCTTGAGTAAAGGACTGGATTATTGGATATTGCAATAGCACTAGTGTTATCACAAAAGATTGGTATCTTTTCATATTCTATATCATAATCAGCCAGTTGGCTTTTCATCCAAAGAACATTGGCACAACATCCAGTAGTTGCCACATATTCAGCTTCTGTTGAAGACATGGCAACTGTTTGTTGCTTTTTAGCACTCCAACACACAAGTTTGCCACCCAGCAATTGGCAAGCACCAAATGTGCTTTTTCTGTCCATATTGCATCCAGCATAGTCAGAGTCTGAATACCCTTTAAGATCAAACCTTGAGGATTTGGGGTACCAAATACCTAGACTTGGTGTACCTTTTAGGTATCTGAAGATTCTATTTACAGAAGTAAGGTGTGATTCCTTTGGGTCTGATTGGTATCTTGCACAAAGGCATGTAGAGAATTGAATGTCAGGTTTGCTTGTTGTTAAATACACGAGTGACCCAATCATACCTCTATACTAAGTCTCATTGACTGATTGTCCATTGAGATCAGGTCCTAAGTTGTTAGGGGGTAACATTGGCATTTTACTGAAGCACAATTGATATCATACTTCTTCAGCAGATCATTGACATATTTTTCTTGATTGATGGAGATGTCTTGGTCAGATTGTTTTATCTGATGACCAAGGAAGTATGTGAGTTCTCCTATCATACTCATCTCAAACTTGCTAGTCATAAGCTTGGCAAATTGTTTGCATAGTTTCAAGCTTGTTGAACCAAAGATTATGTCATCCACATAAATTTATACCAGAATGGTGTTAGTTTTAGATTTGTAGATAAACAATGTGCTATCTATTTTTACCCTGACAAATTTATGTTTAATGAGAAATGTTGAGAGAGTTTCATACCAAGCCCTTGGGGCTTGCCTCAGTCCATATAAAGATTTGTAAAGCTTGTAGACGTGATTTGGGTATTTACTACTCTCAAAGCCAGGAGGCTGTTTGACATAAACTTCTTTTAGGTCACCATTTAGGAATGCACTTTTGACATCCATTTAGTAGATGGTTAAGTTCATGTAAGTGGCATAAGCAAGGAAGATTCTTATGGCTTCCATACGTGCAACTGGAGCAAAGGTCTGATTGAAATCAACACTAGGCTCTTGATTGAATCCTTGGGCCACCAGCCTAGCTTTGTTTTTCCTCACCACATTGGTTTCATCTCTTTTGAGTATGTAAACCATTTGGTTCCAGTGGTTGATTTACCATATGAGAGAGGAACCAATTTCCAGACTTTATTTCTTTCAAATTGATTTAGTTCCTCTTGCATGGCATTCACCCATCTAGGGTGAGTGAGTGCTTCAGAAATCTTTGTAGGTTCAATTTCTAAAAGAAAGTTTGCATAGAGACATTATCTAGGTGAAGCAGCACTCAGTTTCTTTGACATAGATCTAGTGACTCTACCTTCTCTAGGATTTCCTAGTACGTTTACCAGCTATATGTGACTATTATTAGTCTAAGATTTTTGTGGAGCTGGAGAATAAGCACTGGTATCATGATGAGAGCTAGAGCTTGGAAGTCCATAACATGGAATTGGATTATCTCTAGTGTCTACTGAAGGATATTCAATAGACAAAGGTTCAATCAATGGAGGGCTTCCTTCTTGGTCAAAAGCAGCACATCCAAGACCTAATTCCCTAGAGATAGTTGGAGAATTTTGAGCAGGAGGCTCAGATTGTTCATCAGCAGCTTCATTTGATTGATCATGTGTGTGAGCATGCTGATCATTTTGTGACTGACCATTTTGGTCATTTGTGTTAGCTTGCTGATCATTTGATTGACAGCCATTAGTATTTGATACTGGAGGATTTCCTTTTGTAGGACTTGTCATATCTTCAAATGGATCAATATGAGGAACTGAATTGCTTGTTTGATATCTTTGAGAAGGCTCATAATGTTGAAATTTATTAGATGGATAATTATGAGATTCATGAATATGAAGTTCATCATCTAATGAATTTGCAAATTTGAGAGCTTTAGAACTTTCATTGAAAGTGATGTGGTAAGTCTCTTCAATACATTGTCTTCTTGTGTTGAAGACTCTGTATGCTTTAGATACTAGGGAGTATCCAAGGAAGTAACCATCATCAGATTTTTCATCAAACTTACCAAGGTGATCCTTGTGATTGTGAATGAATACTAGACACCCAAACACATGTAAGAATGAGATGTTTGGAATTCTCCCCCTGAAGACTTCATAGGGAGTCTTCATGTGTCTCTTCACAATGATGGATCTATTTTGAGTGTAGCAAGCAGTGGCTACAACATCAGTCCAAAAATGCTTAGAGAGAGCTGATCCAGCAAGCATTGTTCTTGCTGCTTCAATCAAAGTTTTGTTCCTTCTTTCAGCCACACCATTTTGTTCAGGTGTGTAAGGTGATGAGAAATTTTGTGATATTCCTTTGTCATCATAGAAATTGATTAGAGTATGATTTCTGAATTCAGTGCCATTGTCAGTTCTAAGTTGTTTGACATGAGTGTCATTTTGATTTCAACTCTTCCGATGAAAGACATAATGGCATCTGGTGCATGGCATTTCTTTGTCAGAAAATAGACCTAGGTGTATCTAGAATACTCATCAACAATGACAAGTGTATATTTTTCATGACAAATAGATCTAGGTTATATTGTACCAAACAAGTTCATGTGAAGCTGATGAAGGCTTCCATTGATTGAGAAAGTTTACTCTGTTTTAAAACTAGCCCTATGGTGCTTTCCTTTTTCACATGCTGAGCATGGTTTGTCCTTGGAATAAACAAGTGAAGGAAGACCAATAACAAGATTTTGTTTTGCCAGCAGAGTTACTGTTTTGAAATTTGGATGTAAGAGCCTCTTATACCAGAGCCAGTTAGTAATGTTGGAAGCTCGAGCAAAGAAACATGTCTCCTGAGTAGAGTTCATGTTCATGACATAAACATCTTTGACTCTGGGAGCAATCATCACAATTTCATGATTGGAGTTGAAGATTGTACCTTTTTTGTTATCAAACAGGACTAGATACTTTGCATCACAAAGTTGACTGATGCTGATGAGGTTGTGCTTCAATCCTTTGACACATGCTACCCTTGTGAAAACTATACCATTGCATTTCACTGAACCAAATCCTTTAGTAGTAGCTGATGAGTTATCACCAAAAACAACTTTAGGACCTGGTTCCTCCTTATACTTGTGTATATGACTTTTGGTTCCAGTCATATGCCTTGAGCAGCCACTATCCAGGTACCAAATAGGCTTCCTGAGATCACACTACACAAGTTAAGGAAATGGTCAGCTTGGTTTTGAAACCCACCTTTGATGGGTGGGTGTTTTAGATCTAGAAGGTGTTCTAGATCTGAAGGATCCTTTTGATGAGGATGAAAAAGATTGCTCAGAAGAAGAAGGACAGGTTTGAACAGCATTTGCTTTCTTAGCCTGAAGGGCTTCACCTCTTTTGAACCACTCTATATGATTGTGATCAGATGTAGTGTGGACATTACTTCCACAAGTTTCACAACATTTAGCAATAGAGTTTAGGTTCCTAGATTTGATGCCCCTTCTGAGAGAGATTACTCGATTATGTCCATGAGTGTCATGGTCATAACTTCTATAAATGTTACAAACAGGATAGCAGTGACAATCATCTGAGTGATGATTGCCCATACCACAATGAATGCATGGTGGGAAATGCATTTTTCGCCTAGAATGAGATGCTTCAGTGTTGTGAGCATCAGCACTAGTTTTAGCAAGCATATATTCAGTATGTTCACAAGTGCGATGGTCAGTCCTCTCACATTTAGTACAATAAATCACTTTTAGGAAAGTTTCAGTGAGATGGTTGTTTAAACCACATAAATTACAAGCCCTTTAAAATGGTGTCTTGTACCTATAATGTGGAGAGTTTGAAGGTTCATCCCTGAATCGGAAGAATTGGTATTTGTTGTTTCCTGAGTTGTAATTTAAGATCATTGATCTCTTGCATGACAAGAGACATTCTCTCATCTTCTTCAAATCTAGCGTTCTTTAGTTTATTTGTTGAAACTAAAGAGGTAGTTCCCTTATGTGAACCTTCAGCAGGATCTGAAGAGTTTTTTGATGAGTCAATTTTGACATGATTGGGGGAACTACTTTTGTGTGTTGTGTGAGACTTGATGATTGTATGGATTGATTTTGGTCCAGTAGAGGGTTCAGCACCAGCCAGCCTCTCCAAAGGAGGAAGTGGGGTACTTACTTCATTCTCTAAATCATCATCTGAATCATCTTCAGTAACTAAAGACTCAATAGGTGCTGATGTGTCAGCATTTGCCTGAAACTCAGGGAGAAGGATACGCCCAGTGTCATGATTTGGTAAATTCTCTTCACCTGACCTTACAACATCAGGGATCGAGCTACCATCCTCATTTGAGGCTTTGACAAAGACAATATCATTTGAGTTGGTGCTGGAGGATCCTTCAGCACCAAGCATTTTCCTCTTTTGAGCGGGAATTTGTTCATTCATACATTGATTTACCCTAACGGAGTTTCTAAGCCAAGATTTAACAATATCTTTTGCTTATTTTAGTTCAACCCTTAAGGAGTTGTTTTCATATAGAATTTCTTTGTTCAGTTGTTGAAAAGTAAGTACATAGAGTTTAGCTTCTTTTAGCTCTATTAGCTTACTTTAAAAATCATCAAGTTTAAGAACAATTTTATGATATTTTTCAAGCAGACTGTTTCTTTGTTCTTTAACAAATTTTAGATCAATGCACAGGTAATCAAAGACAAATTTAATGTCTTCCTTATCTTCTAATTCAAGAAGAGTTTGTACCTTTTTGATAGTGATGTTGACCCATTCACTATTTCGAGCAATTTATTTGGCAACATTTGAGTTAGAACCTTCATCATCAACAAGTGCCATTAGCACTTTCACATTTTCCATTTCATCATCATCTGAAGAGACTTCCTCTTCATCCCAGTCATAAGCTTCAGCAATAAGTCCTTTGTTCTTATCTTGCTAGGAAGCCTTGGGGGAAGAACCTTCAGTGCTCATAAGAGCCAATCTAGCCTTTATTTCTCTATACTTTGCCTTAAAGTCTTTTGCTGGTCAAAGTTTAGCCCTGTTTTGCTGAAAAGAAGTTGAAGCAATTTTTTTCGGTTGAAATGATGATTGGCCCGATGGTCTTGATTGAGCTGGTAAGGAATAAGAAGGAATGGATGTTTTGGAAAAACCATCCTTAGCACAATGACCAGCCTTTCCACATTTATAGCAAACAGTGTCAGCTGTAGCTTTTGTGGTGCTGGAGAACTTGCCTACTTTCTTAAAGAACCTTCTAGACTTGGCCAGAAGTGCTCTTTCATGAAATTCCTCTTTGAGGTCATTCAGATATTTCTCACTAGTTCTTGTTTCCTCTTCATCATCAAGACTATCTTGGAAGTCTTGGATGACAGCTTCACCTAAAGAAGGCTGTTGACAAGGGTGTAGCAATGGTTAATGCTTTACTCTTGCTTGAGCCTTCATAAATCCTATCATCTAGGCTTTCTTCATATTTTAGTTTCCCAAAAAGAGAGGCCAGATCACAATCTTTAATGTGATTGGCATTTCTCAAGCTTTGGCAGAAACTGAGCCACTTTTTTGGCAATGCATTGACAAAAACTGTGTTGGCTTTCAAATTTTGACAACTCAACACCATCATTTACCAATTCATTCATCAGAGCTTTATATCTGGTGAAGGTTTGAGTAAGGGTTTCCCCTTCTTTGTTTTTGAAAGTGTTATACTGAAGCTTTAAGTCCATAACCCTTGTTTCCTTCACATCAGAGGGTTCCTCATGATACAATATAAGGTCCTCCATGTAGATTTGGTTGTTTTACAATTCACAACAGAATTCATTTGGTCATCTGGGAGTACAGACATGATGAGACTTTTGAGACGCTGATCTAGGTTAGCAGCTTTTCTCTCATCAGTATTCCATTGTACTTCAGGTTTTCTATTGTCCCCAACCATGGGAACAAACGGATCATTTTTAATGATTCCAAGGAATTGGGGTTCGATTCCAACCATGTGGACAAGGAACCTTTTCTTCCAGTTAGTGAAATTTGCTACCTCTAGAACAGGAGCAGCCTTTAGTTGGCCACCCCTATACTCTAGGGTTTATGGTATTACTTGAGCCATTTGGATCTTGATTTGAAAACTTTAAAATGAGCATTTTAATGAAAAAAAATAAGAGTTTAGCTAATCAAACTGCTTTGATACCACTTGTTGGTCCCTTGTAACTCGTTATTACTTAACAACCTTAAGTAATAACTAGTTACCAAGACTCAAGTGAGTTGTTTTAACAATTGATAAGACCTAAGAACAATAAAAACAATACCAATATAACTTTCCAACGTATAGACTTTTATTAAAACTCAATAAAGAATCTATAACCCACTTTGTTTGCGGAATAACAAAGTGGTTGAATTACAATGTGTGGTGATCTCCTCTACTTAAACTTCTAACCAAAGTTAATAGTCTAAGCTCCAATCTAAACGTTCATATGATCTTTGACTATATGATTTAGATGGTATTGAGAGAGGAGGTTTTTCCAGAGTTTCTACTCTTGTAATGGTTAACCTTTTCTCTCTCAATATGCACTCCTTAAATAGGCAGTACAAAACTAGGGTTTGCATTTCGCATGTTCCCATGCATAAGTTTATCCAGTGGGTGGTTGATGCCCATGCTGGATAAACAGTACAAAGTACTTAATAAACTATTCTAGAAAAGATAAAGCTTGTACTTATAGCTAAATATACAAGCAACCTACTTTAACTTAAAGTAATCTTTTCCCGTCTAATGCAAACCATCAGAATACTAAAGTGTCTTCAGTATTCTAGAGCCAATCGACATCATTCAGTTTGGTATTGTCAAACTAAACTGAACTGAAAGTTCTTCTTCAGTACTTGTTCTTCAGCAACTAGACCCGCCTAGCATTTGAAGCAAAGACTTCTTTGTCTTCTAAGTTTACTGGAAGAGGAAGGCTGAACATCCTTCAGTAACACATTCTTTAGTAGGGAACTGTGTTCCTCTGGTCATGCTTCAGCAGACTCACCTTTCTGCTAAACATGAAATACTTAGGGAGATTTTATATTCAAATCCTAGAGTTGCTTCAGGGTCAGTAAATACTGACCCAACACCACCGCCCCATGAAGGGTTGCGGCTGGTGGTACCAAAAGGCCACCGAGAGCCTTGTGCTCTCGGTTGTGTACGCCGAACCAAAACAAACACCCAACAACCCTTTTTATTGATTACCTCATTATCATAACATGTTTATTTTTATGTTTTCAAGATTCATGTTCATATAAATCAAATAATAATAAAAAGGTTAAGGTTTTGTTTATACCAATTGCGTGGATGAAACGGGGATCCAACACACGAACATGTATACGTAATAACCAAAGATCAAATCACCAAAAATCGTCCTTGTATGTTGGTTGGCTGTCGCGGCTCAAAGGAAGAAGGGGACTAGGGTTTGTTTAGTTTTTCTAAAAATTGGTATTATGAAAATCCCTAGAGATCAATGTTTACTTGTGGATTACAAAATGGGCCGGGCCATGAGGCACTCCCTTTCTTTCTTTGTTGCCGCGGACACCACAAGCCCAAACACCAATTCATATGTTTTTCTTGTTAAAGAATACTCGTGAATGTTCGTACTTTAAATGTCGTGAATTAAATATTATACATAATATTTAACGTGCATTAATAATATACGTAGTTCTTGTAATTTAATATTCGTGACATGTGTCGTATATTAGAAATGGAAATTTATAATTTATTCGTGTTTTTATGTAGTGTACTGTTCATAGTAACTTATGCGAGTTTTACATGTATGTTGGCCGGATTCAAGAAGAACAAAGAAGGGCCCAAGGCTCGGCCCATCAAGTGTTGAAAAAAAATAAAACGTATGTTATTATCCCTATTTGTTTAAAACGTAGAAAAAAAAAACCTAGCTACATCTCTTTCTCCCTGCCGTCAGTTTTTACAAAAGAAAAGGGGGATTAGTCAGTTCTTGATCTTTTATTAATTACAAGTATTGTTAGAGGCCTTGTTTCTTAATCATTCCCGATCTGGTATTTTTCTAAACCTAATCCTTTTTTTTATTTTTAAATTAATCATGTTCATAAGATTGACCTACGAAATCAGTAGGTAAAACAATGTCAGATAACGTAATCAGTGAAGATTCAAACGAATTTGGATTGGTGGGTCACGGAAACCAAGAGTTTAAAACTCTCGGTGGGCTGTTTGTTCAACCAGTCGAGACCACTAGGGGTCTCGGTGGTGGTTTCTTGAAGTCGGCCACAACCAATGACCCAACAGGGGCGCTTGGGTTAGAAACAGTGGGAACCGAGAGCCTTAAGGCTCTCGGTGTAATGATGATCCTACATGTATTTCGTGTATATCTCATTGGTGGATTTAAAAAACCTCGCGAATTAACTTGGGTTACAGGTGTGGTTCTAGGTGTATTGACTGCATCTTTTGGTGTAATTGGTTAGTCTTTACCTGAACAGCAGGGGGACCAACGTGCGATCGGTGGGTAAAAACTAAACGGCAGCAGGGACATAATACAGTCTAGGGGGTAAGTCTATGTTAAACATGGGGTATTATATATGGGACAGGTCTCGGTATTAGATGTTGGACAGAACAGTGTATGGGTATTGGACAGGTCTAGGTATTATATGTTGGACAGAACTGGGTTAATATATTGGACAGAACTGGGTTTTATATATTGGACAGAACATGGCAAGGCTTTGCTTTGCTTGGTTTGTTTGTTTAGTGCGACCAAGAGGTGGGAGTCTCGGTAGGCTCGGGTTAAGGGCTCGGCCACATGGATTTTTTGCTATATTACGTTTGTTAATTTAACTAGTATAGAATACAAGTTATAATTAAATTAACCATGAAACTTGGGTTATAATTATTTAACATAATTAATCATGAATTTAGTCTAAGTATTTATTTGTTTACATAATTAAATTAATATCATACTTTAATTTAATTATATATTTATCAAGCTAAGGTAAAGTTTTATTAAATGAATTATTTCATTTTATTAATTAATAATTCTTAATAAAACCATGCATTATATTATTAATTAATAATTATTATTTTAGCCTAAAGTATTTATTTAATAAAATTTACTATATAATCATGACTTATATTTTATGCTTATTAAAACAATACCTTATATTTTATATACTTGTTAATCAAGCTTATTTTTAAATATGGAAACTTTCTATTTTTGGAAACTTTCTATTTTTGGAAACCTTTCTATTATTGGAAACCTGTTATTTTTAGAAAGTTACTCATTATGATATAACAAGTATATTAACACATAAAAACATGAAATACACTAATCAGAATACATGAAACATTAAGAAAACACATGATTAAACATGAATCAGTAAAACAAGTCAAGAACACTTAAAACAAGACAAGAATAGGTAAAACAAGTTAAGAACACGTCAAGTAATCTAATAATCAGAAATCATAAGTTAAACAGACAACTCATACATGTCCCTTTTTATTATGTAGCTATTGTGAAGTCAGAGTGATCTCCATTTTTGTTTTCATCCGTATTACTGGACATAAGGTACGGATATTCCGTCCTTCAGTAAGGACATTCTCTTCCTATATTAGGATTCCCCTTTTGCAGCCATCTGTTTTCCCCAGTAGTTACAGTAAACATATCAGTAATTAACATGATTAATATTTTAGATTACATGAGCTATATACATTGCCAGTTTCACCTAGTTATGGAGGTACCATAGCCGTAACACTTGAGGAACCGGTGTTATAACTCTTCCGCTGTGAGAGTGATTGTTCGCGGCGTCCCTTCACGTTTTAGCCAGTATTATTATTATTATTATCATGTGGGGCGAATGGGTGCATCCTAGTACAAGTTTAGAAAGATTACATGGTAACTGTGGTGTGTGCCTTACACCCATTACATAGAGCTGATCACTCCACACAGACTATTATAATGAGAGGCAACCCCTCTAATTGCATGACGAGGTCACCCCTCTATGTATTCATGCACGTTGATACCTTCACGACCTATATGGGCTCTTGGCATTTAAAATACAGTTTTTATGATATTAAACATAAGTTTTTTAGATATAAACTAGTTTATAAACATACACCAGGTTTTTCAGGACTTACATTATTTCGCTGCACTTTCATTTTTCTATCCTTTGTTTATGTTTCATTATTCATTTCCATGTCATATATCTGTTGACTGAGTGTATTGCTCACCCTTATATTTTCCTTCCATGTCCCAAAACGGCAGGTACCCAAGGACAGGCTTGAGCATTTGGAGCACGTGCATAGGATGGAAGCTGCCTTAGACTTCTTCTCCTTTTGCCTCATATACTTATGCTTGATTGGACACTTGTTTTGTCCTTCCTATTCCATTTATTTTATTTATGTTTTGGGCTTATGTATGGGAACCGATGTTTGATTCTTGTTTTCCCTTTTTGGTCATTTATGTTTTAGGACATTACCTTGCATGCTCTGATGAAACGCCATAATTATCATGTAACGGTCCACTTATCAAAGTGGGGTGTTACACCGTATGTGATACGATTAAAGAAGCAAACACGAACACACACTTGAAATTGATTGACGACCAAATCCTTTTTCACCTTCCCTTTTCTTTGCAAAAAACCGGTGACACCAAAGACTAGATAGCTAGGGTTTTTATTTTCTTTTGTAAATCTTGTATAATGAATTCCCTGGGATCTTTTTGTTACAAGTTAAGTTGCTTTCATCTTGCAGGGAGAGTGCAACTTATTCGTTCTGTTCTTTCATCTATGCATATTTATTAGGCGTTTGTTTTTATACTTCCTGTTAGAATTATTCAGGAGCTTGAACAAATTATGCGTGGTTTTTTATGGTGTCAAGGAGAGATGAAGCGGGGTAAAGCCAAAGTTTCCTGGAACACTATTTGTAAGCCTCTGAATGAAGGTGGACTTGGTATACATAGACTTGAAGAATTTAATGTTGCATTAATGACGTCGCATGTATGGAGTATTCTTGCTAAAAGAGATTCCTTATGGGTGCGTTGGATTTATGACTATAAGTTGAAAGGTAGAAGTTTTTGGGAAGTTCCTTGTATTGGTGATGTGAGTTGGTGTTGGCGGAAGCTACTCCAGCTAAGGATAATGATTCGTCCGTTTTTTTGGCACCAAATTCATGATGGTAGAGATACTTCTATGTGGTTTGATAAATGGGATGCTGAAGGCCCGATTCGGGATACTGTTTCGGTTCGACATATTAATCGTTCAGGGTTTGCGTTATCGGACAAGGTAAAGGACTTAATTCTGAATGGAGCTTGGATATGGCCGTTGGATTGGCATGATAGATTCCCGAATATTGTGTCTATTCCAGTTCCTGTGCTTTGTGATAACCGTAGAGATAGTATGGTTTGGCGGGACCACAATGGTATTCTCCGACCGTTTTCGGTGGCTATCGCGTGGGAGTCTATACGAGTGAGGGCTAATAATGTTGGTTGGTTTAATTTTGTTTGGTTTCCACATTGTATTCCTAGACATGCGATCCATTTGTGGTTAGTAATGAAGCAGAAATTGAAGACGCAAGATCGCCTTAAGCAATGGGATGTTGGTCCTAATATTGATCTATCTTCTCTTATGTGCCCCATGTGTAATCAGGTTCTTGACTCGCATAATCATATTTTCTTTGAATGTCCTTATTCTACTCAGGTATGGTTACAATTGCGAGATAGGTGTGGTATGCAAAATATTCCTCCTCAGATGAGTGACATTGTGGCGTTTATTACACCCTTGGCTAAGGGTTGTACGGTTATTAGTATTATTACTCGGGTTGTGTTAGTGGCTTCGGCTTACTTTCTTTGGCGGGAGCAAAATAATAGACTTTTTAACAAGAAGTCTTTGACGGTAGCTAAGCTTGTGAGTTCTATCTGCGACACGGTTCGGCTTAAGCTTATTACTTTTAAATTTAAGAAGATTTCTTCAGCGTCGTTAGTGATTCTTGAAGATTGGAAGATCCCTAAGATGTGTATTGATCAAGATGGGAGTGCCGGGTAAGGGTCGTACTCTTTTTTCCTTTGCGGGGTTTTTCCCATTGGGTTTTTCTCGTAAAGGTTTTTTAAGGAGGCGGCCTTACTTGGATCCTTTGCTCCCATTTTGCTGCTGTTGGAATGATGAGTTGGTCGCGTGGTTTCAAGATTTTTTCTTGATGGTTTTTGCTAATGTTGCATTTATGTCTTATTGTAGAAGTGTGTATTAGTGTTAGTTTTGGGTGTCTTTTAACCAATTGTTAACAAGCTGCCTGTAGCTTGTGGTTAATGTGGTACTTCAGCCACATTCCTTTGTACGCTCAACGCTTTTTTGGTTAATATATTTACCGGGGCAACCCTTTACCAAAAAAAATTAAGTTGCTTAACGGGTCGGATACCGGCCAAACAAACACCCTTATAGTATATATTTCGTTGTTTATTTCATTCCGTGTTTTAATTACTTCTCGTGTGTTAAAAGTCATGACATGTGTTCGTGTTTTAAACTTGTTTTAATCTTGTCTAGCATTATTTTTTATATATGTAAATTCTTGTCATTAAATAATAAAATAATATACGTAATACTTGTATTTATACATTAAATATTCATGATATGTGTCGTGTATTAATTAATTATAAAGTTTTAATTAATCCATGTTTTTTGTGTATTTAATGCTTCTTGTATTTTATGCGGGTTTTACACCACATTAGCTAGAAAGCTATAAAGCCTTTTCTTAACATTATCACAACCTTTTCGACCATTACTCCATGTAAACTTAACGCTTGTTGCGTCCATATTCTCCAAGCTACAAATATTGCAAGCATGGTGAAAAGCATCCATCTCACTAGTATTGCATCCTTGTCTCCACATTTTCTCAAAAGCATAAAGAACTTCATTAAAGTTACCAAAACAAACCCAACCTACACCTTGTCTCTGGTTTGGGCTCAAGGAGCACAACAACGCACAAGTTAGATGATTTTGTTGTTGTTTTAGCCAACCATATATACATGTACCTTTACATACAATACCACTATCTTGTTTGACTAGAAAATCAATGTGGTTTTTTGAGAAACTTGTAACATTTATATCATATTCATTCTTCCAAAAAAGTAACAATCAACCTGATCTACCAACATGATTAATAACAAGTAAATTATATTGCGAGAAACTGAAATTTAAACATGTAACTTCACTATCATGCATTCGAGTTTCCATGAGAAACATGATAGTCGGGCTAGATTCCTTCACCAAAGTGCAAAGGTGTCGAACAGTCCAAGGATTGCCCAAGCCTTGGACGTTCCAACTTAGGATACTCATTGTTTTCGATGGTGTTGCATCGTAACACTCGCTTATAAAGTAAGGTCCCGACTATCTTTCGGTTTCTTAACAATGTCAACATCCATGGTTCCCATGTTATTAAAAATATACACCCTTTTACTATGAACCTCATTGGCTTTACCCTTATGTAAGCTATTTTTTACCCCTGGTCGAGGCCATCTTTTCCACACTTTGAGTTGATCAGTAGCTACACTCACGTCACTTAGATTCTTATTATCAACACACTTTGGGACTGATTTGATTTGACCCCTCTTGCCTCATGATTGCTGATTTAGAAATTATTTTAGTCGTGTCGGATGTCTCTTCACCTACGGCGCCTCCATTATATCCTTCTAACTCCGCACCACTAAAAGAGCTGCTTTGAACTTCAATATTTCCATGAACCAAGTTGTTGTTTGTTAATTTTTTGCCATGGCCACAAAAAGGTTTTGAGTGAGCCCTATGTAGTATTGGTTCTATACTTTTGGTCCAACAATTGCTATTGCATAATTCAACATAAGGTGGGTTATGTGCTCCCCGAGCTACCCCGTCTTCCGTTGCATTAGACGCACGAAGATGCTCATGAAGCGGCCAATCTTTAAACGTTTTTCCGTCAATATCAAGTTGCTTAGAGAGGCACTCTTTCACTGTATGACCCAACAATCCACACCAATAACAGTAATTTGGTGGTTTTTCATATTGAATGCATAACCAAATCTTTTCATTGTGTAGGTTCATAACATTGACTAACCTACATAAGGGATTTACAATAATTATCATCACCTTAGCTCTAATATGTTTACTTCAATTTTAAAAGTATGTGTCATCAACGTCCATAACATCACCTCACTTAGCTGCAATATGACTCACCCACGTTTTATTTCACCTACTTAAAGGCATATTTAAAAGCCGAATCCAAAAAGAAACCTTTGACATGTCACTTACGTAGGTTGTTCATCTTTTTTTATTGGCTTTAGCACCACCTAATTACTTATAAAAGACCATGGAACATCTTCTAAAACCCTCTTGAAATTGACATAATGATCAAAATGTGCCTGTAACACCCTATTTCGATAAACGGATCGTCACGTAATAATTATAGCGTGTCATCAAAGAATGCAAGGTAAATGTCTAAGACATTAAATGACCATAAAAGAATCTGTAAACAACATCGGATCCAACATACGCTCCACAACAAAATGTATAAGTATAGAATGTAAGGAAAGGACTAAACAATGTCCAGCAAAGCAAAAGTATGTAAATGCATTAAGAATGAAAGAAGACTGGCGCCTCATTCCATGCACGTACTCTTGGTTCCTAGCTTTGCCCTTTAGTACCTGCCGTATTGGGACATGGAAATAGAAATATGGCTGAGCAATACGCTCAGTGTGCGGATATATAACATAGAAGGTAAAGCATAAACATAAGCAAGTAATGAAATGAAATGAATGGTAGCGGAATAAATGTATGTCCTGGAACACCTGGTTTAAGTTCATAAGACTGGTTTATATTTCTGAAAAGACTTATGTTTAGTTTATCTTGAAAATCTGTATTTTAAATATGCCCGGAGCCCATATATGGCATGTTATATCAACGTGCATGAATACATAGAGGGGTGACCTCGTCATGCAATTAGAGGGGTTGCCTCTAACTAATATATAAAATGAGTGGAGGGATCAGCTCATGTAACGGATGTAACGCACACACCGGAGTTACCATGAAATCATACTACTTGTCCTAGGATGCACCCATTTGCCCCAAATGATAATAATAACAAAGGACAAATATTGTAAAGGGACGCTGATCAATCACTCTCACCGCAGAAAAGTCATAACACCGGTGCCTCTAGTGCTGTGGTTATGGAACCCCCATAACTAGGTGAAACTAGCATGCATGTATATAGCTCATGCAATCTAAAATAATCATACATATACTGACGTGTTTAAGACACTTAAACTACTGGGGGAAACAGATGGCTGCAAACGGGGAAATCCTAAGTATAGGAAAGAATGTCCTTACTGAAGGACGAAATATTCGTACTTTATGTCTAGTAAATGAAGACGAAAACGAACGTAGAAGATCACTCCGACTTCACAATAGCTACATAATGAAGGGACATGAATAAGAGTCGATCATACTTGTACATACTTGTTAATTAGTTTACTTGACGTGTTCATACTTATTATACTTTTTCTTGTCTTGTCTTATTATTTCATGTTTTAATCATGTGTTTTTTAGTGTTTCACATGTTTTAGATTCATGTGTTTCATGTTTTAAGTGTTATAGTACTTGTTATAACATAACGAGTAACTTTCTAAAAATAGCAGGTTTATATATATAGTAACTTTCCAAAAATAGCAGGTTTCCATATATAGTAAGTTTCTAAAAGTAGAAGGTTTCCATAATTAGTAATTTTCCAAAAATAGAAAGTTTCCATATTCAGCATGTTATCATAAATAGCATGTTACCATATTTAGTATGTTTCCATATTTATCATGTTGCCATAAATAGTATAATTCCATAATTAACATGTTTCCATAATTAATCATATGCTGATTTTATATCATGTATAATTATATTATAAAGTTTAATAAATAATTAATACTTAGCTTATCTTATTATTATTAATTAATAATTTCATGTCATGTTATTATAAGTTAATACTAGTTAATAATATTACATGTTCCACGCTATTGAACTTTACCATAAAAGATATTAATTAACCTAAGTTTTAATTAATTAAATCTAGGTTCATGAATAATTAAATTACTAAATATAATATCATAAGTTTATTTAAATAAATGTACATACATGTTATATCATAACTTTATTTAAATAATCATAACCTAAGTTAATTTTAATTAAACCAACATTAATTAATACAATTAATAAATTTAAAACATAACATAACTATTTTTATATGTCGGTTTAATTACGTGTTCTTGAAAAATGTCAAGTTCCCGAGCCCAACCCCGAGACCCGACAACCGAGCACCACAACCCGAGGGCTGCGGCCTCGCTGTCGTGACTCGTCCGAGCCACAAACACCTCACCGAGAGCCAAAGGCTCTCGGCTCGCTGCTGTGCCCGAACCATACAGCCCCCCAACCAAAGGTGGGGTTCCCCTGCTTGCGTCTATTACCCACCGAGCCTCACCCTGGGTCTCGTTCCCACCGCTAGGCCAAGTTCCCCATCGTGGGTTCTTGGTCTTTGCGACTGCCAACCATAACACCACCACCACCAGCCAAGGCTTGCGGCTGGTGGTTCATATCCAACGCCGACCCCCATGGGGTTACGGCTGTTGGTCACGCGACACCACCGAGACCCCTTATGGTCTCGGTTGGTTGCGATCAAGATAAACACCACCCCTAAACCCATTATTTATTTTTAAACTTGCTAAATCCATGATTTATTTACATGTTCTTGCATTATTTTTAATGTTCATACATAAAATAAATAAAAACAAAAAGGATTTGAGTGATACCAAATGCGTGTGATAAACGGGAATAAACATGAACACGTTACCGTATCAAAACAAAAATCAAAATGAACGTCCTTGTGGTTTTGTTGTGTTTGCCACGACCAAGAAAGAAAAAGGAGGAGAAGAAAGTGTTTTAGGGTTTTAATTCTCTGTGATTATGTTTCAATAATAAATCCTTATTTTATGTAATATAGGATTTAGTCATTGGATTGGACCTTTGGCCCTTTCCATTGCTTGTTTGGACACCGGCCACAACACACACATATAGCCATTCTTTCATTTTTCGTAAATATTAGCGTGTGTGTTCGTTAAATGTTCGTGTTTTATAACTTGTATAATTTAATTATTATTCGTGAATACTTATCGTGCATTTATAATCGTGTTTACATACGTAATACTTATGATATTTAATTAATATACATATGGTTCGTATTAAATATTCGTGATACATGGCGTATATTAATTAATTATAAAATTCAAATTTAACTATAATTTCGTGCATTTAATGATCTTAGGATTTTTAAAGCGGGTTTTACAACTCTTCCCCTCTAAAAGAATAATTCATGCTCGAATTAGAGATACGATAAGCTGATGAGATAATAAACGTTGAATGACATATAAGCTGGAAAGACATGTAAGCTGAAAATGACATACCCGAGTCAGAACTGGAAATGAGGGTAAGAAGTCCGGATAGACTCCTCCGTTTCCCAAGTGGCTTCCCGCTCGGAATGATCTCTCCAAAGGATTTTAACGAATGGAATCGTCTTTCTCCTCATGACTGGTTCTTGGCGATCGAGAACTTTCTTGGGTTCCTCGATATATGATAGATCCTTTTGAATATGCTCGAATGGATATGTAACCTTATGCAATGGATGGTAGTTGTAACCTCTGAGTAAGGATACTTGGAATACATCATGCACATGAGATCGCTGGGGAGGTAAAGCTAGACGATATGATACTTCACTGACACATTCAAGGATCTCAAACTTTCCGATGAAACAAGGACTGAGCTTGCCCTTGAGTCCAAAACGCTTGACACCACGTGCTGGTGATACTTTAAGGAAAACATGGTCGCCGATATTAAACACTAGATCTCTATGATGTTTATCAGCATAGCTCTTCTGTCGAGCACGATCTTCCTACAACTTCGCCTTGGCGATGGCAACCTTCACATTGGTCACCTCTATCATTTTTTGTCCTTCAAGGATTCGTTCTCCAACTTGATCCCAACATATTGGAGCACGACACTTTCTGCCATAAAGCATCTCGAAAGGTGCACACTTAATACTTGCATGCCAGTTGTTGTTATAGGCAAACTCTGCCAAACAAATGTAGTCGTCCCAACTTCCTGACCATTCCAATGCAGAAGACCGCAACATGTCTTCTAATGTCTGGATGGTACGCTCCGATTGAACATCGGTTTGAGGATGAAAAGCAGTGCTAAGCTTAAGTTTAGTGCCCCAAACTTTCTGCATACCTTTCCAGAATTTTGACGTGAAACAAGGATCGCAGTCCTATATGATGTATGAAGGAGTTCCATGTAGTCGTATGATATCCTTAAGGAATATATCTGTCAGTTTGCTAACTGAGAAGTCCTTACGAATTGGAAGAAAATGAGCTGACTTGGTTGATCGATCAACTATGACCCATATAGCATCCTGTCTACTCTGAGTAAGCGGAAGTTTGGTGACGAAATCCATGGAGATTTTGTCCCACTTCCATGCAGGAATCTCTAACCGTTGCAGTAAACCACTAGCCCGCTGATGTTCGATCTTAACCTGCTGGCAGGTTAGACACTTAGATACGAAAGTAGCAACATCCTGCTTCATGCCACTCCACCAGAAATGTTGTTTAATGTCATGATACATTTTGGTGGATCCTGTATGAATAGAGAATGGAGATTTGTGAGCTTCTGTCAATAGAGCTTCCTGGAGCGTAAGATCATTCGGAACACATAGCTTAGTTCCTTGCCATAAAATGCCTTCTTCATCTACACGAAATTCTGTCTGCCGATCAAGATTCTGAATGATAGCCCAAATCTCACCATCATCTTTCTGAGCTTCCTTGATCCGAGAAATTAAGTCTGGCTCAAGTCTCAGATTAGCCCGGTACCCACGTTGTCCACGTACTAAGATTTCCATGTCTAATCGTTCCAAGTCTCGTATGATTTCCTCCTGTATCTTGATGCCATTAATCATACCCGACTTCCTACTGAGAGCATCTGCCACTACATTCGCCTTGCCGGGATGATACTGAAGATTTCTGTCGTAGTCCTTGAGTAGTTCCAACCATCGTATCTGCCTCATGTTAAGTTCCCTCTGATTGAATATGTATTTGAGACTCTTGTGATCAGTGAAGATGTAACATGATTCACCATATAGATAGTGTTAACATAAGATTCACCATGAACACGGGATTCCATCCGGAGGTCAGGGAGGATTGAAGAGGTGTTTAGCCATGGTAGAGAGAGAAACAAGAGATACTAGAAACTAGGTGTTTATTTCTAGTGAGAGAAAGAAAAGAAAGAAAATAATAATCCTCACTCCTATATGGAAGTATGAAGGGGTATATATAGCTCGGGACTTCAACTACTTACATGTGATATTATTAGTCCCTGCAAGTCCCGGCTATGTAAACTATTATAATTCCGTTAGTCGCACACATTTTAAGGCTAACGATCTTCCCCCAATGTGGAGACATATGGAATTACTTACAATGTTCCTGACAAGTACAAATACAACAATTATATGACAGTTTCAAAGTGCTTCCAATGCTGAGGATGACGTCGTTGTCTTCATGTCTTCAAGTCTTCAAGGAAACTTGTACCCCCAGTTTGAATCCCCTTTGACTTTGCTTGTTAAGGAACCATTGTATCATGTATGAACTGGTCCCCCCAATTCATACTCCATGTCTTGAAAAGCTTTCTTCATAGACTTCTTTTTGATGAAGTTTCTGAATCAGCTTCCCCCAAAACTAATATCCATATCTTGAGTAGAATCTGTAGCTTGAACAATATTCTATATTTGACATTTAAAGTGCACATCGGAATTTTGTAGAATAAGAAGCAAACCACACCAAGTAACTGCTACCTTGACATTTTTGGTATTCATGATTATGTGTTTGGGGGAACATGTAAGAAATCAGCAACAAATCTTCCCACGCTTGTAGAATATTTCCCCGTGGAAGTTGAACTAAGTACTCCAAAGTACACGTTTTTCCCCCATGATGGTTACGAACAATCAGAAGCATCATCTGACGTGTACGCTCAGAATCGCGAGATGTTCGTGTCTAAAGCAGAAATCTTCATAGGTTGAGAAAGGTAGAAAGACTATGAATGATTTGCTTAGACAATGAAGTATCTTTATTGACATTCTGTAGCTCAAATGTGTCTCGTGAGAATTGTTTGCTGATCACATCTATATTCTTGTACTCTCTGGCTAAACTGACCAACCTCGTATTCTTTCGGCTATCTGTAGTGACCAGTGGTGAAGTAAACCTCATATTCTAAACTTGAAACTGAAGTATAATCCCCCAAATTTGTTGCTTAAGCTTGTACTTTTATTGATTAATGAACGGTGCAGAACAAGAGTTCTAAGTACCTTATACCCCAAACAAGAAAAGGATAAGAAGTACAACACCTCTTGAAATATCCACATCTGCAAGTGAGTATGACACTGAGCACTACAACGTAACTCCTTTAAGTGATAGTTATCCATGTCTTCGACCATCCACCCCTTGACGCTGGAAACTGGATAATTCAAGTCTCAATCATAAATTTTAGCGCTCAAGCAAGTCATCAATCAATAGACTGGGTTTAGAGAAAAGGGGTAGAAGGGGGTGAGAAGGCTCGATGATGAAATAAGTAGACGTCTTCGTGAAATTCCACTTCAACTTCAAGTAACAAATACCAAACCAACTTCGTAATCACTTGACATTCTTTGCTCCGAATACTAGCCGTTTTGACATTTGAGTGAATCTAAAATGGATCATTTTGGTGTTTATTTGTTTTTGTTGTGTTTGTCGTGTTTGTCGTGTGTTATTTGAGTGTCGTTAACTAGAGAACCAACGATGAGTAAAAATTGAGAAGTCGTCAACGTCGTCTAGCTAACTTAACTTTTAAGCCCAAAATCAGTCATATGCCTAACTGATGCGCGGATCGAGAAATAAGGTTTCAAAACTATGATTTTCTTTGATCGAGATAAATCTGTAAGCACCATATCCCCATTATCCGTACATCCATCATATAGTCGGGCCCAATCCATCACCATATGAAAAACATTAGCCCAACTTCTTCTAAGAATTAACGTGGAAAGAAAAGATCAAGTCCATTTATTTTGATAATAAAATACGTCTCATGCCAATTCCAAATAAGAGAAAGAAAAACTAACGTGTCCCATCATCAGTTAACACAACCTGATCCTTCGGCCCACTTTCTGAGTAGCTTAATCAATATCCACTTGTAGTCTGGGTATCAAGTGTAAAGCCCATAAATTGACCAAATTTAGCTAAGCTGGCCCCACCAGTGATATCTATACCCGGTCCAGCTTCTAATATGTGGTCCAACAATGAGATTGAGGGATAAATATACGAAACCACTTACCCTAATCTCACTCATAACCAAAAACCTAATCACATTTTCAACAGCCGCATATTTTCTCCCATCTCAATCTATCACTTTCATCAGCTACCATTGCTCATTTATCCCAAAAACTCAATGAAGAACCTATCTATCTCCGACAAATCCAATCAATCGAAGAGAAGTAAACAACCTTCCTTCGTTTCTTGTTATTTGACAACAAGAACCCATAAAATCCATGCATACAAACCCTTTGCATCATTTGGATTCGTCTTCTAGATCTCATAAAGAGGTCTCGGGTAAGGTTCGATTAGTGCATGCATGTGAATTTAATTTATACATCATTCTTGAAGTTTCGAATAGTAAAGTGGGAAATATCACAAATCTATGATGGATCCTTTTCTCGAGTAATAGATCTTTAAAAGATCTTGAGGATTTAAAAGATAAAATAATGATGAGATAAAAAATGTTATGGTGGTGGTGATATCGAGACAGAAGAAACCGTTAAGAAACAATTTGACATAAAAATGGATACGGGGAAATAAAACATTTATCAAGTGAAAAGATGGATACTGACAGATTCAAATCAGACCACGAATCAACATTAACACAACACGAACTCAAACACCGATACAAAAACACGAAACACCCCCGGTTAGCTCTGATTCCAATTGTTAACATAAGATTCACCATGAACACGGGATTCGATCCGGAGGTCGGGGAGGATTGAAGAGGTGTTTAGCCATAGTAGAGAGAGAAACAAGAGATACTAGAAACTATGTGTTTAATTCTTGTGAGAGAAAGAAAAGAAAGAAAATGATAATCCTCACCCCTCCATGGAAGTATGGAGGGGTATATATATAGCTCGGGACTTCAACTACTTACATGTGACAAGATTAGTCCCTGCAAGTCCCAGCTATGTAAAATATTGTAATTCCGTTACTCGCACACATTTTAAGGCTAACAGATAGTGTCTCTAGATTTTGAGTGCAAAGACTACTGCTACTAGCTCCAAGTCATGTGTAGGATAATTCTCCTCATAAGGGTTTAGCTGATATGATGCGTATGCAATCACCTTCCCATGTTGCATGAGTACACAGCCTAATCCTTTACCCAAAGCATCGTTGTAGATCTGAAATCCACCTATACAAGATGGGAGGGTAAGAATAGGTGCAGTTTGTTGTCCCATATATTTAGATAATAGAATACGAAATAAAGAAAGATAGATATGAGAAGAATTTTAGAGAGAGAAAGTAGTGAGAGAAAGTAGAGAGAAAATGGTTGGAGAAACTTGTGAAATATTAGATTAGAGAAAATGAAAATGACCAACACCCTTCCTAACATGCTAGGAAGGGTTTATATAGCCTTTGCTTACATGTAGCTTAATGGGCTATATGATCATGGGCCGGGCTTTCCTTTTGGGCTTTAGTTACTTATTAATAAACTTTAGCCTAAAGTTAAGCCCGTATAACACGACTGATATACTACCTATTACAACGTTCTAAAATACGATACATAGTAAACATATGATCGAGCATTCTTGTTTGACTCAATATTTTTGAGGCTAACAATCTCCCCCAATGAGAGGTCATAACCTTGGTCATTTAGGAAATTTGTAGAGATTACTAATCTCGCCATAAATGAGTCTTGAACATGTAATAATAGTCTTGTTCCTTGATGCTGTGATCTTTGAGCCTTTGTCGTTGTCTTTCGACTTTGTCTTTAAGCTTGAGATCTTCAAAACATCCTTGACTTGTCTTTTCCATCTTGCGATCTTGTGTCTTCATCCACATGCTCACACCATTAATTGTTGAATATGTCTTTAGGCATGAGTATGTGGTTTCTGAATCATTGACTTTGCTGTGTACACCGTGACGCCACCTTCTCGAGACAAAACATAGACACGGACTGAATGGCTTTGACATTCGTCCTAAATCGGTAGCGTTTTACCTCCGGTCGGTGAAGACCGTTATACGATATTAAATACCGTACCTGTGATAGGTAGATTCATTTAAGAATCTCCTTGATAGGGTTTCGCGGCTGTACTAGCCGTTCTCTTTACTCGACCGTCTCAAAGCAAGACTGCGAACATAAAGAGTGAATCAATTAGATAGATATCCGCTTGATTAAAGTCGTCAATTCAAATTCCTGGAACAAGTGTGATTCGTAAAGAATCTTACCATTGTTGCTTTCCAGTTGACACAAGCTTGATTCATAAGAATCTCACAAGTCACCTACCGTAGCGCTGTTTGATGTTGACGCTAGAAGGATTTCCATTCGTCACTGTGAATATTAATGAATATCACTCTGAATGTTCTGGCAAGACCATAAAGATATTGTGTAGAAACCTGAAACGAGTTTGAATCAACAGAATCAAACCACTGTTGCTTTTCAGTTTTACACATGTTCAATTCATAAAGAATCTTGCATATGACCTACCGCAGTGCTGTTTGATGTTAACACTGGAAGGATTTCCACTCATCATTGTGAATACTAGGTAGTATCACTCTGAGTGTTCTAGAAATATCACAAGGATATAGCGTATGACTCTCTTGATCTTCATCCGTGTGTCCTAACGAGATTTGATTGATCTCTTGGCTCTAGACTCGATTTGTGCACTTTTAGTGGTCGGAGGCTGGAGCAGATGCCACCTATTTAATATCAACTATCTCGGAGTAAGAAAGTCAATAGAAGTCGTGTTGATCTCCGTGACAATAAAACAAACTTCTTTTGAGAGAAGCCTGAGTAGCTAGGAAAGGGTTGTACTTCACATCACTGGGTCCATGATGAGTTTGTCTTCATGATGAGTTGACCCGGTTTCTGCCTAAGTTGTATGGAGGGCTAATTTCTTTACACCCTTTATCCTTACATTTCTTTTTCATTCTTCAACCCCTTAAATGCTTACCAAGACATCATTACTAGCACCTTGTTGTGATTGTTCCAGTGCTAGCATCAGTACTTAGTCGGCATTCTACTACGTTCACGTTCTACTCCATCTTTCCTAAGGACTTCTAATAATCTATTGGATTGTCCCTGGGAAGATCCCTCCGATTCTGGTTGGATCATAGGACTTAAACCTAACCACCCTTTTGACACCAATAACGTCGTGAATTAAAGATGTTGTGGGTATTTGATCATAACGATGAAAAACCACTTTAAATTCTAACAAAGTGTTTGAAAAACATTTAACACCTTGCTAGTTTTATCGTTTCAGAAATGCTCCCCCTTCACATGTGCATTGAAATGCGAAAGAATTTAAGTAGACATTTTGCACATGTGGGTAAGAGTTAAAGTGTTTGAGTCTTTAGATCACATTTTAATCACATTTTCTCCCCTATCTCTAATATATAAAATCGTTTGATATTAGAGATACCAAATTTGATTAAAATATATTTTGGAAAATAGTCTTGAAAATCTTCGGGAGAAAGATGTGTCAATCTTTTGCATGAAATTAAAATGCTCCCCCTCAAAAATTGATCCAATTGAATTGTCATTGTGAGGATATGATCCACATTTCACTTTTTGAGGACGGGAGTTGTTGAACACATAATTTTTGAAAGATTTTGAATAATCATTGAGAAATTCTTGAAAAAATTGTGTTCAACGCTTTTTGAAAAATCCTATTTCTTTTTGGCGAAGAGGTTTTTCTAAAGCATAAACTTGAGTTCATAGACTTTGAATGTCTTGACGAATCCACTCAAGTGTAAGAAGATTTCTCTTCTTTTGCTGAGAGTAAGCGCACTAAATCGTACACTCCCCCGTGAATATAGATCCGGGTTGCAATCTGAAAGTGATTACAAGCCATTTTGTTGAGCTTAAAATGTTGAATGTTTTGTGACTAGCTCAACCCGTGATAGATTGCTCTACCCGTTGTTTTGAAATATTGTCCAAAATAGACAATTTCCTTTATTAAAAGAAGAAATGACATGTTTTGAAAAATATTTACAACTTTCATTCGAGCTTTATGTACACACCCGTTTCGTTATTGAGCGACATTTCTAGGCACGTCCATATTATTGATACTGAAAGACATTTCGAGAAGAATATTTTTGAATTTTGAAAGATTTTTTAATTTTGTGTTCTGTTTTTATATGTTTTATATTTTTGTATTTTGCTTTTTCAAAGATATTTACAGGTTGATGTTTGATAGATAAATCAAGCAGGCACCTTTGCCAGAATCTCCAGGTCTGCTGGAGTCAAACATCACATACCAATTTGCCTAACGAGGTACTCAAACGTAACACACACTAACAAGTAAATAACACCAAAAAACCCTAAAAAACAACAATGGTGGCAGAAAAAATTCCTTCTTGTTTGTATAAATTTTTTAACCTCCTGTAATCTGAATACCTTCTAATGATGATGTTTTCTCATTTAATCTTGTATTAATATTGAGTTATCACAGTCCTTATTAGGTTGCACGATTTTAGAGTTAGATTATTGGTTTTTTTTTTAATTTTTCTGATCCGCATTGCTGTTTGTGATTTTGCTTTGTTCTAGGTCGGTTCGTGTGTTTGTTCACTGGGTACCTGCACGATCGTTGCTATTTTGTTTTCATGTGTTATCGTAAGTTAGGGTTAGGTTTGGACGGCTGCTATTGGCTTTAAATTGGTCGGCTGACAAAGCACTTGTGGTCGGCTGACTTTGATCATTAGTTTAATGAATTGGTGCTTGATTGATCTATTATTCTATTAGTTTATTGAATTGGAGTGGTCGGCTGACATTTGTGGCGGCTGACCTTAACTTTGGTTAATAACTTGTGGCGGCTGATTATTTATTGTGTTCTTAAACTTTAGTTAATATTAAGTGGGGGTTTCGGTTGGTGTTGTGTTAGGGTTTCGGTATTAATTAATTGTTATCGCAAGTTTTGGCTGGTTGACATTAAGGTGGCATTGAATTTAGTGGTCGGCTGACCTTATTTTGTTTTTAAAAAATTGTGCTCTTGTTACTAGTGCGTTGGGTTATTATTTAGTGGTTCGTTTGATCGATTTGTTGAAGCTATGGTGGATTCGAGCAATGAAAGTGATAAGCCATTGTTTACAGGTTGGATGGATGTGGTTAAGGTGTCTACTCTTGAGGTTTTAGTAACGTTAGAGGAGATATCTAATTTGTTTTCTATTCCTTTGAATACTGTGCGTGACATTGAAGTGTTTGCAAATGGTGTGAAGGCAAACAAATTTCCTAAATGGTCTACTTTACCTAAGGAGACCACTATGCTTTATTATGAAGTTTTGTGTGAACGCCATAAGAATCTAACTAGCAGCACTTCTTCACTCAGTTCAGGTGGTTCGAGTGTGCACTCTGCACAAATGGCTAAGGAAACAGACCTTGCAGCTAAGGCTGCAACCATTAATGGTTTGCAACCGTGGATGCGGTTTTGAAATTATTTGGTGTAACGATTCGCACGGTTGGTGACGCGGGTGAATTTATGCATGAATTAAGAATGAAGAAACATCCTTTGTGGGAATTGATCTCACATGATCGTGCTAAAGAAATTCTGGAGTTACTTTGCAAATTTGAAGCTGATATGGTTACGTCTACTAATGGAGGTATTAATGCAGTCTCTTCTTCGTTTAATTCTGAAAATTTCTATGAAGGGGTTAATATCTCTATTCCTAGGAAGGTCGTTGAAAAAGTAAATGCTCGCTACCATAACACTTTATATGGTTACTTTCTTGGTAAAAGGATTGCATTCCCTGTGGTTGAGTATTTTGCTAAGAATAACTGGGCAAAACATGGTCTTAAGCGTATCATGATGAATGAGAAAGGTTTTTTCTTTTTTCAATTTGGATCTAGTGAGGGTCTTAATGCGGTTCTGGAAGGTGGTCCGTGGATGGTTCGTAATTCACCAATTTTTCTTAAGAAATGGACTATGAAAACGAATCTTCTAAAGGAGGAACTAACTCGTATTCCGGTATGGGTTAAGTTTCATGATGTCCCGCTACAGGTATTTGAAGAGGAAGGTATTAGTTTAATTGCTTTGTTTCTTGGTAAGCTTATTATGATGGATAATTATACTGATAATATGTGCAAAGAGTCTTGGGGTCGTCGTAGTTTTGCTCGTTGTCTTATTGAGATGAATGCTGATTCGGAGTTTATAGATAACGTTACTATTGGTGTCCCTGATCTTGAAGGCTCTGGTTGTACTAAGGAATTAATTCGTGTTGAATACGAATGGAAACCGCATAGATGTCATACTTGTAATATTTTTCCGTTGATTCTTGTCCGAAAAATGTTAAACCTAAAACGGTTGAAAAAGTGACAACTCATGTTGATAATGATGGGTTCCAACAAGTGCAAAGCAAGAGGAAGAAGTACAAAGGTAATTTAGGGAATCAAGTTCCGAGAGGTGTTCCATTGAGCGAGGGTTTCCAAGCAGGTAAGACGGTTGTTTTTCGTCCAAAAACTCACTTGGATACTACAAGTACGAGTGCTGATAATAGTAGTAAGTTGAATACTAAATCTGGTCAGTTGCAGCAGTCTAGCAATCCTAATGGTCCGAACAAGGGTAAAGCTCAAATGAGCAGTGTTTCTACATCTAATAAATTTTCATCTTTGTCCATGCCTGGTATTGACGAAGGGTTTCAAGTAAGCGAGGAAGATAATGAGGAGGAGGAGGGAGTCGAGGTCATCTTTAATGAATCGGTGAATCTTCTCAATACTCATATTGGGGCAAGCACTCCAACTGGCTGATCCCATGTTGATATTTTATTATTTTCCTCGTAACTTTATGTTATCGTCTTGGTTTTTGTCTAGTTTATATATTTCCAGTATTCTAGACTAGTTAATGTTTATGGCCTGTCATAAACATTTTGTTTAACAAGCTGCCTGTAGCTTGCGGTTAATGTGGTATTTCAGCCACATTCCTTGTACTTCAACGCTTTTTTTGGTTCTATTTACCGGGGTCATTGCTACCCTTTTACCAAAAAAATTAACGAGGTACTCAAACCTATCTTTCGACAGAGCTTTCGTAAACAAGTCGGCTAATTGGTAATCCGTACCAACAAAGTATAGTTCAACGATACCTCTTTCAACTTGTTCCTTTATGAAGTGATATCGGACATCAATGTGCTTCGTGCGGGAATGTTGTACCGGATTGCAGGAGATGGCTATGGCCGACTTTGAGTCACAGGACATAGGTACTTTATCAAAGTGGAAGCCATAATCCGTAAGTTGTGTTCTCATCCATAGAACTTGAGCACAACACGCAGATAGAGACACATACTCCGCTTCAGCTGAGGAAAGTGACGTGCAATCCTGCTTCTTGGAAGACCATCCCACAAGCTTATCTTGACCTAGAAATTGTGCACCACCAGAAGTACTTTTTCGTGTATCAAGACACCCTGCATGATCAGAATCTGAATAGTCCGTTAGAAAGAAACCAGTTTCCCTCAGATACCAGAGTCCCAAATGAATGGTATTCTTGAGGTACCGAAAGATCCGTTTAACCTCCTTGAGGTGCTTTTCAGTGGGTCGTGCTTGATAACGTGCACAATAACACGTAGCATGTGAAATATCAGGTCTGCTTACTGTCAAGTACATGAGGGGGCCGATCATGGAACGATATCTCGTTTGATCTATGGGTAATCCCTCCAAGTCAGCATCTAGCGATGTGGTTGATAATGGTGTCCCAACGGGGTCACATGAAGTCATACCATGCTTTTTTATTGTCTCTTGACAATACTTAGCTTGATTTATAAAGATACCACTTGGGGATTGGTGAACTTGAATTCCTAGAAAGAATTTTAGTTCGCCCATCATTGACATTTCAAATTTGATGTGCATTACTTTTTCAAACCATTTTGAAAATTTTGGGTTTGTAGACCTGAAAATAATGTCATCAACATAAATTTGCACAAGCAAAATGTCATCCCCATATTTATAAGTGAACAAAGTTAGATCAATGGAACCTTTTGAGAAACCTTTGGATACCAGAAATTTCGAGAGCTCGTCGTACCACGCCCTTGGAGCTTGCTTGAGTCCATATAGTGCCTTGTGGAGACGATACACCTTGTCAGGATAATGAGGATTAACAAATCCTTCCGGTTGTGTGACATAGACTTCTTCCTTCAAAGAACCGTTAAGAAACGTCGTCTTTACGTCCATTTGATAGACAGTGAATCCCTTATGTGCAGCATAAGCAAGGAAAATCCTGACCGCTTCCATCCGAGCAACTGGTGCAAATGATTCATCAAAATCAATTCCCTCTTTCTGGCCATACCCCTTAGCCACTAGCCTAGCTTTGTTCTTGATGATCGTATTCTCTTCATCCATCTTGTTTTTCCAGATCCAACGAAGATTTAATGGAATCACATCGGATGGTCTGTCAACAAGTTCCCAGACTTTAAGTCTTTCAAATTGTTGAAGTTCATCCGTCATCGATTCAATCCAAGCATGATCAGCCATGGCTTCTTTGATGTTTTTCGGTTCAGCAGTACTTGCAGCGAGTGCGAACATACAAACATCGCCATCGGTTGCTAGTTGTCGTCTTGTACGAACGGGCTGTGAAGGGTTTCCGATTACGTAAACCAAAGGATGATCTCGGGTCCAATGATGTGTTGAAGGATGTCGTTGATAGAACGTATGCATATTTGACGGATCAACATGGCGGGTAGAAGACTCTCCAGTTTCGTGTACCGGTGTACCGAATGGGTTGTGAAAATCGTCATCGTCAGATAATGCACCGTCTGCTTGATTTGTGTTCTCTGGAGCAATGACAGTAGTTGTGGATGTTGTAGGATCGATTGTTGAAGTGATATTTTGAGGAGGTAAATCTGCAGCAACCCGTGTTGAAGTAGATGAAGTTGTATCCTTTTGTTGACGATGATCGGTATCATCATTCGTATCATGAGTGACAGCGGAAGACTTTGATACAACATGTTTCTCCCTCGTGAAATATTCATCAAACATTGGTCCATATAACATTTCCAACTCTTCAAGTGTCGTGTCCACTGTCATATCTGCTCTAGGAACATGTTCAGGAACCAGCTTTGAACTTGACGGTTCATTGTTGTGGTCTTGAGTTCCGAGTTCCGTGCGGGTGTGAACGGAAGTCATTTGTCGTTGTGGATCGGGACGTAAACTGTTTTGTTCAAGTGCCATCTCTTGTAATTCATCAAATCTGATATGAATAGTCTCGACTATCAATTTTGTTCTCTTGTTGTATACTTTGTATCCCTTAGACTGAGTTGCATATCCCACTAAAATGCATGCATCACCTTTCTCTTTCATCTTGTCCAGATTTTCACCATCTCGTATAATGTAACACGTACATCCAAAAACATGAAGGTGTTTGAGTGAAGGTTTGCGATCATTAATTATGTGATATGGTGTCTTTTCGTGTCTTGGGATAATTAAAGAGTGGTTTTGTGTGTACCATGCGGTTGACACGGCTTCGGCCCAAAAGCATAGTTGAAGTTTTGAAGCGGATAATAATGTTCGAGCAGCCTCAACTAAAGTACGGTTTCGTCTTTCAACAACGCCGTTTTGTTCGGGTGTTCGAGCAATAGATGTTTCATGTTCAATTCCTTCAGCTTCAAAATAGTTTCTCAGTTTTGAATTCAAAAATTCAGTACCTCTGTCAGTACGAACCACATTAACTTGAGCTTGAAGACCACGTTGTATCACTTTAAGGAAGCTGATGAGAACATCGGGTGTTTCATCCTTGGACCTCAAGAAGTGAGTCCATGTGTACCTTGAGTAGTCATCGACAATTACCATAACGTATTTCTTCCCATTGATACTTCGAACACGCATGGGACCACACAAATCTATATGAAGAAGATCTAACCGTCCTTTAGAGCTTGTTGTAGTCTTTGTCTTGAAACTACTCCGTTTAGCTTTACAAAGCTCACAAGAAGAACAAAGATGATCTTTGATGAATTTCAAGTTAGGAAGGCCTCGCACAATATCTTTCTTGGAAAGCAAGTTGATGGTATCAAAGTTAAGATGAGATAAACGTTGATGCCATAACCAAGCTTGAGTCGTTGAAGCTTTAGCCATGAAACAGATTGGAGTTAAAGATGTGGATTCTTGTAGTGAAATAGTGTAGAGATCAGTACTCCGTGTTCCGGTAAGTAAGTCATTCCCATCATAATCACGAACAAAACATGTCTTCTTTCTAAAAGCAACCTCCAAATCCGCATCACAGAATTGACCAACCGAGAAAAGATTTTGATTGAGCCCTTCGACGTAGTAAACCCTTTTGATAGTGATATTCCCCTGAACCAAGTCTCTATATCCTAGGATCAGTGCAAATTGATCATTTCCGAATCGGACCGTACGCAAGAACTTCTCCACGAAGTTAATTAGAAGCTTGAGATTCCCCGTCATGTGCTTCGTGCATACGGAGTCCAGTACGAAGAGAATTATTTCGATCACCTGTAGAAGAATTAGAACACGATGGAGCATTTGCTAAATTGGATTCCATGTTAGTTGTGATTTCGGATTCATTAGTTTCCCTAGGTTCATCACTTAGAGTCACACTAGCGCACGTAGTCACATTTTCTGTCCTAACCTTAGGCATCCATTTATATCCTGGAGGACATTGATTAGCAAACCACCATTTCCAAGGCTTACTAGCAGACTCATATAATTCCCTAATTCTGCTTCTAGGGTTCTTAGTGGCGGAGTCTGATGCAATACTTTTCTTAGGGGGGTTGCACCAGAATGGTTCACTTTACGTTTGGGTTTTCTAGCACTAATAGGCATCACAGTTTGCTTCTTAGTTCTAGTTTCTACGCCTTTGACATTATTCGAAACACACATAGCATGATTAGCATTAGCACACTTTCCACATTTCACACAAACAAACTTAACATTCAAAGCATTCAAAGTCGAATCATTCATATCGTCATTACACGCGATTACAGACGTTTTATTCTTAGAAACATTGGAAATCCTAGGGTGGTCTTCTACTGTCTTCATCTTCCCTTGACTTTTGTTTTGCCAAACCTTTTCATTCATGCGAGTGCTCTTAAGCTGGGGCCGGCTAACACTATCAGTGGGGACTACTCCTGTAGTAAAAGACACACGTCTATTAGTGTTTCTAGAAGTCTGAGGTGATTGAATTTCTTTGTTTTGTGTGGGTTTAGTGGCCAATCTATACATCCCTGGTTTAACCACATTTGTGTTCTTAATGCTTTGTGATCGAATATGTGTTTTGGGAGTGTTTTGTGGTAACCTATCCTTCCCATCCGTCTTGGGGGCAAACGCAGGTTTTGCAAATGCAGAATTAGAGAAAACAGATGGTTTTCCTAAGACAGAGGGTCTAGTCACTTTTTGAGCATTGGGTTGTCTTACAACAGGTTTCTTAACACTGGGTTCCACAATTTTCCTACCCATCTTAGCAACGATTTTCTACAACTCTGTTATCACTCTGTCCTTGTCTTGTAACTGAGCTTTCAACCCTTTAATTTCCAAATTCTGTTCATTCATTTCTCGAAACGTTTGGGAAAGTTTTTCTTGCAATTTATTATCATGTGGAAAACTACCAACGTCTTTTTGCAAAGCAAGTTCAAGAGAATGACAATGTTTTTGAAGGAAATCAGTTTTGTGTTGAAGTAACTCAAAAGCCTTTTTATCAACATTTTCTTTATGTTTCGAAAGCTCAAGTTCAAGATGCTCACATTCTTTGATTTTATCAAGATATTTGCATGCAACATCAGAATATTCATCGATATCAGCACAAGATTGAAGAGTAAAACACAAAATATCTTTGGAGAGACATTCTTCTAAGAGTAGATCATATTCGTTTAAAAATTCCGATTTGTCATTTTGAAGTTCATCAATTTTTTTCAAGAGACTCAACATATTTCAAATCATCAAACATTTCAGACCGAATCAAATTTTCAAACTCAAGAACATGTTCTTTTATTATCTTCGTATTTGGTATTAAAAGTTCTTTCACAAGCACAGTTATGTCGTGAGGAATCTCGGTTTTCCACTTATCCTTTTGACGTTTTTCTCAATCGCGTTCAACAATTGATTGAACATTATCAACGTGGTGTTTAAGAAAACCAAGTATTTTTCTACTTTTGCTTTTAGAAGCATCTAGAGGCAAATAGTTAATATATTTAAAAACATTAGTTTTCCTCTTAGTGGCAAAAGCTTTTTTCCATTGAATTCTTTTTTGTTTGCATTCTAAAATAATTCCTCACGAGACTTCTGTTTTTGTGGAGTGAAAAGACCATAAAGACTGTTTAGATAAGCATAGTTATATGGTTTCACAAAATCTTTATTGACCGGTGATCTACTCTCCTCATCCCAAAGGGACGTTTCTTCACTATCGAGGTTAGCTACAGGGCAGTCATTATCAGTCCATTCGGACTCATCAAGATATAAGTGAGGGTTCGCAGCCTGAGCTTGTTCGAGGTACTTGGGTGTGGCAAAGCTAGGTTGACCCTTGAAAAACGACCGAGGTGCTATCATTCTTACGGTTTGAATAGAGTCATGTGTATTATAAACAACTTTTTTCAAAAAATCGACTTTTTCTTCGAGATCCTTTACTTTTTCAGTATCTTTGCTTTGTCTATTTTTGAAATCTTGTTTTAATGTTTCAACCTCTTGTTTCTTCTCGTCAAGAATTTTAGCAGAATTGGTGGTGTTCATAGAAAGCCTCTGTTCAAGTTCATTAACTTTTGTTGTGGCAAGGTACGTTTTTTGACGTTCATCACTTAATAAAACATTAAATTGACGTTTTTCTTTAGTTAACAAAGCAAGAGCTTCATTGTATTTATTTTCAAAATCGTCCTTTTTAACGTTGATGACACGACTTTTGTACCCCTCAAGCTCGTTGGTCTTCTAAAGAAGCTCAGCCCTATAACTATCAATAGTCTCACTAGATTTTACAAGAGCGGCTTTGCATTCTTCAAAGTTTTGAGTGAGCGCTGCGTTTGCCTTCTTTAATTGCTTTTGATTCTTTCTATTTTCATTGACATCTTTTTGTAAACTAGCAATTAAATTAGCAAGCGCGACACGCTCCTCGTCATCATACTCATTTGCATGTTGATCATCCTCAAACTCATTATTGCACATGTCTTATGAATCGGGTGTGGTATTGCTATCAACCGTTTCCATCATACACGTGTCAGTAATTGTTGTTGGTAGATCACTATGCTCATGTGTATCACCAAACACATTATATTCAGCATCATCTTGTACCTTATCAATTGGCTCAGTATCAAAGATAGGACCATTTTCATCTTCAGTGACGTTAAGGACCTCATGAATCTTTGCCATGTATGAATAATGTGCCTTGATTTTGTTGGTCGGAGAGTTCATCATCTGTGTCGTCAAGCATTTCTCCTTCCTCAGCTGATAACTTGATTCCAGATTCCATTTTCTTGCACAGCAGCATCTTTTCCTTATGATAACCATAATCTTTAACCCTCTTTGGCTGCCTGCATTCCTTAGCCAAATGCCCAAAACCTCTGCAGTTAAAACACTAAATCCCACTTTGTTGCACAACTTGAGTACCAACAGTTTCCCTATTTCCAACAACAGTAGCCACCTTCTGATTATCATACTTAGGTTTTCGATCATACTTTGGAGGACTCTCAGCACGTCTTCGTGTGTCATACTTTGGAGGGCTCTGTGCATGGGTGTTCCTCGGGTTTGAAGATGTTCGAAGGTTGTTGTTGGTAGGTTTGTAGATTTTCTTATATTGCTTCATAACGAAAGCCATTTGTTGCTTGAATTCCCTATCCTTTTGAGCTACTTCTTCATCACTGTCTTCTTCGGATGATTTCTCAGGTGTGGGTGATGGTGCTCTTGCAACTTCTTTGCCTCGGGATCGTGTTGGAGCATGTGACTTGGAGACAATCGATGATCGTGGTGATGATGATTGAGTAGAGTAGGTCATTGAAGTACGAGAGTGATAATCTGGGTAATGTTGAGTGGTAGACACCAAAGCAAGTGGATTAGAAATCTTTTCAACTCGTTCAGCTCGAAGTTCATTTGCCTCATTTTGAAATTGTTTCAAAATGTCAAAGAGCTTGTGATATGAAACTTCGTCTAACTTTTGTTGTTGTTTCACCAAGGTGACAAACCGTGTCCACTCTGGTTGAAGTTGCTGTATAAACTGGACATTAACTTGCATGGTAGAAACTTGCAAGTTGTTTCGGGTCATATCATTCATCATCTTGTAGAATCGGGAGTAATAAGAATCAATTGATTCCCCATCCTTTGATGTAAACTTGCCAAAGTTCCAAAACATCTTAGTTTTCACATCTTGTTTGTTAAGTGATTCACCTTGTTGCAATCTTTCAATAGCCGTCCACATTTCTTGAGCAGTAGGGCATGTGTCAACCGTAGAGTAAATTTCATCTCCAATGCCACTAAGAATTAAGTAGATTGCTTCCTTCTCTGCATCAAACCACGCACGGTTCTCTGGGGTGAGGTCGGTCCTCATTTCATCACGTTCATATGCGGGTTGTGCGTCACTTGTGTCTGTGGCTGGTACTGCAGGAACTTGAATCCTTGAGAGTTTATAGGGTCCTTCCAAAATACATTGCCTTAAAGCATCACCGTTAGGTTTTGTGTCAAGGTAACGTATAAAACGGGATTGCCATTGATCATATCGACCCGACACAAGCATTGGTGGTCTTTCCTTGTTACCTGCCACCATTATGTTGTTGTTCGTCACACGATATTCGGCAGTAGAATCCATCTCAATATTCTCTGAAATGATGAATCGAATGTGGATCTTAAGTAGTTGTGTTGTGATTGTTTGGTTGTTGAAATTCCGAAAATTGCGATTTTATCTCAGTCCGACAATAAATTCCTCAGTCCGACAAAACGGTAGACCTAAAAAATTTGTAATCACCAAATTTTGAAATCGAGCTAGAAATAGCCTAAAATTGCGATTTTTTTTTAATCTTCGTGTAAACTACGTTCCGAAACTAATCTAGATGGTGGCTAAGTCTAAAAAATACTCAAACAAAATTTAGCTAAACATGTCATCGGAATGTCCATCGGAATATCCATCGGAATGTGCCATCGGAATGTTGGCTGTCGGAATGTTGCTGATATCGCAATGCACTTGTCGGAATGTTTAGATCGGAATATGGCTTAGATCGCAATGCACTTGTCGGAATGTTTAGATCGGAATGTCCTTCTGTCTGAATGCTTAGATCATAATGTATACCTGTCGGAATCCTTAGATCGGAATGTTCAGATCGGAATATGTTCAGATCGGAATGTTCAGATCGGAATGTTCTGATCGGAATGTGTCTAATACAAATTTGGCAGAGTAACAACTCAAAAATCCCTTGAAACCGTCGGAATCCCAGATCGCAATGTACGATCGAAATGTCTCGTCGGAATAAGGTATCGAAATCCTTAGATCGCAAAGTAGAACCTAGTGGTTATTGCGATCTGGCCTCACTCCCTTTGTACTTTCCGATGGTGATACTAGCTAGAATTTCGGAAAGATGAAAAACAAGAAAAGTTTTCAACTTTTGATCCAAAAGACTTGTGTTTTAGCCAAAAACCAAGATACCCAAGTCACTATGACACGAATAAAGAAGTTATACGACTTGAAAAACACTAAAAAGCATAGAAAATTTTGAATTCGTGGAAGAAATAAGGATCAAACCAAATAAATCAAATAAAAACGCAACAACCAATCACAAAACTACCCCATGGCGATTTATACCAATTGTTGTCCCATGTATTTAGATAATAGAATACGAAATAAAGAAAGATAGATATGACAAGAATTTTAGAGAGAGAAAGTAGTGAGAGAAAGTAGAGAGAAAATGGTTGGAGAAACTTGTGAAATATTAGATTAGAGAAAATGAAAATGACCAAGACCCTTCCTAACATGCTAGGAAGGGTTTATATAGCCTTTGCTTACATGTAGCTTAATGGGCTATATGATCATGGGCCGGGCTTTCCTTTTGGGCTTTAGTAGCCTAAAGTTAAGCCCATATAACACGACTGATATACTACCTATTACAACATTCTAAAATACGATACATAGTAAACATATGACCGAGCATTCTTGTTTGACTCAATATTTTTGAGGCTAACACAGTTACTAACCGCTTCTTGAGTTCTTCAAAGCTCTTCTCCCGCTCATTAGTCCAAACGAATTTCTCTCTTTTCTGCATCAACTTGGTCAAAGGTAAGGCTAGTCTTGAAAAGTTCTCCACGAATCTGCGATAATAACCGGCTAAGCCTAGGAAACTACGACCTCAGTTGTAGACGTCGGTCTTGGCCATTTAGTGATAGCTTCAACCTTCGCAGGATCCATAGTAATCCCTTCTGCGGAGACAATGTGACCTAAGAATTCCACTTTGTTTAGCCAAAAATCACACTTAATTTGGCATACAACTGTTTCTGACGAAGAATCTGTAGCACAATACGTAGATGTTCTTCGTGTTCTTCCTTGGATTTAGAGAAGATGAGGATGTCATCGATGAATATGATAACAAATTTGTCTAAGTACTCGTGGAAGACGCGGTTCATAAGGTCCAGTGAAACCGCAGGAGCATTAGTGAGTCCGAAAGGCATGACAACGAACTCATAATGGCCATATCTTGTGCGAAAAGCAGTCTTGAGGATATCCTACTCTTTCACTCGCAGCTGATGATAACCGGATCTTAGATCAATCTTGGAGAAATGCTTGGCACCTTGTAGTTGGTCAAACAGGTCGTCGGTTCTCGTTAAGGGATAACGGTTCCTAATCGTGATCTTATTCATCTCACGATAGTCAATGCACAAACGCATGCTTCCATCCTTCTTCTTAACGAAAAGTACCGGTGCACCCTATGGTAATACACTCGGTCGGATGAAACCTCGCTCCAGTAATTCCTGCAGCTGATCTTTTAACTCCTTGAGCTCTATGGGAGACATGCGATTAGGAGCCTTAGAGATTGGTTGAGCTCCTAGGATGAGCTCGATGTTAAACTCTACTTCACGGATAGGTGGTATACCCAGAAGTTCTTCTGGGAATACATCAGGGAATTCTGAAACAACTAGTTGATCTTGGATCGATGGAACTTCGACAGTAATATCATGAATTAAAGCTATGAAGCCCTTGCAACCATGAGATAATAATGCACGAGCTTCTAACGTAGAGCTGATTTGTACGGACTTTCCTGGTATAAAATCATTGTGAACGTACTCTGGTGCTTGAACATCACCGAAGGTAACCCGATAGGTATGACAATCGATAGTATCATGATGCTTGGATAACCAATCCATGCCTAATATGAGATCAAACTCGCACATATCCAAAGGAAGTGCGTCAACTGGGCGAATCTTGTCATCGAATTATAGTGGAAGATCTCTGTACACTTGGGTAATACATACAGAGTCTCGCATAGGCGTAGATATACTTAAAATATTCTCTAATGGCGTGGGGATTTTATTAATACTAGTGGCATACATAGTGGATATAACTGAATGAGTAGCACCAGTATCAAATAAAACACACGCAGCATGACCGTTCATAAAGAGGATGCCAGTGATAGTACCTGAGGACTTATTAGCTTGGTCCCTTGTGGTAGTGTAGACACGCCCCGAAGATGGTGCTTTAGGAAGAGCAGCACTAGAAGTACCAGCAGTATCTCCCTTCTTGCAATCTTTCAACATGTGTTCAGGTAGTCCACACTTGAAACAGACGTCGGCTGACTTACGACATGGTCTGGGATGTCTACGACTATAAGTCGTGCAGATGGGGTAGGTTTAACCTCCTGGAGGTACTCCTACTACATGAGAGCCTGTTAAGAAATATGCGTGAGACATGATTACTTGGCATAAACATGACTGCACTAAAGTTTAAATGATGGTTTACCAGATGAAGACGAGTTGTTGGACTGCTGACCCTTAGCATTTTGGTCGCGTACACTCGCAGAGTTCCTGTTTATGATGCTGACATGTTAGTATGTAAAACATACAACAACATAACATAGAAAAGTTTAAGAATTTAGGGACCTGTTGTTGTTGGACTGGATGTTGTTGTTACGGTAATTATCATTACCGTTCCTCTTGTCAGATCCATAACGGTCGTTAGATTGACCGTGCCCCTTGTTGGCATACTGTTCAACGAACTCCTCTCGTTCCTGAAGCATCTCTAGCTTACGGGCTGCATCGACCACCTGTGCCACTGTAGTGAAAGTAGCACATACCAAGTTGTTGGCAACCGAGGTGCGAAGTGCCCCGCGAAACTTCTCAGCCTGCTCCGCAACAGTTCCTGCGGCTGGACCCAGAAATCCTGCCAAACAAAGAAACCTTTGCATGAATTCGTTGTTGTTTTCACCAGCAATCTGCGGAATGTTGTGGTAGTCCCTCTTGAGCTTCTCTTGCTCAGCATGTGGAAAGTACTGATTAAGAAAGAGCTCCTTAAACTTGTCCCATGTTAGCTGTGCAACCCAATTGTCACCACCGTTGGACTACTTGACCGATTTCCACCACTACAGCACATCACCTTCAAACTTATAGCAAGCCAGTCTTGCCTTGAAAACACCATCACAACCCATTGCATAGAAAATCTTCTTGATGAGAGAAATCCAAGCTTCAGCCTCATTGGGGCTGTCAGTCTGCTCAAACGGACGGGGTCGCTGTTTGTTGAATCTCTCCAACCAAGTCATAAGAGTAACAAGTAGAGGAGGAGGTGGAGGAATGTTGTGATTGCCATGAGCCAGGAATTCCACATGAACTTCATCTCTGATTTCATGGCGAAGTTGGGGAAGGAGGGCTTGTAGAGCTGCATTGACAGCTACTGTCAAATCTAGAGCTGCCTATGGTTAGTTCACTTAAAACAAAAGACATGGCGCGGGGACGCCAATGGGTCGGTCCCAAAGTTAAAAGTTTCGATAAAATCACATGCGGCTAAATAGGGCCAGTCCTGTACCAACCATTACTTACTCATAAATCTGCTACAATGATATGAATGCATGTAATAAAAATGAAAATAAATAAATGCATGAAAACCAACTATCAGTTCTTGGAAGACACTAGTGACTACCCGTAAGTTACAGGTCATGTTTTACAGAGCTACAGGTCAAAACCTTGGCTCTGATACCATAATTGTAACACTCCATTTAATAGGATAGAATGCTATAGTAAATTATGGTGTGTCATCAAAGCATGCAAGGTAAATGTCTAAACATTCATGACCATAAATAGAAATTCTGGAATCAAACATCGGTAGTCTAGTAACTCAAACACAAGCAATATAAGTAATGTAAATGGAAAGGACTAAACAATGTCCAGAAGAAGTAAAGTACGATAAAGTAGGAATAAATGCATAAGGTAAAAGAGGCCGGATAGCTTCCAATCCGAATGCACCTACTCCAGAGTTCCTACTTGCGTCCTTAGGTACCTGCCGTTTGGGAACATGGAAAAGTAGACGGCTGAGCATAACGCTCAGTGCACGGATATACAATAAAGCATGGAAAACATAGAATATGGAATCATATAAAGAGTATAAAGCATGAATGGCAGCGGAAATGAATAAGTCCTGGAAAAACTAGTTGTCTGTCATGTTAACTGATTTTAGTTCTGAAAACATAGCTTATGTTATTTATGAAAATCTGTATTAGTTAATGTACCATAATAGCCAATATAGGTCATGAGGTCAACAACGTGCATGAATACTTGGAGGGGTGACCTCGTCATGCAAATTAGAGGGGATGCCTCTAATTTAATTGGTAAGTGGGTAGGAGGGATTGGGTAGGAGGGATCAGCTCCTTGTGAAGGATGCAAGGCACACACCACATTCACCATGAAATCCTGACTGAAACATGTAACTAGGATGCACCCATACGCCCCACATGATAATATAATAATATAATAGCCAAATAACTGAAAAGGGACGCCACGAGCTATCACTCCGCCGTGGTGAAGTCGTAACACTAGTGCCTCTAGTGTTATGGTTATGGTACCTCCATAACTAGGTGAAACTGGTCATGCATGTATATGCCTAAGTTACTAATAAACATAAGCATTTAATCTGTAACTACTGGGGGAAAACAGTTGGCTGCATACGGGAAATCCTAATGAAGAAAGAGATTGTCCTTACTGAAGGACGGGAAATCCGTACCTTATGTCCAGTAGAAGCTAAGGAAAACGATGAAGACTAATCCGCCTCGACGGATAACACCACATAAGAAATATGGACGTGTATGAGTTGTCTGAATTTCATGTGTTTTACTGGTTCCGTGTGTTATTAGCTTGTTATACGTATTCTGTCATGTTTTACTGTTTACTGTGTTAACTGTATATGATGTTCTGTTGTGTATTATTCATTTATTAGTGTATTATAATACTTGTATTGTAGTACTAAGTAACTTTCTAAAAATAGCAGGTTTCTATAAATAGTAAGTTTCTAAAAATTGAAAGTTTCCAAAAATAGTAAGTTTTTATATTTAGAAATAAGCTGGATTATAAATAATAATTAAAGTTTACTTAGTACAATACAAGTCTTGGTTATAGTTTATTACTTAAATAATTGGTTAATTAATTAAACTATACGTTATATGATTTTAATTAAAATACATATTTTAATTAAATGACTAAGTATAAATACCTTAGGTTATACATGAATTAATTAAATAGTTAAAATTAACCTAAAGTTTAATATAACATGACTTGTAAAAATAGTTTTCATGAAAAACCCGATCCCGAGCCCGAGCCCGTGTTTTATATAAGCCGAATCAAATAAGCCACAAACAAAGTCCCACCGAGACCTTGGAGGGGTCTCGGTTGACACTAAATAAATCAACCAAACATGTACACATACCCCAACTTAAAGTCGGGGTCCTTTTGGTCTCGGGTTCGAACAACAAAAACCAACCGAGCCCCTTTGGGGGGTCTCGGTGCACACAACCGAACAAACAAACACACCCCGACCTTTGGTCAGGGGTTTCTCGTTGCGTCGGAGCCACACCAAGCCAAGTCGAGCCCCTTGGGGGTCTCGGTGGTGGTGAAGAAAACAAACCGAGGCCCCTTGGGGTCTCGGTGTCTCGGCCGAACCACAACCCACACCAAACCAAACCCGAAAACATGATTTAATTAATCTAATACATGTTTTATTCTTGTTCTTGATGATTAATTAAATAATAACATGAAATCAAAAGAATTAATAAGAAAAGAAAAAGGGTTTGATTATACCGAATGCGTGAAAAGAAAAAGGGAATGATCACGAACACAAAATCAATAGCGAAAATCGTCTGGTTCTTCCTTGATGAATATGGTGGCCGGCGGCAATGGTGAGACAAGGAGGCAGGGAAAACTTTTCTGAAAACCTAAAATAATGAAAAAGGATTTCTCCTGATGTTTTGTTAATAGTTTCATTTGGGCCAAAAGGCCCACTTGGCCTTCTCCTTGTCTTACCCGCGGCTATAGGGCCCACTAAGGGTAACCCGAAGTTTTTTCGTGTTAAACAAATTATCGTGTATGCTCGTGATTTAATATTCGTGATTTTGGTATTCGTGATCATGTCACATTTATAATATTCATGATCGTTCGTTATTTATTGTCGTGTCACGTGTATTAATATTATTAATGGAAAGTTTAAATTTTATCGTGTTTTTCATAAGTTATTGTTCATAGGATTTTAGTGCGGGTTTTACATCATAACCCACCACTTCGTCTTCCACCTCGTTCACCGAGATCCTCCTGATTAATTCAGTCAATTCTCCAACCATCACTTAGCACTATTAGACAGTATAATATTAGAACAACAAAACTAAAAGGGATTTACGAAGTGATATAATTCTTCCAAGATAAATTTAAAAGGGATTAAATTTTGGTGTAAGAGATTAAGGAAATGAAAGGGTGTCATACAAGCCACTACGCAAACCAAAAAGGTACCATAGAGGGTAGGTTGGTTATAGCCACAGAGGGTAGGTCGATTTCTTCGTGAAGAAGAAAGGTGTTTTTTCTGTCGTTGGGGCAGAAATTTTTTATTTGGTTTTGTTTATTTACTGTACTACCTCTGTCCCAAAATTATAGTCCACAGACAAGAATTACACAGTTTAAGTAAAATGCATTAATTACTGCTTTGTTTTCTACGAAAACATAGAAATGACACTTTTACCCTTTCTAATTAATTAGTGTTTCTTTTGTTTTTGTTAATATCAATTTGGACTAAGGGTAATATAGTAAACTTAAACAAATTCAACTATTATTTTTAGAAGTGGACAATAATTTTGGGACATACCGAAAAGGAAAGATGGACAATAATATTGGGACGGAGGTAGTATTACTTAGGACTAGTTACATAAGATCTATACTACATATAATACATATTAGTATCTCTTTCTTCATTAATTAAAAAAAATTAAGTAGTACAACCTTTTTAACACACTATACAACCCTTAATGTCACAAACTAAAGATAAATATTAAAATATCTTTCTTCATTAATGCATAAATTAAGTAATACATTATTATTGATGCATATTGTACAATCTTTTATTCAAACAATAATACATCATATTATCTTATAAAACTTTGTATTCACTCTCTCTTCATTAAATTTTTAAGTAATACAAATTTTAAAATATATTGTACATGTCAATTAAGCACGTCTTGTAAACCTTCTTATGCACTCTATCATCATTTAATTAAATTTAATCAATACATGTTATAAAACATATGTTACAAGTACACATTAAATAATATATTAAAATCCTAATTAATCATATTTTTAAAATACTCCTAAAATGAAAAATACATTTTATTATACATATTGTACAACTAATAAAACACAAAAAAAACTTCATATAACTTACAAGTTGGTGGTACATATGGTTTTAAAACCGGCCAGGTCAACGGGTTTAACTGAGTTACCACCCGTTCGGCTAGCCAATACAAGCCGTGCGAAAAGGTAACAGAGATAACCTGGCGAACTCGGCATATACGGGTGAACCAGGTCGGGCTATGATAATTTTGTATTATATTCCGATTACACAATTTATCATTTTTATTACGTGACACATAAAAGTTAACCACAAAAGCAAAAAAACGATCTTTCATAAACAATCAGAATAATTGTTTGAAGACAAATGACGCAAAGATGTGAGATCACAATTGATAATTCCTTTATTAGTATTAAGTTTTATTACATATAATGCCAAAAGTAATAATATCCCTTGATTGAAATTACGTTTTTAGAACATCTTTTTAGATGAAACTATCGATTCTGAAGTTATAACTAAAAAACAAATTATTGCGCCGAAAAATTTATTCACAGGGTACCCGCCGCTGCGTCGCGCGGGTACCCTGCTAGTGTTAGTTTAATATGTCTAAGAGTCCTATGTATTGTAGCTTTCAAGTAGGTATGATCGTGGATCTAGATCCGGTGGAACAGGAACCGGAACCGGAACCGGTGGAACCGAGAACCAAAATTTTGAGAAAAGTAGGAACCGAGAACCGAACCAAATTTTTATTCGGTTCCGGTTCTGGTTCCAGTTCCGGTTCCGTTTCTTTAGTTCTATCCGTATAGGAACCGATTTTCTGGAAGAAAAAAAATATCTAAAAGTGAATTAAGACAACAAAAACTAAAAAAAATATTATTCTTAGTATTTACAACCATTTACGTTAAAAGAAATAATATTTAACAACTAAATCATAAGCTCAAATAAATAAACGTTCATAGGTGCACTAGTTTTCTTTTACCCAAATTCGAACTAGAGTTACAAGGCTCAATATTTGTAGAATTTGTATAACCTTAAAAAGAAATACAAAATACAAATGTTAGATTACTAATCACTTTACATTATATTTACAAAAGGAATCTATTTTGTGTGCCTAGTTATATTATATAAACCTTCTTGTTATAAAGTAAAATCAAAGAATCACAAATTATTCAAAACTTATTTGACGTACCATATAACCAATTATAACATACAAATCATTTTTATATTATACAGTTTTTATATTATTCAAACTTATTGATAGTTGTTTATGTTTCAAATGATTAAGATTAGAGTTAAAGGTGTTTAGTTTGGTTTTTTTCAGAGCATGCTAGTTTTGTTTTTTTATATTACTTATGATATTAGCTTTTGAGTTGGTAAATAAAACAATTACATAGTACAATATTTTTTTTAATTATTAGGTATTTGGTTCCGGACCCGAGAACTGGTGGAACCGAACCAAGAACCAAAAACTCTAAAAAAACAAGAACTAGAACTGGAACCAACGGTTCTGGTTCAGGTTCGGTTCTTCGTGGTTCCGGTCCGGTTCTCGGTTCTGGTTCAGTTCTTTAGTTCTTTTGCTCATCCCTGCTTTCAAGTTACGAGAAGAGTTATTGTGTATCTTTTTTTTACTATATAGTAAGATATTAACTCTATATTTATTTGTTTTTGATTTAATTGTAGAGATTAATATAAAATTTTAAAAAAACAAGGAGTGATCATTTTTTTCAAAATGTTTAAAAATTGTAAAAGAAAAGTGGAGAGACTAGAGTTGTAAATATAATAGAATATTGATTTATCACTAGTGAAAACAATGAAATATCACTAGTGATAAGCAATGAAATATCACTCTGATATTCAAGGGCTGAGCCAGGAATTCACGTTAAAAAGGGGCCGTAAAGAGGGTCGGTTGTGAGCTTTTTTTGCCCGATCCGAGCTTGCAAAAAATAATCCTTATAAGCAAACAACACATTATATTCTTTTAGAGGTTGGCCTAGCTATTTAAGCTTGTCGGCTTATTTCCATGCCCATTTTTTACATAAAATGTTTGAGTGTGAGGTCGTAAACTCGAAAGTCCAAGTTCAACATTGCCAATCAATATCGATGTGGTCGAGCATATTTCAAGAGAAAATACCACGAGTAGTTGTTAACTGTCTACATTTGCCAAAAATCAATCACTTTTAATAGTTAAAATTGCTAACGCATAAAACTCTCTTTACTCAAAAATAATTTGTGGTTCAATTCTTAAGTATATGACTTTCAGATTCTATATACTATAACCACGAAATCAATTAAGGTATATGGTATAAATACAAATGTGATTACATGGTTTAATCTTGATTTAAATAAAAGAAATAAGGAAACAGGCCAAAAATCACACATAACCATTTTCATAGCATAATTCTACAGACTACATGTAAGAGTAAGTCAATAAATTACCGTATAATTAAGTGATATATAAACAAAAAGTCTTGAAAGTGCTAATATAAAAATACATTATCACATTGGAAACACAAAGAGTCATAAGGCAAATAGTAAACATGCTTCTCTTTCCTGTATCATCATCTTCCCTATGTTTTTTCATTCTGTTCTTTAATAATCATCCTCCACATCAACACACATAACTTCTAAAATCCATTACTTAAACGCACACATATCATCAGATAAGCGTAATCATCATGTTTCTACAATTGGCAGGGGATGGATTGAAGAGTTTATAGAAACGGGGACCAAAAACCAAGCTACAACCTAGGGTAGTTAGGTTGGTTGGGGGTGGTCGAGCACCCGTTAGTCATCCCACTAGCTCTGCCTCTGGTGATATTACACAGTAATTATTTTTATGAAATATCACTAGTGATATTTCATTGATTTTTCACTAGTGATATTTCATTACTTTATCACTTGTGATATTCCGCTAGTCATCCCATTAGCTCTGTCTCTGGTGATATTACATAGTAATTATTTTTATGAAATATCACTAGTGATATTTCATTGATTTTTCACTAGTGATATTTCATTGCTTTATCACTTGTGATATTTCATTGTTTTATCACTAGTGATAACTATTTTTTTCTTCATATTTACAACTTTAGTTCCTCCGTCGTTTTTACAACTTTTGTACATTTTGGCAAAAATAATCCCTCCGTGTTTTGTTAATATTAGGTAATAGATAGTAGAATTGGTCCCTTGATATGTAGTAAAAAATAAGGATTCTAAATAATTTTTGTCTTCAACTCTTTGAGTTATTAATCTTTATGTAAACATTTCTAGAAGAAAATACACATACCATCACACTACAAGAGAAAAAATAACCAAAAACCATATGACTCAATGAGTTGTGATCAATATATATCTATAATTTAACATATATTCAATTAACCAATCATATTTACTCATTTATTAATTAAAAATAAGAAAAACCCATTTTTCACCCCTCTTTAAAAAAAATTAAATATCTCACAAAGGTAAATCGGCAAGCGACAAAAACACACCATCGCAATGCGAATTAAATCATCTTTCTATAGAGAGGCACATGTATAAATTCTCGGCGATTTTTTTTCAATAACGTCTGAGAAAATCATATATGATACGTGATACGTGATACGAATAATATATGATTTTCTCAAAAGTGACTTAAGAAAGAAATCAAAAAAGTTCGCTGAAAGTATATACATGTGACCCTCTATAGAAAGATGATTTAATTCTTGTCGGTGATGGTATATTTCGTTTTATGTAACTATTAACTGTTGGTAAGATACTTAATCGTAAAAAAAAGATGGAAGTGATTTTTTATATGAAAAAGATACATGGGTGAGATTGATTTATTGATTCTACACTAAATTGTCACACCCCACCAAGACAAAATTCGTGAGGCGAGAGCAAATAGAATATCATCACGACACAATGGTATCACAATAAAGACGTAAAATCTAAAGAATGACTTATATTAATAATATAACACAAACATGTCATGATAACATCTATTCAAATACAAACATGAATGCTCATTTAATGCATTTAACAATATTAAGTTCACAATGAATGGTAAATAAATAAGCAACTTCTTTCACATTGCAATTTTAGGTCTCTCTAATCCTTCGTTCTCCAAAGCATATATCATCAACATAGCAAAATCTAAAAATGATACTAAATTTGTCAACACAAAGGTTGATGAGAGTACTAGTTTAAAAACATAATATTTACCACATGCATACATTACCATGAATGTATAAACAAACATAAACGATCATCATAACCAACGCATGGATATTTCATATTACTATCATAACAATGTCATAATTATTTCTAACTATGATCAAATATAAAAGGAAAATGCGCTTAGATCCAACCATCGTGACGAAGGTTGTGAACCACCACTTACAGGAATCACACATCGGATAATCCCCACCACACCGCATGTGACGTCTCCGGTCATGTCTAAATACAACACGCTCACACATGGCCGCGTCTTACTATACATTGCGCCTTCCGCCAGTGTTGTGCATCAAACAACATACTCATACTCATACTCATACTCATACACATACATACACATGTTCATATCATTTACAAAACTACATAACGACATTTTATAAAACATAAAAGTATCATTTCCAGCCCAAAACATTAAAAGAGTAAAAGAGGCTTTGTAATACTCACCTTATGCAAAGCAAATAAAACTCTTCGCACAAACACACAAGATCTATAATACATAAATAATGAACATATGTTAACATTGATTTAGGATACTAACTCAACCTCAATATAACAACCTCTATGATGGATATGTAAGTATCTATCATGTACTTAACTCATTAACGACTCTTTATGTGTTCCACATACTAGTTATACACTAACCTTAACCAGTTCATACTTTACCCAAATCTGTCTCGTTTTTAATGGCACAAAACGTTCATGAATAAATACCTAAGCATCTGATCCTTCTTTCGAAATATTACCCAACCTTCCTATATGTATTGAGAACATCTCATAATTTTTACTAAGGTTAAAACCCTAAGGTAATACCCTTTATACAAGTGTTAATCTCTACATGTCCAGTTTCTGCCTGCATTTATACTCTAAAAGTTTCATGACATCAGACGACCTTAAACTATTACAATTGACTTCTTCTTTTGTATATGAAACATATAAATAAGCTCTGATATTAATTCCAATGTCCTTTTTGATGTTTAAGTACCCGAAGTAACCCCAAAGTTAAGTTAAAGACTTGTTGTCCTAAAAACAATTTTGACTCCGACTCTTCTACAAAGATTTTGACTGATGACAAGACTGAGATAAAAACTCTAGTTGCCGGTATTAGAAAGTAGACTCTATGTAGATAATTTTAGGTTTTAGAATCACTAAAAAAACTATTCGCATAATCAAGTTATGATCAAAACAAGTTGACTTAAAAATCTGTCTAAACCCTAATCCGAATTTACCAATTATTAGGGGGTGTTTGGTTAAGCTTATGAGTTGGGCTTAGACTTATATTATGTAAGAAATTTATGGCTATAAAATATAAGCTTATAAGCCCATGTTTAGTATTTGGTTTAGCTTATTAAAATTAATTAAGTAAAATGACAAAAAAAAACACATAAATATTAAATGATGTAGTTATTAAATATGGGTATAAAAGTCCTTTTATATAATATTGTTATATAAGTCCATCATTCCTTATAAAAAGCCACAAATATTTGGCTTACTAAAACCCCCTTATATAAGCTTATAAGCCTACTTACATAAGCTTAACCAAAAACTTGATTTCGGCTTATAAGCTTATATAAGCTAATAAGCTTATAACCCCACTATATAAGCTAAAACAAACACCCCCTTAAACCTAATCAAACCCCATAGTGACCACCATTAATGTTAATACAAGCTTTTATGAAACCCTAACTTGTAATTACAAATTATTAAACCTAATTAATGAAAACCCTAATTATATTAACCATAAATCAAGGTTCTTACATAACTAAATAATAGAAAAACATGGTTTTCCCCCTTTTGTGTTGGTCGACGATCGGCAGAGAGAAGAGAGACAAGAAAAGTGTTTTGGTTTAATCATAATTCTTCTTATATAATAAAAGATATTTACCAATTATACTTAGAGTAAAATTGGGCTTTGGTTCCCCTCTTTTCCCCCTAACCGCGTCCGACTCCCCTCCCACAAACCAATTTTGTCAATTTTGGCCATCTAATATTATACTACACGTTTAGTACTCGTTTTAGGTCCTATGATGTAAACCTCAAGCGTTAAACTTAAAACCTTCGAATTTATAATAAATTTTCTATCGAACCTTCATTTTCTAAAGTTTCTATAAATAGTAAGTGTCTCGAAAACATAATATATTTATAGAATTAATATATGTAATACGTACATGCAAGTTACATAAATGATAAAAGCATTAAAAACAAACTTCATTGTGATCTCATATCATTACATTTAATTACTAATAGTACCACGATCTGCAATCATGTACTTTAATCTCGCAAGATTATCATGTTAAACACATATAGCACATAAAACATAAAATATAGCATACGTAATTATGTCTAATAGGTTATAACTAACATTCCAAAAACCATGGTTGTGACAGAATCCCCTCCTTTTAGAAATCTCGTTCCCAAATTTAACTATTGGTTTCATTACCATTACTCGCAACAACTAGGGATACTTAGCTTTATTTAGTCTTTATGTGACTCAAGAGCACGTTTCGACTTCTCACAACTCATATATATATTATAAATCTCAACATACGAAGATGTTGAGAAAAAATTCTAAGATTTTATAGGTACTCTTGTGTACCAACTTAGCATCTCAATGCTACGATGGGTCAAACTTATACTTTGACTCTATTTCCTAACTTATCCATATCTAACTCTAAATTTTCATCTTATAAGAATGAAGAGTTCTATTAATCTTAATTCTTCAAGTGGCACATGCAAATATGCCTTTGCCAAACATTTTATCGAATTTTGACACATATAATGTGTCACATCCACTACCTAATTCCTTAGGAACTCTAACTCTCAATGGGTTTTTCTACAAATCTTAAGGTTCTATCTACCGTAATCCTATTTGTGGCACATAAAGGTTAGCATTGGCTAAGCTCTTTTTTAAATTAAATACATCAAATGTATCATGAACGCTACTCAATTCCTTAGGCAAATCTTGCATATATGCTACCAGTCCAACCCCTTCTATAATCTCGAAAGGTCCTACATATCGCTAGATAATATCTTGCCTTTCTATGCCTAACGCACTACACCTTTCCAATGTGTGGCTTTCAACATTACCTTATCACCAACTTGGAACTCCAACGGTTTCCTTCCATTATCCGCATGGCCGTTGTGGCAATCTCTTGCGGTTTCTAACCGGTCCTTAATCACCAATACCTTATCGGTTTTCTCTTGAACTACCTCGGTTCTAATTATCCTACCTTCCTAATCTCAGCCCATAATACTGGCGATCTACACTTTCTTCCATAAAGTACTTCAAACGACAGACACTTCATGCTTGAATGATAACAATTGTGTTAATGCAATGATGCCTAAAAACGTTACTTGCATTTTTCGGTCTCGCTTTGTTTTGATTACGAAAATATGTAAAAACAAGCATTTACGAAAACAACAAAAAACGAATTCTTGAGTTCAAGTATTTTTCATTTCAACCATTATCACTTAAGGTATGAACAAACAAGTAATTATCCTAAGTAATTGACTAAGAATTTAATCTTTTTTTAAAACTCACTTTTAATTAAGTGTGACAAAGTTTTATTATTAAACTTTCTTTTTAAGAAAATGTTTTATTAAATTAATTATTTGAAAATTTGAAATTTGAAAATGGCATATTCTATCTTGGTTTGGAATATCCTTTCAGGATATTTTAATCCCCAGATTCGAACCAATCCACTAAAAGACAAAAGGGAGCGGACTCTACGCTGGCGGTTCCTTAGCGCCTATGGCGGTTCCTTATCGATAAGGAACCGCGGGCTGCAATAAGGAACCGCGGGCAGATATAGCAGTTGGATGTTTGTCTTTTAAATAGTGTACCATTCTCAGACTTTCAATCCACCTCTTTTGCACATACATTTCCAGATTCTTTCATACTTCTTAAATCACTCAAATCCTTGATCATTTGTTTGATTACTACTTGTTTAGAAGTGAATCTTTCTCCTCTTATCTTTTCCTCTCAAAGTGCAAAGAGAAGAACACCATCATTCTTGAAGTGTTGTGTCTACCTCAAAGATCCATTGAAACTTATTCATTCATTGTTGTGTCATTGTTGTGAAGATCCAAGTAGTTGTGTCTATTTGGAAGTTGTTTATGTATTAAGGTTAATACTTATTCCTTAAAGCATATTGGTGTAGATTGGTCCTAGCTAAGATTAGGGCTCCACTTTTAGCTTAGAGTCAGAAATTGGTTAAGCGACGTTGTGTACGGTTTCTCCACCTTAATGAGCTTGTTGATTAGTGAACTCTCGAGTAAGGAGTACTTAAGGAGTGGAGTAGGAACGAGGAGTGAGCTTCGTTGCCGAACCACTATAAATCCTTGGTGTTTGGTTTGATCTTTCCTTCCCTTATCTCTTTACATTCATTATTCTTTATACTTGTGATTATTAGTTTAGTTGCACTATACATTCATTATTCTTTATACTTGTGATTATTAGTTTAGTTGCACTATACCTTGTTCATATTGTGTATAAGAAGGTTTCATATAATTACTCAAGCTTAAGTTTTTGAAAAAGGATTTTTTAAACCAATCTTTAACAAGTAAATTTTCAAATAATTAATTTAATAAGACATACATTTCCAGATTCTTTCATACTTCTTAAATCACTCAAATTCTTGATTATTTGTTTGATTACTACTTGTTTAGAAGTGAATCTTTCTCTTCTTATCTTTTCCTCTCAAAGTGCAAAGAGAAGAACACTATCATTCTTGAAGTGTTGTGTCTACCTCAAAGATCCATTGAAGATCCAAACTTATTCATTCATTGTTGTGTCATTGTTGTGAAGATCCAAGTAGTTGTGTCTATTTGGAAGTTGTTTATGTATTAAGGTTAATACTTAGTCCTTAAAGTATATTGGTTTAAATTGGTCCTAGCTAATATTAGGGTTCCACTTTTAGCTTAGAGTCAGAAATTGGTTAAGCGACGTTGTGTATGGTTTCTCCACCTTAAGGAGCTTGTTGATTAGTGAACTCTCGAGTAAGGAGTACTCAAGTAGTGGAGTAGGAACGAGGAGTGAGCTTCGTTGCCGAACCACTATAAATCCTTGGTTTTTGGTTTGATCTTTCCTTCCCTTATCTATTTACATTCATTATTCTTTATACTTGTGATTATTAGTTTAGTAACACTATATATTCATTATTCTTTATACTTGTGATTATTAGTTTAGTTGCACTATACCTTGTTCATATTGTGTATAAGAAGGTTTCACATAATTACTCAAGCTTAAGTTTTTGAAAAAGGATTTTTTAAACCAATCTTTAACAAGTAAATTTAAGAAACTATTCACCCCCCCCCCCCTTCTAGTTTCTACAATTGGTATCAGAGCGTGGTTGCTCAAGACTTTTTAAAATATATTGTATTTTAAAACTTGAATCGATCTATGGATTCCAACAAGTATCTAGAAGGGCAATCCATGCAAAGACCACCTCTTTTTGAAACGGATAGTTTTATTTATTATAAAAATAGGTTTGAGACTTATGTGAAATCAAAAGATTTAGATCTTTGTCATGTTATTACCAATGGTGATTTTTTGCCATTTAAATATAATGAAGTTTCTAAAATTAAAGAGATAGTAACTTTTGACAAAGCTAATGATGATACTAAAAGGAAACTTGCTAAAAATAATGAGGCTAAAATGATGATTTATAATGTTATCCCAAAGAAAGAGTACGAAAGGATTTTTATGTGTGAAACCGCTAAAGACATTTGGAACACTCTTTTAGTAACCCACCAAGGTAATAGCCAAGTAAAAGAAAGTAAAATTGATCTTCTTGTTCAACAATATGAACAATTTGTCATCTTAGGAGATGAAACTATTAATAGTGCATTTGCTAGATTTAACATTATTATTACTAGTCTAAAAGCACTTGATGAAGGTTTTTCTAGCAAGAACAATGTTAGGAAGTTTCTTAGGGCGTTGCATCCCAAATGGAGAGCTAAAGTCACGGCGATTGAAGAATCAAAGGATCTCGCCAAATTATCACTCGATGAACTCATTGGTAACTTGAAGGTTCGCGAGATGATAATTTTGAAGGACTCGGAAATGGTGAAAACTAAGAGTGAAAGAAATTATCTTGCACTCAAAGCCAAGAAGGCACAAAGTGACCATGAAAGTTCATCAGATAGTGATGATGAGGAATATGCCTTGGCGGTTAGAGACTTTAAGAAGTTCTTCAAAATACGAGGTCAATACGTGAGGCAACCAAACAATGACAAGAAATCCTTCTCCAAAAACCGATTTGCCAAAGATGATAAAGGTGATAGGAAATGTTTTAGATGTGGTGATCCAAATCATTTCATCGGTGATTGTCCTACGCCTTCACGCGACAAGAACCACACGGCGTTTGTTGGAGGTTCATGGAGCGATAGCGGTGAAGATGTTGATGACAACCCTAAAGATGAGAAGTGTCTCATGGCTCACACTTCTAAAGAGGTACATTCCGAAACCAAGTATTATAGCAATAATAGTTCTTCTCAAGATGATAGTGAATTAGAAGGTCAATACAATAACTTGCATAAGCTTAGTCTTAAATTCATTGAAAAGAACAAAGTGCTAAAAACAACTAGAACTAAGCTTGAAAACGAGATTAGTGAGCTAAAAGAGAAATTAGCTAAGCTTGAGAAAAATAAAGAAATAGATCTAGGATGCTTAAAATGTGAAAACCTTAGACAAGAAAATGAAAACCTTAAGAGCACCTCCATTAGACTTGAAAAGTTCATGAGAGGTACTAATGCTCTTGATGATATGTTAAACAAACAAATTCATTCTAAGGAAAGACTTGGGTTAGGATATAACACTAATGAAGCATCAACTAGTGAACCAAAACAAGTTAGGTTTTCAAAAAAACACTCCCCTGTACGCGGTTCTCCAATATATGGGGCCGTTCCTTATCGCTATGGAACCGCGGATGGAGCTAAAGAACCGCAGATGGAGCTAAAGAACCTCTGCCAGAAGAAGATTTTTGTGAAAATCCTGAACTTTCTGAAAAGTTAATTTTAGGTGAAGGACCAAAACATATTCTTATCAACAAGGTCAAAGTACCTATAATTAAAAAGTCTACTCTAGATAAATTCTACAAACCCTTGAGTAAACCTCTAATGGGAACTAGAAACTTATCTAGACAAACATCTACTCCTCCAAGAGTACAAAATGAATCTAAACCTAGAAGTAGAACACCTATGCCAAAAAGAGATGATCAAGCTAAATCACGACCTAGAAGTAAAACTTCAACACCTATGAGGAATAATAATAATTCTAGATAAAGATCAAAGACACCTAGGAGAAACTATGGACAACAAAATGGCCATATGAATTGGAATAATTTTCAACAACAATACTTTTCCCCATGGGGAATGTCTTCTTCAATCATGCATCCCAATCAATCTTCTCAACACTAATATTGGGGCAAGCACTCCTACTGGCTGATCCCATGTTGCTATTTTATTATTTTGCTCGTAACTTTATGTTATCGTCTTGGTTTTTGTCTAGTTTATATATTTCCAGTATTCTAGACTAGTTAATGTTTATGGCCTGTCATAAACATTTTGCTTAACAAGCTGCCTGTAGCTTGCGATTAATGTGGTATTTCAGCCACATTCCTTGTACTTCAACGCTTTTTTTGGTTCGATTTACCGGGGTCATTGTTACCCTTTTACCAAAAAAAGCTTCAACAAATGGATGTAAAGAGTGCATTTCTTAACGGTTTGATCAATGAGGAGGTATATGTGGCTCAACCTCCCGGGTTCATTGATTTTGAGAAAACGGATCATGTTTACAAGCTTAAGAAAGCTCTTTATGGTCTCAAACAAGCACCCAAAGATTGGTATGATAGACTTAAAGCGTTTCTTGTAAAACATGAGTATACCATGGGGATGGTAGACAATACACTCTTTACAAATAAGAAAGGTTCTCACCTCATTATTGTACAAATATATGTTGATGACATTATATTTGGTTCAACTTGTCAATCATTGTGTGATGACTTTGCCAAAATCATGCATGACGAGTTTGAAATGAGTATGATGGGAGAACTTAACTTCTTTTTAGGACTCCAAATTAAACAAATGGACGATGGTATTTTCTTTAATCAATCCAAGTATGTTAAAGAAATGCTAAAGAAATTTGGATTAGAAGACTCTAGACCAATGAAGACCCCTATGGCCTCGGATACTAAACTCACAGTAGATGATGATTGTGAGTCGGTAGACAACACCAAATATAGAGGTATGATTGGTAGTTTGTTGTACCTAACGGCTAGTCGACCGGATATCATGTTTAGTGTTTGCCTTTGTGCTCGCTTCCAAGAGGCTCCCAAAACCTCTCACCTTGAAGCGGTTAAGCGTATCTTTCGATACATTAAGGGCACTATACGTTTAGGATTATGGTATCCTTAAGGGACCGGCGTAGAAACCATTGTCTATGCGGACTCGGATCATGCGGGAGACTATATGGACTAGAAAAGCACTAGTGGAGTTTGTACCTTCATGGGTTGTTGTTTAACTTCTTAGTTATCCAAGAAACAAACCGCTCTTGCTATATCCACCACGGAAGCCGAGTATGTGAGTACCGGTAAAGCTTGTCAACAAGCTCTATGGATGAAGCAAGCGTTTGTTGATTACGGGGTTTCTCTTGATGATGTTCCCATCATGTGCGACAACAAGGGTGCAATAGACCTTAGCAAAAATCCCGTGCAACATTCGCGAACTAAGCACATAGAGATTCTCCACCATATTCTTAGGGATAATGTTTAAAAGGGGAACATTTCGATAGAAAAGGTACCCTCGGTATAAAACTTATCTGATATCTTCACTAAGCCACTTAAGAGGGAACCTTTAATTACTTGCGTCTAGGTCTAGGTTTAATGGAACATATTCCTTAATTATGCATTTTAATTAATCGAGTCTTTTCTCTTTTGAGTCTTTTCTTTCTTTGAGCTTTTGAATATCGTAAACTCTTTTTGGAAAACTTCTCTTCCCTTTTTTTCAAAATTCTCAAAGTTCTTTCGAAAATGGTCGAGAAATGTTTTTGCATTGTTAATTCAGTCTAAAAACGTTTTTCATAGATTCTTGCTATTCATGATGAGCTTACATAATTCATATGTATGGGTCTCTCAAATATAGCAAGAACAAAAGAGAACTATGGAGGATCATTGTGTCATGACTTTGTGTCTAGTTCTACACACCTCCTACATCGATTTTCTTTAAAATCCATGTATTTTGGTCAAAACCTTGTTTGGTGAGCTCTTGTGTGTTTTCTTTGTCTATCTTCGCTTCTTAGCATATCTCCATGATTAGTTAGACTAGAAAAATAGGATTTTCTGAATTGGAAAATCCTCCATCATCACCAAATTCAACCCACTGTGGGCGGTTCTCTATTAAGACCACAGTTCCCTAGTGATAAGGAACCACCGGCTGAGGTAAGGAACCGCGCCCAGTACTCTCTTTTTCGGGTATTCCTGAAACTCCAAATTTGTTCCAACATTTTTTGGAATCTTTGTTTCAACCCTTTGACCACCCCCAAATTATCTTGGGATTTCTCTATTTAACCTTATGCATTTTGTATTCTTTCTCAAATCAAAATGTCTTATTCCCCAAATGAAAGCTTTGATTCTCCTCCATTCTCTCCAATTGCTTTCAATCCCAATTCACCCAAGAACACTCAAAATCACATCTCTTCTTCTTCTAAGAATGTTGATTGTGGAACTTCTTATCTTCCACTACTAGCCTTTAGTGTTCTACCTCCTTCACATGATAATGTCATGCATCATGGAACATATTGTCATTATTGTCAATATCAACATCTTGCTATGGCTCATATCTATGAAGAGTTGAATTACATCAAGAGTCTCTTAGTCAAACTTCTTCTTTACTATAACTATGAGATCTCTACCAAGCCACCACCACCTCCTTCTGCCACTACCTTGTCTTTTATCTAAGCATTGGTTGCTTATCTTCAAGACATCTAGTTCAAGAAAATCTTAGGGTTCTAGTTTAACTATGATAAGATTTATGCTTTTCTTTTGGCTAGTGTTTGTTTCTCCTACATCTTTGTATGACTTATTTCCTTGTATCTTTTATCATGTTTCCTTTTAACATGACTTATCTTGGATCTTTTGTTTCTTCTCTTGTTTTTTTTGTGACCTTTGCTATATATATTCTTGGGTGTCTCTTCTCTGCTACTAATCCTTCTATGTAGCTTGTCACCATATATCGACTCCTTGGTGCCCCGAGCAAGGGAGAGTAAGCACCAAAGGGGAGCATTTGCAAAGTCCGGTTCTTTTCTTCTTCAAAGACTTTTTGCAACCTTTTTGCTTCGACAAAGGGGGAGAAATGATAAACTCGTCTTCGAAAATCTTGTTTTATTAGATGATTGAGTTTATGTATTGTCGGAATCAAAAAGGTGGAGATTGTTCATGCAATGATGCCTAAAAACATTACTTGCATTTTTCGGTCTCGCTTTGTTTTGATTACGACAATATGTAAAAACAAGCATTTAAGAAAACAACGAAAAATGAATTCTTGAGTTCAAGTATTTTTCATTTCAACCATTATCACTTAAGGTATGAACAAACAAGTAATTATCCTAATTAAGTGATCAATGATTTAATCTTTTCTTAAAACTCACTTTTTATTAAGTGTGACAATGTTTTATTATTAAACTTTCTTTTTAAGAAAATGTTTTATTAAATTATCTATTTGAAAATTTGAAATTTGAAAATGGCATATTCTATCTTGGTTTGGAATATCCTATCAGGATATTTTAATCCCAAATTTGAACTAATCCAGTAAAAGACAAAAGGGAGCGGACTCTACGCCGGTGGTTCCTTATCGATAAGGAACCGCGGGCTCCAATAAGGAACCGCGGGCAGATATAGCCGTTGGATGGTTGTCTTATTAATAGTGGACCATTCTCAGACTTTCAATCCACCTCTTTTGCACATACATTTCCAGATTCTTTCATACTTCTTAAATCAGTCAAATCCTTGATCATTTGTTTGATTACTACTTGTTTAGAAGTGAATCTTTCTCCTCTTATCTTTTCCTCTCAAAGTGCAAAGAGAAGAACACTATCATTCTTGAAGTGTTGTGTCTACCTCAAAGATCCATTGAAGATACAAACTTATTCATGTGGAAACCTTGGTTTCCTCGATCTTTTAGCTACTAGGAATGCATCATGTTCATATGATTAGATAATCAAAGCGGAATTAGAACACGACACATTAACAAGGTGTTTAGGCACAAAACACATGAATTAAAACAAATGGATTGCTAATTATATTAATAATCAACAACCACTAGGTATGTATACATTGAATCCCACACCTAGTCGACACACGCTTTAGGTTTACATTGTATATGAAAGTTATGAATAAACCTAATACCCTTGGTTCCTTTTATAGTGTAAGGATTAGGGTTTACAAGAGATAATATCAAATAAACATGTAAATCTTCTATTCAAATAAACATATACAGAATATATTCTGCATACTTATCTAAATAGAAGCTTCTAACAACACTTGTCTACGTTTTTGTCAATGCTTGGATTGCATGTGACAATGCTTGGATTGCACATGACAATGCTTGTCAATGTTGACTTCTGTCAACGCCCGATTTGCTCTTGACAACGCCTGATTTGCTCTTGACAACGATTAGACAAATGCCTTCATATTTTCTTCGTTTTTGAGTTTCTTCCACAACAACTTTTTGACCCAACAATCTTCCCCTAGTTGATGTCGGTAAAACTCTTTGTGTATCTCTTGTAAGTTGTACATCATCTTCAAAATGCTTCCCCTCAATTATAGCATGTATGTCTTCCCCTTTTTGTCACATCAACAGGGAAGTAAACAATGTATGCAATCTTGAAGATTCTCTAAATGTAGGCTCTATGTAATGATTTTGAAGAAAAATAAATATAATATTCTTGATGTAGAAGTAGAGTAACCCAAACCTATGTTCCATGTCTTGTACTATCCACGTGATGAAGAACTTATACTGATGATTAAATATAAGTAGACCTCGATCCCTTGTCAATATTCTCATCCTTTGTGAGACACTGAGCACGATAATGTAACTCCTTCAAGTGTTATGACAAGTCTTCGTCACCAAACATTTAAAGCACGAACAAGTTATCTTCAAACCAATGGGATCTATCCATGATTTAAAGATATGATAAAACAGAAACTCGCGAAAATCTACTTCGAACATCAAACTTACCATAAGAATTCTTCCCCTTAAGCCAACACCTCTTCATGACAAGTCAATATCTTCATATGTAAAAGCTGTTATCAAATAACTCTTTCACAAGGCTACCCCGATCACATAATCCAATAAATTACTTCACGAATTGTTGCTAACTCGCATTAAAATCATTAATCCCTTTTAAAAATATCTGAGCCATAAATATCAAATTGATATTATGAATAAAAATAGAGATTCCATGTACCTTTGCGTGTAAATATCTCCTTTTTGTGTGCTAAAAACGTGTCAATTTTCTCAAACAGCAGCTATTCGTTTGTTGTCCAACATCACAACACTTGTCAGCGTTTGAAAATATATATATATCGGACAACAAGTGTCAACGCTTTCTATCAGCGTTTAACTTATTCCTGTCAGCGTCTACTTCATTCTTATCAGCGTCTCTTTCAATCTTCTCAGTGGCTCGACTCCGCCACTAACAGTGTAATAATAAGAATAGTGGCTAGAATAAATACCTCACGTGATGTATTATAAACAAAGATTAATATCCAAAAGTTCTTGTGAGGTTTCCCAATCCTACGTGACCTTCTTAGAATCTCACATGAATAAACAACCTTTTCCATCTCCTACCTCACGTGTTCTTTATATTCTTTGCTTATAAACAACACCATGTGAATTCACTTTGGGACCACATAACTTTCTTGTCCTCACGTAAAGATTAAAATTTCACAATATGTTGTCTACTCCAACCGTGTGAACACACAAATATTCATTGTTCGTGTGAACACATACACGACCCATCTACTTTAGCGCTCTTTTTGGCTTGCAAACTATCACGTGACCATCTCAAACTCCAATGAATAAAGTAACATGTGATTGAATTGAACTTACATATTCCACGTCCAGAAAAATCGTTCATCAGGAAAGGAATCAACATTCCTAAAAATCAGCATATTCACAATCACAATATCCCATATTCTTCGTAGATAACCACTAATTCCAAAAACAGCCATATCAAAAACGTGTGGACCTTATTAAACAGCCATAAATCTTCGCCTTCAAACACGAATATGATACAGCATCCAGGCAGCCAAAACATGCGACATATTCTAGGGTTTGTACAAAAACCCTAATATCAATGAATCATTGAACAACTTAGCCACGAACTGATATTAAATATCACAGCTTCAGTCGTTCTAGGGTTTATAAAACCCTTTCTTTTGCTGCATCCAATTAAACGACCTGCTGCAAACATCCTTTTTCTGCTTTGAATCGAGCTAGGGTTTGGAGGAAACCCTAATTTATAATTTTATGTCAAAACAAAAACTTCATACCTCATTATGTAGTGAACTTCGACTTCTTATATCTTGAAAATGAAAGATCCAATCGAATATCGCTTCGGTGAGATTCAAGCCACAAGTGCCAAGAATCTACAGCAAAAATTTCACGATGATCCAACGGTTAACGAAGGAGAAATCGTGGTTTGAACACGGCTGTTCACAGAAAAACTGCATATGATAACTGCTGACTTCGACGCTTAATAACTTTTTCTTGGGGATAAAAATTGACAATCCCTCCGATTGATGTCTAGATATATGTGTATAGAATACACACAAGAAATTTCGTGACGATCCAACGGTCCAGTCAAAAGTTATGACCTTCTGAATACTGCTGCGCACACAAAAACGTCCAGAAAAACCCTAGACGGATTTTTCTTCTTCTTCACAATACACGAACACCTTGTTGGTCCTAGCATCACGAGCCACGAGGATCTGATACCAACTGTGGAAACCTTGGTTTCCTCGATCTTTTAGCTACTAAGAATGCATCATGTTCATATGATTAGATAATCAAAGCGGAATTAGAACATGACACATTAACAAGGTGTTTAGGCACAAAACACATGAATTAAAACAAATGGATTGCTAATTATATTAATAATCAACAACACTAGGTGTGTATACATTGAATCCCACACCTAGTCGACACACGATTTAGGTTTACATTATATATGAAAGTTATGAATAAACCTAATATCCTTGGTTCCTTTTATAGTGTAAGGATTAGGGTTTACAAGAGATAATATCAAATAAACATGTAAATCTTCTATTCAAATAAACATATACAGAATATATTCTGCATACTTATCTAAATAGAAGCTTCTAACAACACTTGTCTACGTTTCTGTCAATGCTTGGATTGCATGTGACAATGCTTGGATTGCACATGACAATGCTTGTCAATGTTGACTTCTGTCAACGCCCGATTTGCTCTTGACAACGCCTGATTTGCTCTTGACAACGCTTAGACAAATGCCTTCACATTTTCTTCGTTTTTTAGTTTCTGCCACATCAACTTTTTGACCCAACAATTCATTCATTGTTGTGAAGATCCAAGTAGTTGTGTCTATTTGGAAGTTGTGTATGTATTAAGGTTAATACTTAGTCCTTAAAGTATATGGGTGTAGATTGGTCCTAGCTAAGATTAGGGCTCGACTTTTAGCTTAAATTCGGAAATTGGTTAAGCGACGTTGTGTACGGTTTCTCCACCTTAAGGAGCTTGTTGATTAGTGAACTCTCGAGTAAGGAGTACTCGAGGAGTGGAGTAGGAACGAGGAGTGAGTTTCGTTGTCGAACCACTATAAATCCTTGGTGTTGTGAGACCCCCAGAATCTGACATGGAACAACTAGGCAACGAGGGGATAACACGTCATGGTACATGAAAAAATGAATTACAGTTTACACAAAGCTGACGTAATAAAAATATATATATTACATCATAAAAGATCAGAGTTTTTAAACATAGGTCCTAGAGTTTTATATGCGGAAAAATATATTATTTCATCTTAATTTATAACATAAAGTTTTCCAAAAGATATAATAAACTTCTGACAGTTTTTACTAAAAACAGTCCTTTAAAACATCACAGAAATCTCCAAGCTGCGATAATATCCTGCGGGCTCCCATCCAAGCAAAGCTAAGTAATAATACCTGAGATTAAACATGTAAAATCGTCAACACAAAGTTGAGTGACATTCATAGGTTTAGCAGTAAAGGTGTGGAACACAAGTATTCATTTGTAAAACAAGTAGTATGGAGTATGGTTATATACGTCAACCATAGTCCGAAATCATTATTATTGTTGTTTAGTTCTTGAACCGAAGCTTAACTACGTAAGTATTCAGCCTAAATACTCAGGTATAAACAAATATTAGTGCGTCATGATTAAAATAACCGCAACATGGGACGGGGATTGTCAATCCCGATGGATCCACCCACAACATTCGCGCTTCGCGCAATGCACCAGGACAATTAATGGTTCATTATCAGAGAGATGAAACTCAAGGCTAGCCTAAAAGCAATAATAATATTGAAAACCTGAAAATCATACATGTTCTGGATAGCATACAAGTTCTGGATAGCATACAGTTTTTTAAATGGTTGTGTTCCACCATGTATAATCTCACCCCGTGTTTAGAAAACATGTATAAGTAAAAAGGGGCTATGAACTCACCTTAGCCACGAGGTAAGTCAATCACGGTACTCAGCAACTGAGTAGAAATAATGATAGTGAGACGATCACCAAAGATATGGATGCCCAGGGAAACACGAAAACCGCAACCTATCAAAATAAGGCGCACGTTAAGACTCGAACTCAATATCGATATATATACCAAATATAATATGAGTCAAATGTTTTCAAAGTATTCATGTTTCAAAACCATTGACACGAACCAAATGAATCCTTACTTACCCATTTATCCAACACTTCACGTTAAAACACTTGAACACTTGAAATTGACCCGCCATAAGACGCCAAGTCAACGTAAGTCAAACTATCCTTTAACCTTAATCGGACCAGTAGCTAAGTCATTTATATAATGACTAAGCACTTGAATAAGTCACCATGCCCGATGATGAATACTCAAACTCACGCAACACAAGCATTGAACTATGTGTCCAAAATTAAAATCAGCAAGTACACCCCGAATGTACACACCGATCTACCCTATCTACACTTGTCCGATTTAGATGAAATTTGGTGTCAAGGTCACTTATAACCTGTATAAGACCTCACCAAAGTTTGAGCCAAAGTTCACACTTTAAAACCCATCAGCTCGACACTTTACTCGACTCTAAAATTTGGGACAGATTTGTATACTTATTTTATAAAACCGTTTGGACCACTTTAAAAGTACTAACTCGGCAATCCGTCGTTTGAAACCACTATTAGACTCATCAAATTAAGTTTGTAAACTTTGGAAACCAGTAGTTACATTTATCTAACCAAGCTTAAAGTCCCCGAGATTCGACCCAAAATCAGCCACAATTTCGGATTGTGCCGACTTGCGTCTCCCGGTACACGAATACTAAAACTAGCATAACTTTTGACTCGTAAAGAGTTATAAGCTCTATCTTATACTAAAACAAGCGTCTCAGAAAACTCTACTATAAAATCAAATAATCTCAGCCTTTCTCAGACCTTAAACCCACGAAAAATCTGTTATAGACCTGCTGTCCCAAAATACCCTTTTAGAAAACATGACAAATCAATTTTTCCACCAAAGCCACTCATTCCTATACCTATAGAATCACTATACCATCATAACCATCAACCAAAAACTCCTAAAACACTTGCATGTTAGATTTTAACAAAATCAAAGATCAAAAATACTACTTTTTATGATCAAAAAGTGATGATCTTAGCAAAAATAACACATGCAAGATGATTTAAACATAATCCAACCATAAATCACAAAGTTCATGAAAACTTGATGCATGTTTATGATTTTGGTACCAAAAGATGCACGATAAAAATCTAGGAAGTGGTCTTCAATTTGTTTTGATGGATTCAAGTTAAAATTTAGTGATTAATGGGTGTTTTTCTGGTGGTGATGGCGGAAAAGAAAGAGGGGGAGGAGAGGTATGTGTTTTTTTTTATAAAATGAATGTGTTGTGTGTGTTTTGTTTAAGAAAAACCAATATATATGGTAGGTAGGTGTAGGGGTAAAAGTTGCCAAGTTTGAAACTTGTGGACTTAAAAATAATTTACTAGTTTAAAGGATAGAAAATGGTTATTAGTAAATATTAAAAATATTTACGGGGCTCGGATTTCGTAAAAATACTTTTCAAGAGTTAAAATGCATTATATGTATGATTATATGGTTTCCCGACACGACTTAATACGAAATTAAAACGACATCATCGAAAATATTAATTATCGCAACAATCGATAATAAAGTGTAAAATTTTGGGCATCCGTCGGTATCACGATCACTAGGAATTCTTGTTGTACACTGATTTTGAATAAACCCGTTGTAAAATGCACGCGGGTGATTTTAAATCAAAAACTTTTGATTTAAATAAATACGGAAAAATAAAATAAAATAAAAATTTATATAATTCCAAGTAAAGTATTTATCAATGATCAGAAAATTCATGAAAAGTATAATTTACAAAAATTATCATGATCTCAGGATTTACATATAAAGTATTCAAGAAAACGTAATACGTTAGAAAATTCAAAAAGTACGAATAAAAGAATAAAATAATGCTGGGAAAGTACGGGTTCTCACAGTCTTCCCCTCTAATGGAACTCTGGTTCCCAGAGTTCTCCTGAAAACAGTAGAAGATGCAAACAAGAGGATGTACAAAGTGTAGAACAAAATTCATTGCTTCCCAGGTAATTTCTGCATCACGGCGAACCTTAACAATTGGAACTCACTACGCTTCAGTACAGAGAAATATTCAAAAGATAGAATGAACATGAGAATCGCTTAAATGGACAAGGTGCGGTAAGATGAATCAAAATTGTAAATCAACAAGGAGTCGCAAATCGTGCAACTGTAAAACATGACAATCTTAAAACGAAACAATCTAGTTACAACGGAAACAGAAGGGAAAAAATGAATAACATATGATCATTTAGAAATACAAGCTGTCACAATCAGTTGTCTAGTATTTTTGGTATTACTTTAAAACTCAGTTTAAATATTTTCTTGATTAAAAGAAAGTTTTACAAGATGTCATGATTTAAAATCAAACTATTTATATTTGGTGATTAAGCTGTTGCTATATCTTTTTCTTGATCAGGATTTTCAAAGCGAAAGTAGAACAGTTCAAAATAGCGATCCTGATCGGCTTAAGAACTTTTGAATGACTGCATGAAATTTCTGTTAGAAGCTCGGGTTTATCGTTATCATTAGAGAAAATCAGATTTTCCAAGTTATTTAGAATCATTGTTAGAAATCATAAATTAATTTAATAATTTCATTATACTGACAGTAAAATATGATATAATCAAATACTTTAAAAGATACAGCTTGATATCCTTTTTAAATACTAGTTATAAATTTACCAAAGAAGATGTATAGATCCTGTACTTAACTTGAAACAGTTATTTTGGTAATTTAAACATTTGATAAAATGTATAAAACGTTATAAAAAAATTAATAATAACTTTTAGAAATCCAAGAAGGTGATTAAGGTATCAAATGGTAAACATGTAACATTTTCTGGTTTTCAAAAGGTGACAAGACAACAACGAATATGAAACATATAAAGGTCAATAATTTTTATGCGAGCAATAACACAAGGGAATAAAACGAAAGTCGTATCAATTCTTAACAAATGTGATATAATAGACGCGTCGATGATAAAAATAATAAGAAGCAAAGGATAATAGCAAGTCATCGCTTCTTGAGTGCAGTTGGTGACACCAACAACGGCTTATTAAGTTCTCGGTGGTCGATACACGATCGAAGGAGAAAAGCCACACAACGAATTTTCGAATCAAATAAAATTCTTAAGAAGTCACTTGCGAGTAATTCCAGCAAAATGAACATCATTAGCAATGAAGGGCGAAATCAACACATGATTCACACGTATGAATTTCAAGGCGATAGAGTCTAACACACATCATGACAAATACACGTAATCATCGTTCACGTCCAGTCATAAATCATTAATCGCGTCCAGAGACGTTTCGAAGGTCTACAAAATAGATAGAGATGGTCGATCATAGAAGCATAACAACGTTGAAACTTTTAAATCTGGTATCAATGGTAAGAATTTAGGCAAATGGTAACGAAAATTGTATCATGAGGATGATGAGGTAACAAGTAAAGCAAAGATTGTTGAGTATTGAAATCTGTGCTTGAGGCATGTACTTTGTTCAAGAAAAGATAAGGGTTCATATGTGTAGGTCGCGAACTGTTGTTACTCGCATAAGATGTAAAAGTTTTCAAAATTTACATTTATCTAACTTTTTAAGAAACATAACTAAAAAGTTGATTGTTGGTCAAATATTTAGGGCGACTACTATTTGGCCTTGCATGGCTCCTTCTAAATTAGGCATAGGTGATCAGGCCATGTATAATTTAGGACTAGCAATGCGATGCTCAGCTTCGTCAAACCAGTATTACATATCATATGATTTAAAATATGTATATAATAGCATTTGTAAAAACAGGAATCAAAATAACATATGAAACTTTTCGCCTATAAGTTACTGGCTAACTGTTTAAATCAACAATTTGTATAGTTACAAGGGTTCTTTTTAAGACCGTATTAGAACAATTTGTGAAAATACATTGTAAAATTAATATATATTAATTTTATAAGATATCATTCAATTATTTAAGAAAGCCCAAATGAAACCTTTTGTAAAATGATTCGCAAACAAGACCAGTTTGAGTTTATATGGTAACATGACAATAGTTTATAAAGTAGCGAGTGGGTTACAAGAGGGAAATAAGGAGTAGTTCAAGACAGTCAACTAAATGGTTACAAGGTGATAAGGTTTCAAGAGGTTTAGTAGGAATCGTCAGGAGACACGTGCCAAAATGATAACGAACGTTATGAAAGCAATATCTTCAACCTCGACCCGGATCAGTGGTACGATAGAAGCAGAGAAAGAAAATAGAATGACAAATAAGTCATAAATAAAAGAAAGGAATAAGAAATCCGTATGTGCACATCGTAATTTATTTGACAAAAATACACTTTTAAGAAAGTAGAACATCAGTTTGTCAAATCACTTGGTTCCTAAAAGTTCAAGATTTATGTATGACCGAGCTCAAGTTACTGTTTGTAAACGTTTTCAAACACAATCAATGTTTCATGGTTGTAAAATGTTATTAGTTACAATTTTACGAGCTCACACGAACTTAAAATGCTTCAAACCATGTTTTTAACTTCTATCAGTTTTGACATTTTTAGTCAACTTCGACTTTTGGGTTTGACTAGACCAATTGATTCACTAAATGACATTTTAAGACTCGAAGTCTAGAGTAATTTGGTGTAAAACGATGTTTTGAACAACTTTCTAGTTTTACTCGAGACTTGAAACGAATCAAAAATGGACGAAAATGCTCTTGCATTAAATATGTTAACCAAATGATATTTTTGAAATACGCAGAATTAAATTCTTAAATTATACAATTTCAAATGAGCGTAACTTGCTCGTTTTTAAGATTTACGGTTCAAGTTTTATGTCCTAGACGGACGTCTCAACAAGTAGAAATATATATTTTTATGTCTATAGTTATAAAAATATTTTCTCGACACTGTTAAATTCCTTGTAAAGTTTCTGTACAAAGTATATTTTTCGACACAGCTTGAAATTAAATCCAATTTTATAATAACCCAGAATTAATGTACACACAAGACTTGTGGATTCTATAAAGACAAAAGAAGATAAACTGTGTAATTAATCATGTAAAGAAAACACAGTATGGAAATGGTTCAAGAATGCCAACGATAATCTGAGAGATCAAAAACGACGCATATCATCCGTGTCTTCGGCTGCAAGATGCAATGCAGGAAGGTCTCCTGGCGGCGTGATTTTCCAAAATCACAAGATATACCGAGAAAGAAACAAAATATTAACAAGTCACACTCCTGAGGCGAGGAGGTTTAATGAAAAATGGAGGATACAAGTAGGATCGTATTCCAAACAATCGTCACATAATAAATGACGATCATGTGTTCAAGGTACAACGGATGTTGTAAGTCGAAGTCGAAACGTAGAATGGTCAATGAAATAAGATGTAATCCATGTACAAGTGTCGTGTAAAATGGTGGCGTAAAGGTCAATCAAGATTACGAAAACTCACGATATTATTCAGGTACTGATTCAACAAATACTTCGAGATGTGTGACTCACACGATGTCTTTTAGTCTTTTTCGGAGACACACTGAGCTACACAATGGTCTATAGACTATTTTCCAAGACATTCAATCACAAATGGTCGACAAGCAAATTGGATATCTAGATAGATATCTTAAAAGAATTGAACAATGAAAGCAACACGCACGGTAGTAAAATGAAAATCAGGAGTTTCATCGAAAACAACACTTCTTAATCCCGAACAATGGTATCTCGAGAATATGCACAACATGCAACAGTGAATCGAGAAAAATAGCCGGTTCAAATCGAACGAGTATATGAGGTCGGTCATATCACGCATAAACAAGATAGCAATAGTACTCAGAAAAGTGAGTATGAAAAGTCAACCGCATACGCGCTCCGAATACAAGTAGGTAACGTCAAGACAATATAAAATCATTGTAACAAGATTAGTTCACAAGAACAAGAATTCAAGAAATGTAGTATAGGCAGATGTAATCACAGTAATATCGAATGATAATTCATGAAGCACATACGCTTTGAAAAGTCATAGTAATTATCGTCATTAGGGTAATGTAATATTTCAACATGTAATCAAAAGATTAACTACTATAACGATAATTAAAAGTAAATAATAAGGATTAGAGAGTTACCCGCAAAGATATCGAACAACAATGGTAGATTCTGTGTTTGACACTTAGAAACAATAAAATATTTGAATTTTCGGTAATAGACTAAGTTTTTGAAAACGACTCAGTTCCCTATAACCATCGCTCTGATACCAATCTGTGAGACCCCTAGAATTTGACATGGAACAACTAGGCAACGAGGGGGTAACACGTCATGGTACAAGAAACAATGAATTACAGTTGACACAAAGTTGACGTAATAAAAACATATATATTACATCATAAAAGATCAGAGTTTTTAAACATAGGTCCCAGAGTTTTATATGCGGAAAAATATATTATTTCATCTTGATTTATAACATAAAGTTGACCAAAAGATAGAATAAACTCCTGACAGTTTTTACTAAAAACAGTCTTTTAAAAACATCACAGAAATCTCCAAGCTGCGATGATATCTTGCGGACTCCCATCCAAGCAAAGCTAAGTAATAATACCTGAGATTAAACATGTAAAATCGTCAACACAAAGTTGAGTGACATTCATAGGTTTAGCAGTAAAGTTGTGGAACACAAGCATTTATTTGTAAAACAAGTAGTATGGAGTATGGTTATATACGTCAACCATAGTCTGAAATCATTATTATTGTTGTTTAGTTCATGAACCGAAGCTTAACTACGTAAGTATTCAGCCTATATACTAAGGTATAAACAAATATTAGTGCGTCATGGTTAAAATAACCGCAACATGGGACGGCGATTGTCAATCCCGACGGATCCACCCATAACATTCGCGCTTCAGGCAATGCACCAAGACAATTAACGGTTCATGATCAGAGAGATGAAACTCAAGGCTAGCCTCAAAGCAATAATTATATTGAAAACCTAAAAATCATACATGTTCTGGATAACATACAAGTTCTGGATAGCATACAGTTTTTTAAATGGTTGTGTTCTACCATGTATAATCTCACCCCGTGTTTAGAAACCATGTATAAGTAAAAATGGGCTATGAACTCACCTTAGACACGAGGTAAGTCAATCACGGTATTCAGCAACTGAGTAGCAATAATGATAGTGAGACGATCACCGAAGATATGGATGCCCAGGGAAACACGAAAACCGCAACCTATCAAAATAAGGCGCGCGTTAAGACTCGAACTCAATATCTATATATATACCAAATATAATATGACTCAAATGTTTTCAAAGTAATCATGTTTCAAAACCATTGACACGAACCAAATGAATCCTTACTTACCCATTTATCCAACACTTCACGTTAAAACACTTGAACACTTGAAATTGACCAGTCATAAGACGCCAAGTCAACGTAAGTCAAACTATCCTTTAACCTTAATCGGACCAGTAGCTAAGTCATTTATATAATTACTAAGCACTTGAATAAGTCACCATGTCCGATGATGAATACTCAAACTCACGCAACACAAGCATTGAACTATGTGTCCAAAATTAAAATCAGCAAGTACACCCCGAATGTACCCACCGATCTACCCTATCTAGACTTGTCCGATTTAGATGAAATTTGGTGTCAAGGTCTCTTATAACCTGTATAAGACCTCACCAAAGTTTGAGCCAAAGTTCACACTTTAAAACCCATCAGCTCGACACTTTACTCGACTCTAAAATTTGGGACAGATTTGTATACTTATTTTATAAAACTGTTTGGACCACTTTAAAAGTACTAACTCGACAATCCGTCTTTTGAAACCACTATTAGAATCATCAAATTAAGTTTGTAAACTTTGAAAAACAGTAGTTACATTTATCTAACCAAGCCTAAATTCCCCGAGAGTCGACCTAAAATCAGCCACAATTTCGGATTGTGCCGACTTGTGTCTCCCGGTACACGAATACTAAAACTAGCATAACTTTTGAATCGTAAAGAGTTATAAGCTCTATCTTATACCAAAATGAGCGTCTCGGAAAACTCTACAATAAAATCAATTAATCTCAGCCTTTCTCAGACCTTAAACCCACGAAAAATCTGTTATAGACCTGCTGTCCCAAAATACCCTTTTAGAAAACATGACAAATCAATTTTTCCACCAAAGCCACTCATTCCTATACCTATAGAATCACTATACCATCATACCCATCAACCAAACACTCCTAAAAACACTTTCATGTTAGATTTTAACAAAATCAAAGATAAAAAATACAACTTTTTATGATAAAAAAATGATGATCTTACCAAAAATAACACATGCAAGATGGTTTAAACATAATCCAACCATAAATCACAAAGTTTATGAAAACTTGATGCATGTTTATGATTTTGGTACCAAAAGATGCACCATAAAAATCTAGGAAGTGGTCTTCAATTTGTTTTGATAGATTCAAGTTAAAATTTAGTGATCAAGGGGTGTTTTGTGGTGGTGGTGGCGGAAAAGAAAGATGGGGAGGAGAGGTGTGTGTTTTTTTTATAAAATGAATGTGTTGTGTGTGTTTTGTTAAAGAAAAACCAATATATATGGTAGGTAGGTGTAGGGGTAAAAGTTGCCAAGCTTGAAACTTGTGGACTTAAAAATAATTTACTAGTTTAAAGGGTAGAAAATGGTTATTAGTAAATATTGAAAATATATACGGGGCTCAGGTTTCGTAAAAATACTTTTCAAAAGTTAAAATGCATCATAAGTATGATTATATGGTTTCCCGACACGACTTAATACGAAATTAAAACGATATCATCGAAAATATTAATTATCGAAACAATCGATAATAAAATGTAAAATTTTGGGCATCCGTCGGTATCGCGATCACTAGGAATTCTCGTTGTACATTGATTTTGAATAAACTCGTTGTAAAATTCACGCGGGTGATTTTAAATCAAAAACTTTTGATTTAAATAAATATGGAAAAATAAAATAAAATAAATTTTTTATAATTCCAAGTAAAGTATTTATCAATGATCAGAAAATACTTGAAAAGTATAATTTACTAAAATTATCATGATCTCAGGATTTACATATAAAGTATTCAAGAAAACGTAATACGTTGGAAAATTCAAAAAACACGAATAAAAGAATAAAATAATGTTGGGAAAGTACGAGTTCTCACAGGTGTTTGGTTTGATCTTTCCTTCCCTTATCTCTTTACAATCATTATTCTTTATACTTGTGATTCTTAGTTTAGTTGCACTATACATTCATTATTTCTTTATACTTGTGATTATTAGTTTAGTTGCACTATACCTTGTTCATATTGTGTATAAGAAGGTTTCACATAATTACTCAAGCTTAAGTTTTTGAAAAAAGATTTTTTAAACCAATCTTTAACAAGTAAATTTAAAAAACTATTCACCCCCCTTCTAGTTTCTACAAATTGTTATAGAAAAACTCAATCGAATGTAGATGAGTATTCCTACTTCCACTCGCTTTCAACATATTTTCCAATGTTTCTATAGAACGCTCGCTTTGTCCATCCGTTTATAGATGATAATCCGTACCCAACGCTTTCCGTATTATCTTCCATAATTTCGAGGTAAATCGTCCATCTCGATCTGGTATAATCGACATCGGTACTCCATGCCGTGCTTCAATCTCGTCGATGTATAGACGTGCTAGCTTCTTCATAGCGTAGTCTCGCATCTTCAAAAGGGGATGTCTTACTCAGTCTAGCGACTGTCACCTAAATCTTACCGCTTCCAACACTGACTTCGTAATCCTAGGAATAAATTCCATGGTAATCCTTTATTTCCTTCACTTGTTGGAGACAATCTTCTATCTTCGTATTCATATTCGGCCATCAATTCGTATGACTACGATTATCCTTCATGGTACTTCCTTCAAAACAAACAGAAATCTTCATCTTATACGCAAAATAGATTTAAGAAACAATTATCACAAATGATCCTATAACCCATGTAGAAAACAACTTACTATGTATTATAATAACAAATTAGCATTCGTCACAACATGCAAGTACTTCGCAACTCGTTTAACCTTATTATGATATGTGATAACTATCTTTTCATTCTTTTAGAGTAGACGAAACAGTGGCGTTGTAGGCTATGGCGCCAGAAAAGCCACGACACATCGCTTCGGTGCTCGCTCCGTACCATCTCGCGCCGTCATCACTAGTCCAGAAAGCTCGTGTTTTCGTATATTTTTTTTACTAGCCGCTTATAGTCGTTGGGTTTTTTAAAAACTCATTTTCTTCAAATTTAACCCCTTAAAACTTTATGAAAACCCCTTTATCGTCCCTGATGACGTATAGTCCCCAGCCGGGTCATGAACCCGGCCCACGGGTACTACCCGTATCCGGCCCATCACGAATGGGTGGGAATAATGTTATTTAAGCTTATGGGCTTAGATGAACAGTAACCGCACACACGTGTGCGGCCCACGGCCCGACATGACCGGTACAGGGTTAGACAGAATCATATTCTGTCTATGAATAGGATTTACCCCAAAGAAGAGGATATTCACTCACCATAATTAGAAGATAACAATCAAACTAATTCTGGTACTTATCCTTTCCTTGGGGCCGAAGTATCAGTGACAGCCCATTAGGGTTTCACTTCCTATATAAGGAACCCCCAAGGGTTCCACAAAGGTATTACGTTCTATACACTCTCAACTCATCTGATTCCTATAAACCCTAACCGATTACTTACTCTCACGCCGGAGTCTAATCGTGGGAAACATTCCCACGGTAAGCCTAACGCGTGTTGTTTAGTGTGCAGGATCCTAACCATACAATTCACTTGGTGCAGGAGCCGGAGTCCAGCCAATCCGAATTAAGCCTAATTCGGGTCTAGCAAGTATCACCCAACTTTTGTATCAACAAGTTGGCGCCATCCGTGGGACCCTTACACTAAGCTAGAGCAAAATATCATCTTGGAATTCTCAATGACGAAGGGGCATCCGCAAGGCAACCCCAGGAACACAAATCCTGGAAATCGGAAGTCCCAAGGGGAAGGAATACTCATTCCCACTCGATCCCCTAGCCATCAAGCGGGGGGACCAAACAACCGGAGTGGCTTTCAGTCCATGGGGGTGACAAGCACCATCTCCATGACTCCACCACCTACTTCGACCTTGGACAATCCTGATCCAGGGAGTGCGCCCAATCCTCCTAACAAGGAGCCGCGCAGACCAACGACCGAGGAAGAAGTAAAGGTCGAACCACTCAGCGAGGAGGATCTCACTCGAGTTCTCACGCAGAACTTTGATAGGATAGTCCCAGGGATTGCATCAAGGTTGAATCTAGGGAGGGAACTCCAATCTAGACTCAACTTTGGCAATGCCGGACCAAGCACCTCTTCTCAAACTCAGAGGAAGAGAAGGACCCGACCTCAGGAGCGGAGCCTCTTTGAGGAAACTCCCCAACCTCGGAATGTGTTTGAACGCATAGGGGATCGTCTCATACAAGAAGTAACGTAATCTCGAGAAGAGGGAGAGAGGCCCGACGGTTCACCCGAACGACCAGATCAGGAACTGACCAGAGCCAATCGTCGCACGAGTGTGTGGGATAGGATGAATATCGGGAAGAAGGCCCCTGGCTCTTCTCACAAGAGCGGTCCTCACCGAAGAGATGGGGCACCGCCTCCTTCTCCCGATCCATCAGGAGAGGACTCGGATGACCATCCGCCCAAGCGCCGCCGACCTAGGCGTACTCCTCCACCGCCACCAAACAATGAGGAGTACTATGGCAGTCCTTATTACCGAGAGACGGAAGCAGAAGATCTTTCCCAACCGTGGTGTGACCCTAGTCTCACCCGTCCATGGGCAGACCCTAGGGAAGATCCTTTTACTCTCCGCATACGGAATTACTTCGAGGACACAAAACGTCGCATGCCAGCGTGTGTCAAGACTTATGATGGAACTGGTGATCCGGATGATCACCTCAAGATATTTGATACGCAGGCGAAAATTGAGCGATGGCCCATGCCTATATGGTGCCAAATGTTCAATTCAACCTTGATCGGCAATGCTCGTGACTGGTTTGAAGGACTTCCTCCGCGAAGCATTGATAGCTTCAATGAATTATGTACTGCGTTCAAGAATAATTATACTCAGCGGAAAAAGTATAATAGGGACCCGGTCTCATTGGCAACCGTCAAGCAACGGCCGGGGGAGTCCACGGAAGCCTTCACTGAGCGCTTCAATGACGAGTGCACATGCACAAAGACAATGCCGGAACTCCTGAAAATTTCCGACTATATGCATGCCATAACAGACAGGGAATTAATCAGGCGTCTCAATGACAAGCGTCCGGAGAGGTATGACGACCTCATGGAAAGGGTCAGAAACTTCATAGAGGGAGAAACCGCGGTTGCCGCGGCCTATCCTTTAAAAGGAAATGGCTACCGATCGAACGGCCCGTCCAGGAGACAGTCGGGCGGTCAAAGCAATCAAAACAATGGGAGGGGCTCAGATTACAAGAGCCAAAACAAGGGAGGACGGCCAGACGATAAATTTACCCCTTTAAAGATGTCCTACCGGGAGATCTTGCTGACGGAAGGGGCTAATTTTCCAAGGCTTCCCCCAATGACGACTCCGCTGGACCGTCGCCAAGGAAATCGTTTCTGCGAATTCCATAATGACAAGGGCCATGGTATGGAGGAGTGTATCCAGCTCAAGAAGCACATTGAGTCATTGATCAAGTCAGGAAAACTCAAGCATTTGGTTAAGGATTGGAAGGATGGAAAAGACAACAAGAAGTATGACAAGAAGGATCCCCAAAAGGACAAACCTTCAACTATATATATGATCCAATCCAGACAGCGCCGCACGAGGCAGAAAATTGGTCAAAAATTTTCACGCGGCAGAGAAATCTCATTCCCTCCCATCACAGCAAGCGATGTGATTGATGCGCCCCTCACTATTGAGATAAGCATTGGAACACACAACGTTCGTCACATGTATGTGGATGGGGGGTCATCAGCAGAAGTATTGTACGAAAACTGTTTTGTACAGTTACGACCAGAAATAAGAAGCCAATTAGTACCGGCCACAACGCCGCTCATTGGTTTTAGTGGAGACACCATCTGGCCAATAGGGCAACTGCGTCTGCTTGTAACCATTGGGAATGAAGAGCACTCCACCAATGCGTGGATGAACTTTATGGTGATACGCTCACACTCTCCATACAATGGGATCATAGGCAGACCAGGTATTCTGGCCATGCGGGCGGTACCTTCCACGGCACACGGAATGATCAAATTCCCTGTGGAAGGAGGAATTGTCACCATTTACAACACAATCGTACCAACATCCGAGTGTCATGCCGTGACAACACCGGTTCCACCTGTTCCACCCAAGGATGGATCACCGCCTCCCAATTGGAGGGTGGCAATCCATCCTGATTATCCGGAACAAGAGGTGTCTATAGGGGGAACGCTCTCGGATAACGGCAAGAGGGCCATGTGCTCTCTCTTGAAGGCAAATTTAGATATATTCGCATGGGAGCCCAAGCATATGACGGGCGTACCACGCGCGATAGCAGAACATAAGCTCCAGATCCGCTAGGGGTACCAACCCGTCAAGCAAAAGAAGCGCGGTCAGGCACCTGAACGCAGTCGAGTGATACTGGATGAGGTACGGAAACTAGTGGACGCAGGTATCATGTGCGAGGTATACTACCACGAGTGGTTATCCAATCCAGTCATGGTCAAAAAGCATGACGGAAGCTGGCGCATGTGTGTGGATTTCACGGATCTGAACAAAACCTGTCCACAGGATTGTTACCCGTTGCCGGAGATTGACTGGAAGGTGGAATCTCTATGTGGATATCCCTTTAAGTGCTTCTTAGACGCATATAAAGGATACCACCATATCCAGATGGCGGAAGAGACGCAGAGAAGACGGCGTTCCATACTAGTCAAGGCGTATACTGTTATACAAAAATGCCGTTTGGACTAAAGAACGTCGGGGCTACATACCAGCGGCTTGTGCACAAAGCCTTTGACTCACAGATAGGCCGCAACCTGGAGGTCTATGTGGATGACTTAGTCATAAAAAGCCATACGAAGGATGCACTTCTCCGGGATGTCCAAGAGACGTTTGACACATTGAGGAGGATTAATATGAAGCTAAATCCAAAGAAATGCACGTTTGGGGCAACGGAGGGAATGTTCCTTGGATATATGATTGATCCAAATGGCATAAAACCTTGCCCAGAAAAAACGGACTCAGGAATACAGCTACCATCCCCTCAGACACGGAAAGAGGTGCAGTCCTTAAATGGGAAGCTGGCCGGGCTAAAATAGGTTCTTATCAAAGTCTGCAGAGAAGTCACTCCCCCTATTCAAAACACTCAAGAAGTGTATTAAGAACGGAGACTTCCGGTGGACAAATGAAGCTGAGGAAGCCTTTGGTCAACTCAAACAACACCTCGCATCTCTCCCCATGCTAGTAGCTCCCCGGCCAAAGGAGGAGCTCATTATGTATCTATCAGCCACACATGGAGCAATAAGTGCGGTACTCATGACGGATAGGGACACGGTACAAACTCCGGTCTAATTAAACAGTCCCATTTTTTAATCACTTTCATTTTACTTTCTATTTCACAAATATATCATTTTCAACAAAAAACTATGGATCCAAACACTCATAACACCTACGACCTTGACGATGTATACTTAAAAGACGATGCGGAACGATACGTTTAGAGGTAACAGGATTACGAAAAATACTTAGCTTTGTGTAATAAAAAAGTTGTAGGATTGGGATCAGATCGAGATCGGGATTGTTGTCACAATTGTCAATTTTCTATCTTTAATTACCCTGCTATTATTTGATTTAAGCTATAAACAGTATGTTTTCGACTATTGAGAAGTCATCTCATTTTAACTTTTATGATCAACTCATTATAATTTTATGTGAACTATATGAATTATGCGATTTATTTGTTATAGAAACTTGAATGTCATACATCATTTATATATAGATACACATTTACACCATTATACTTAAAATTACCTAAACTAAACAGACCATATAACACATTTGAATTTCAAAAACAAGACAAAAACTTTCTCTTCTTCTCATTGTCTTGGCCGACGTTAACAAACACCCTTTGTACTTTTAATTTTGTCACTTACCCTAAACATACACTCATGCATTTCATACTTTCAACAAACAAACAGCCTCCCTTTGAGTCCCTTATAGCTCGGCTTAACACACACACACACACTACACATTTCATACTTTCACAAACATCAAACTGCTCATTCTTTCTCTCTAGTTTTCGGATCAAGAACACCAAGAAACACAATTTTCATTTCCATTTTCTAAGTTACCAAAATAAATCCATCATTACGACACCATACACAAACATCAGGCATACATCTAAACATTCATATATCATTTTGATTCAAGAAACTATCACAAGAACACCATATGTAACAAAAACTATCTCACTATCTTTTTATGAATAGAAAAATCAATAGAAACAAATTGTAAAAGAGTACATCATTCCTCATATTAACCGGGTCCTACATTCTATGATCTGTTAAATATGTTAACTAACACTTTATTTGTGTCTGGCGTTGTAAACATAATAAAAATAAGGCCGAGTTACCACGTTCAAGCATCAAACTTAAGCGAGTAAAACCTAGTGAGCTAATCTCAATTCAAATGGTTCATCTAAAGTCTAAACCCCTAACTCAAGTTGGATTAACTAAGATCAAGCTAGACTCGATTAAAATCGAGTACTCAATACATGTCATTTCAAGTATTTTATAAGAAGAAAAAATAATTTATATTTCAACAAAAATTGTATTTAAAGCAAAGCTGAAAATTTTTCAGAGATAAAAAAAAATTGATAAATTTTTAGCGCGTAATATACATATTTGTTAAAAATTTGATTTGTTTAAAATGCACCGAGTATTATGTAAACACTAGCCGGGTACCCGGGCGATGCGGCGGCGGGTACCCGGTGACTTTTTTTGAGGCGGATAAAATTTTAGATATAAAAAGATTTCGGGTTTTATATTGAATCAGAAATATTATACTAATGGGCTGTTAGAAAATTTATATTAGATGAGATATTATAAGTCTGTAATAAAATGGGTTGTTATAATATTTATACTAAATAAATTGTTACAAATAATAAAGGGTCATCATAAGTTCAAGCAGGGTACCTGCCGTCGCAGGTATCATGTAAAATGATAATTTTATATTTTTGTAAATATAATTTTCAGCGAACACTATTTTTGAATTTTATATTTTCATCTTTTTAACAAAAACTTGATAAAAATAATAACTATGAAAAAATCATAACAACTTCAAGATTTTATATATGACAATGGTCGTAACAACGATTCTAAGAATATCACTTTTATTAATTTTGTGATGCAATAGACACGAATGTACAACATTTCCAAATCTCATAATCTATCAAGTTACAACAGGCATTCTAAATCTCATTTTTCTGAAATAAAAAAAGCACAACATATTGAGATAATGAATCAATGTTATACGTATTACATTATGGTACCCCGCAAAAGAAAAATAGCACTAAGCTATAACATGTTTTGTGTGATATGCAAATGAATGTCTTTTTAGGGGAGAGAGTGCGAGGTGTTGAATCTTCACAACATATTGAGATAATGAATCAATGTTATACGTATTACATTATGGTACCCCGCAAAAGAAAAAAAGCACTAAGCTATAACATGTTTTGTGTGATATGCAAATGAATGTCTTTTTAGGGGAGAGAGTGCGAGGTGTTGAATCTTCACAAAGTGTGGAGTTCCTGAGAACGGTGGAGGCGAAATCGGCAGTGGTGATGGTGTGCGGAGTGGATGTGTATGTGTATTTTGTGTTATTTTATATATACTTTTTGAGGTTTGGTTGTTACAAAGTTTTGAAATAAGTTGCATATAAATGGTTTTTAATATTCTACTTACTGTTATAACTGAGTATTACATATTAAAAACATTTAAAACTTTGTAACATGTATGTATTATGTTTAAGGGGCCGTTACAATATAAATATTAATTGGCTTTAACTTTTAGAATGTAACATAAATTTTATTATATGTGAATATTGATATTGGTTTAATTGCAAAGGTACTACAAATCTTTCTTAATACGGAAATGTTGAAGGCTGAATTTTTAAGACTACTAAATATAGAATAGGGGGTAAATGTTTTATAAAGTAGTAAGATAAGATTTGTATTAAAAGTTTTGTTATCTTAAAAAAACTTTATATTTAAAAGTGAATAAAAATGACCACCTACTAACATCCCCGTGAACCAAACAACACAAGTAATTCCAAAATTCTGAGAACTGAATTGGAAATTTTATGAACCAAACAAACACATACTATTACTCCAACAGATCTACAAAAACCGTGAAGATGTTACCCCGATCGAGTTCTTCTTCGTTACATGATCGTGACGTAAGCATGGCGTCATCACCAGGGAAACGAATTACCAGATCCAATTTGGTTGATCAGTTAAGAGAGTATCAGATTCGATCGAAACACGAATGGGCTTCTGTTTCCTTCTTTTCCTCTACTTCGAATCTGTCTTGTAATTCTTCAAGGTAATTATTTCTTTCTATTTGTGAGTATATAACATGAATTGGTTGATTGTGCTACAGTTAGGGTTTTTAACTGTAAGGTTGAGAAATTAAATGAATTCTGTTAGCTTGAACTGTCCACATGGACTATCCTTGCAATTTTATAGTGAGTAATGAAGGACCAGCTTTTTGAGGAGGCCGGAATCATTCATTTGTAATGTAATCAGCAGCTACTATATACCATTTTGAGAATTTGGGTCAGTCTAAGCTGTACCTTATAAGATAATCGCATACGCTCGAATTCAAAACTGGAGTGGATGAACTAATAAAGTTGTTTAATTGGATTTTGATTAATATATAGAGATAGACACATTGCTTCGTCCATGTTAGCGAATTAGTGACAAATATAGAAATGGGTCGAAAAGTCGAATGAGAAATTCTGTATTGATAGGTATGTCTTCCTAATTCCCGAACATGTGGCTCTGTAATAGTTTTTGGTGAAATATACAAGGCAAGTATGTTATTTGTATTGTACAAGTTATGTATGTTGAAACAATACAACTTCAACTATTATTAGCCTATATGCTTAGATTTCGCTGTGATGCTTAACTTTTACATTTTTAAGTTGGAGAAATTACAGACATATAGAATACTCTTTTTTTCTTGTCTTTGAATTATGATTTACACCTCTAAGGAGTATACCTCAGTTAGTGGATACACCTCTTGTGCTAGTAAGACCTTATTGGCAAGTCAAAAAGAGGATAATAGCCATATAAAGGTTCACACATGTAGAAACACTATTTCTTTTATCATATCACACATATACATGAATTATAGAAGAGAGAAAGATGGTGGTGGTGTTCTTGATAAGCACTTGTTTATTTTATATAAGATGAGAGAATACACCTTAGAATACACACACACACCCTCTCTTTTGTGAAGAGAGTTTCCTTATATAGTCCGATAACCGGGTTGGGCCTTACGTGGGCTTCCATGGCCCTGCTCTTGGACTATTACACCATTTAGCCTACTTAACTAGCTGAATGGACTAACAATTACACGCATAATATTGTTACAAGACTCGTGAGATCGAGAATGAACCCCGCTTCACTAAAAACTGAATTCCTAACAACACATCAGACATATTAGATTCTCAAGGATTAGCCTCACGTGTCGAACTCTGAAAAAATCAAGAAACATCTTGATTGTTGATGTGCTGTGACCAAGCTTTTACAATTATCTTCTCAGACACAAATGTAGAAAATAAAAACATTAGAGTTCACATTTATTGGAATATACTGAAGTATTAAGGACTCATTAGCCAAAGGCTGAACTTTAATGAATAGTAAATGCTTCCTAAGCATTGTGGTGGTCCGCATTAAGTAAACCTGTGTAGTGTTTTATGTACCCGTTATAACGTCCTTTTGGTTGACTTAATCACGCCAGGTTGCTTGACTGTCTACTCTAGATACTCTGCCACGACTAGAATTTTAGATGGGTGACAAATAATCATCTCCAGCTAAAGGTCTTGTGTCCCAATGATACCCCTTGTTGTGTGAGAAGCTCCCCAACCAATTGGCTGTGGGTTCAAGTCCTGCTTAGGACATGTGAGTTATATATATAGATAGTTGCCGTTCAAAAAAAAAATCATCTCCAAGTTGATATCAGCCTTTAATACTTCACAATCACTTTTGTCATACTTAAGCATCAAACTTTATAGCAGATGAAGGGATCCATGCTGACTTTTAGTATCCATGGTACTCCAAAATAATTGCGTACTGAAGTACTGAGTTATTTCATGAAATCATGACTTTTTTTTTGAAATATGCGACGATATTATAAGCAGGCAAAAGTTAAGAGAACAAATACAAAGAAGCTCTAAGCAAGAGCCAAAGGATAAAACAACTAGACACTAACTCTATGTTACAAAGAGTTAAACCCCAAACTTTGGCGAACTAAAACCTATAGACTATCAATTTCTCCGGGAGCTCTAATCCAATGACACCAAGTGTAGCGACATTTGGAGGAGCGATTTGATGTCCACAGCAAAGATAATCTTTGAATCGCTGGGAATACGTCCTCATTTTGAGCCGAAGAGACGTCTTCATTTGATGAAGCATGCACAATTTTGTATGAGGAAGCAGTCATGACTAGGTGTCATTGAGGAAGCAGTCATGACTAGGATGATGTAGGAGTCTCTTGCTGTCATAAGAAAACTCTGGTTCAACAGAAACGCAATAATAGTGTCAGCTTACGTACAGAGCATCTGTTTAATCAGTCAACCAAATAGCGTATGATCAATAAAGCATGGGAAGTCCCTAATTCTGTACAAACATTGGCTTAAATGTGTATAATGGAGGCTGACTTTTATACTTAGTTGGAACCAGTGACATAAGAGGACTAGTCACTTAATCTTCACAAGTTAGATAGAGATATTTCTTAAATGACCACTCAAGAAGCACTTAAGATGCAGACAAGATGGATAGCAAATGTGCGCTTCAATATGAATCACGCCTTAGAAAAATAATCACAGTTATATCTATCTGTGCATATGTTATCTGCAACGGTTCCATGGTTGCAGTGTTTTAGACTTGATATTTAATTAGTTTTGTAAACCATCGTGTTTTACTTCTGGTGAGTCGGTGGATGGTAGAATGGCAATGGAAGAAGTAAAATATATGATTCTGGATTTCATATACACGTGCAAAGAAATGGTGGTGAGGCCACAATATGAAAAATGGAGACAATGCAGCAATGCTGTAAATGAAATGAATTACTTATGATATTCACGTATTACATCTAATTTTTATCCAAACCCTATTTGTCATGAATCCTTATGTTTATTCTAGTGCATTTAATTTGTTATTTATCAAAAAAAAATTTCTATTATAACACCTAATAATTCATCTCTGAGACCTCCCTCTTTTGATTACCTCGATGTGCAGGGTGGACGTAGTGGTGTTTGTAATATGGGAACTAGCCATTCTAGCTTTTTTAGTTTTCTCGGCAGTTTCATTGTATTTCAGGCACTTGAGACTTGGATTTTTTTTAGCAACCATCACATTGTTACTCCTAATATGTATGAAGGTAACAAAGCGAGTAAAACTTGCCCAGAAAAAGAAACGAAGGATGCTTCTTCCTTTATCAATGTAGAAACTCTTTAAGATCTTAACAGTGTTATATATTGTAAATTGCAACAATATATTGACCCTCTCTATGGTCTAACCATTTTTTCGGTTTATTATAATTTTGTAATTGTAGTTGAGGCAAATGCTGATAAAGGGAAATTATTGTGACCAGTTTGATTCTTTCATTGTGTTATTTTCTCAGGGTTGCATCCCAGATAGAACTCTTTTCATTAATTTCCAGGTATGCTGGTTGTATGTATTGTCGAAATCCTGTTTGGCCATATACTGTGGTAACATAGTTTTTTACATGCTGAAATTTCAATCTTAAATATCACTTAAAAGTTAATTGCACGTCCTGGAAATGAAAATAAGATGGAACCAATTAGATTGATGAATGAAATCTTACATTTTTGTCAGCCTCGAAAGGCTTAAGACTATTAGTGCATTAGGTAGTTCAGTTGTACTTTATATGCATCTAGTATTTTTTCACTTAGGGTGGAAGAAGTTGACAGCAATTCCTCGCGTCGCTATTGTCCACACTGCCCCCAAAACTAGTAAAACGCTTAAGGTCATGCCTAGGAACCCAAGGATCCAATTGAGCCACCACATTTTGCTATACCTATTCGGTTTCTTCATCACAATCCACATGAAACATGGATATGCTAAAGTGACAGGTAGTGCAATGCCTCCGATCAGACCTGCTAGACTTGGTAAGAACGGGAGTGCAACTGCTACAAAAAATGCTAAGCAACCGAAGAAGATTCGTGACCCTGCTCTGACCCACCATGGGCATGGCCCATTCATTTTGGTCACATATCTCAACTCTAGGTTGTCAAAAACTGGCATTGCATAGATCTGGAAGGAAGTGAGGCTGTTGATGATTACGAGCATGCTTGTTAACCCTAGGATTGCTCTTGAAGTCGAGTGTCCGTGGTATTTGTACAATGCGGTTAACATTCCTCCGGTAGTTGGCATCTGCATCGATGTTCAGGCATTAGGTATTCATACATTGTACATTTGTACGTTTCAAAGTGAGTAATGAGTAGAAGTTGTGTTCTTACCAAGTTACCATAGGCCCAGTAGCCACTAATTGCGAGAGGAAACAAACACATAGCGATGATGCAATACGAATACTTGACTCCTTTCCACATCGGTATTCGTGATGGCTGTTTTTGGCTTGATGGCATTGTACCCTACAAATTTTACACATTGCTTTTGGTCATATGATGTATCTTTCTATAAATGACCACGATATTTGATTAAATATATACTACCGACTGCGGATACGTGTAACATAATTTCTGTAAACAATATTTTAACTTTATTTTTTTAACAACAACAATTTAAAAAGCGAAAATTTAAGGTCTATGTAGCTTTATCTAATTATCTAACCGAATCGATGGTGGCTATGGTTCACGGTTGAGTTTGATATTGAAAATTGTAAATATATATGTTTTAAATTATTTTGTAAGGTGAATATAAAATTGTATATTTGAGTAATGAGGTGTATTAGTTATATGTTTATTGTTATTAATTGATTTTGAAAAAAATAAAATATAGTGATATTTGTTGTTTTGTATAATATGTTATTTTATTTGTAAATTGTGGTAATAAAGTGTTTTAATTATGAAAATTAATTACATTTTAATGTTAGCTTTAAATGTAATATGTTACTGTATAAAAGTTCTTATACTTGTTGTGGTTGTACATAAGCATTAATAGGTTATATTATTAAATTTTTAGTTTGTTATTGGCATTAATAAGTTGTACATTATGCTTTATTTGTTGTATTACTTAAAATTTTTGTATTTGTTGAAAAGAGAGATACCAATTTACTTTATAAGATGTATAGATGAGTATCAGCTATGATAAAATTAAATATTAAATACTAAATGACCAGAAGGTTTGTGTCCTAATGGTACTCTATGGTTGTGTATAAAAGCTCTTCAACCAAATGGTTGAGAGGTCATGTTTTGTCTAGGACATTTTTTAGTACTAACTAAGAAATAAATTGCACACTATTAAAGCTAATATAATAATTTTCAATGATGATAATAACGAGTAAAATAAATAATTTAATGTTGAATTCGCGAAAGTTACTTTTATTAAATTCAAAAGTATGAGGTGGTGAATGATGCGAAGCCTTGCTGTGGGGTCAGAATAAGTTTTATAAAGTGAGAAGTATATATTATGTATCTCAATTTTCAAGAAATAAAGTTAGTTTACAAAAAAAAAAATTGAAGATGCAAGTGGTAATCATGATTAATGGTTTAATCCAATGTTTTCAGACCCGGGTTGACCCGGCCGGGTCAACCGGTTGAACCGGTTCCGGCCCAAAAAACGGGTCATATTGACCCGGGTTTCATATTTTTGAAACCCGGCTTGACCCGGCGGGTTTGGGGTGACCCGGGTCAACCCGGTTCTCAAGACCCGGCCGGGTTTTGAATTTTTCGGGTTTTTTTAATTTTTTTTTTTTTAATTTTACGTATTTGCGACGAAATTTTATTTTTACATATTATTTTGGTTGGTAAACAATTTATATTTTCAATATACGTAAGTTTTTGTAGTTTTTATAAGTATAATTTTTTTAATTATTAAAAATATAAAAAAAATATTTTTTAGAAAACCGGGTTAACCCGGGTTGACCCGGGTCGACCCGGACCCGGCGACTCGACCGGGTCAATCTAAGACCCGGGTTTTAAAACATTGGTTTAATCATTCAACTTTAAGGGTCCGTTTGGTTGCTGTGTTTTAGAGCTCAAACATGACTTTGGGACTAAATATAATTGTTTGGTTATTTTTTCAAAGAAAATTTTTGGGGCTTAGTCCTTTCGACACACACTGTTTGTATTCTCAAGTAAATTGTGGGTTTACCAGTTTTTGTGGTCCCACTGTCATATCTCTCCCTATCTCATTTATAGTTATTAGTTTTATATAATAAAAAATTATATATTTTAATCTTTCACAAACAAATAAAAATAATATTTTCAATTAAATATATTTTTTTTCTTTTACCTAATCTAATCAAAACTCAAATTTTAAACTAATATAAAACCCTAACTTTAACCAATCATAAACCTCCCACTTTATAAACTTATATCTAAATAAAACCCGACTTCAAACTAAACCCTAAGTCTTTAATCAACAAGCATGCCCCCCTATAAGCGGGAGTAAACAAATCTACTCACGTCACCAAACAATGTTTTTGTGACGTGGACATAATTGGATTACACGTCTAATGCACTAGCAGCTGGTGAAATATCAAAACGAGCACTGGATTATGGTTAATCAGTTTCAAGATAATTTTTCTACTTGAATATGTACGTAAGCACCCAAATAATGATTTGACAATAAATGAGATGACAACATACGATTATTAACAAACCTGTATTTCAAGCACCAAATTATGGCCTCGAAAAGCAAATGCGACGATGCCAAGAGAATTTAGAACATCGCAAACCCTAGCTATACGTGACACCTCTTCTTGCTGCTCGTATGATATCCCTGATTGCCTGCCTTCTACTATTGACACCACACATATGATGGTGCAATACGAGACTGACGCAATTGCACCAATCAATGAAACTCCTGCAATGGAGTTCAAGTTTGGAAGTTGTGCTAAAACAACCGCCAAACATGTGAATACAAGGTACCACTCAATCATCGATAACGGTGTTTCATTATGATCTTCCCATGAATTGCCAACGATGGTGTTGAAAAGGAGTTTCAAAGTGGCTCCCCCGATCATGATTAGTGTTATGCATGTACCACTTGAGAGGTAAATTGTTGGTACTAATGTCATGAACTTCCCTAATTTCTCACCTGAATCACGCAACATAAAATGCACATATAATAGGCTCATTTGTAAATGCAAATTTTACGCAGTTATAGTTGCTGATAGACTTGACTTCCCACTCATTGCAGGAACTTAATTACTAATTCTGTTTATGTATTACAAAGTGAAATTAATAAACATACCGAAAGTAGCGATAGAAAGCCAAAGGTATCTGCTATATCGAGCCCCTGAAGGTGATTCATGGAGATGAATAAGAAGCCAAAGTGTATACATTTGCCACACGAAAACTATTGATAAACTCAGTATACCCCAAACCCTACATATAAATTCACAAGAAAGTATTTATAAGTATTAACAATTACGAAGTATATATTAAGATTAAAACTAGGACTATACTTGCATGTAGAAAAGGTTTCAATCACTTAGACATGTTTTTATTAGTTGGATTGATTTTATTAAGAAATATATGCTAATCACAGATAGACATGTTGATTATTGATGAAACTATGTTTTAATTTAGGATCTAAAATCAAGTGAAAAGTAAGTCTACAGAGTTTTGAAATAAACTAACCAGCCAAGTGCGGTAAAGGCAAGGGGAAGAACAAGGGCCTGAATTCCGATTCCAGAGCTAAGTGTATGGAATGCTGCATAAAATGCGTTTCCATTCCTTGATTCTGTGATGGGGAGCCATTCATCATGTGGGTTGAGCTTGGTGAACTCTAAGTAGCCTTGCATGCTCGCCATGGCCTTCTTCATGGGGCTAGCCAATGGTGTCATGACGCGTGTGATGAACGGGCTTTTTGGGGTCATTGGCATGGAATTGGATGGGGAACAAGTATTGAAGTGTGATGCTGATGGAATTGAGATCATTGTAGGAGTAGAAGTTTGTTTATTTGGCCTAGGGTGAATTATTTCACTCATTTATCTTCCTGTTATATACAACTAACAAAACTAATAATACTCAAAATACTCAAACACCTTGAGTATTCGTCTGTGTGCTTTCTCTTCGACTAGCGATAAATTTGAACTGGTGATCTTTGGAAAATATAGTTTCCAAGTTTTTGTTTGTATGGAGCATTTGAGAACTTGTGTGGATTGAGCTTTGCTATTTATATTGTGTAGGGTGGAGAGAGGGAAGTGCAAGATAAAGCAGGTGATTTATTAATTTAAATCAACTCAACTTTCATTAGCACATGTAATTATATACTGCTGTAAATATAAAGGAAACAAAGTTCTACAAAAGTAATCGGATGTTGAATAAAGCAGTAGCCTTTTGACTGACGCATGGCTGCTGACTACTGAATGCATTGTCTTTGGCAACTTTCAAGTTTCATGTGAAGTTTAAAGTTTTAGCCATGCAATCTTCATAATCAATACATATACGGTGTTTGATTATTTAATTTGTAATCAGAACTCAGTATGAAAGTTAGTTTTACTTTAATGTTAAGACTCAAGAGGGAGAGACATTATAAAGTTAATTTTCCTTTTAACCATGTCTTCATTTAATAAACAAATTTTTACATAAAAATCAATCAAAAGATAGTTTTGTAGATGAATATATTTTCTGTTGATGAGCATTTTCTCATTTTCTCACTTTTTTAATTTGTTGTTTTTTGCTAAACACAATAATTTTAAGATTAAAAGAATACTTTTTTCGTCTAAAAATTATTGTTTTACTCTTGATTTTTAACTTTATCAAATACTCTCAAACTGTTTAATTTTCATTTCAACCAATAAAAAAAGATATACTATTTGATAAATCGAAAAGAGACCTTACTGAGTTTTTTTAAAGAGAACTTTTTTGAAATGCCCCGTGATCTAACTTTTTTTTTTCTTTTACACCGATCAAATGAGAATTTTCTAAAATGTGTTATGCAACTTATGCAATGTATGCGACTTTTTTAAAAATACGAAAATTTTGGAAAAAAATTTAAATTTATTTTCCCTTTTTTTGAAAAAGTCGCATAAGTTAAATAAGTTGCATAAGTTGCATAAATCATTTTGGGAAATTTTCATTTGATTGGTACATTTTGGGAAGGCATTTCAAAATTTTCCCTTTTTTAAAATTGTACGTATTTTTATTTTTGAACAATAATTTCAAGATACTAATTACTTGCAATCTAAAATTAGTATCATACTATCTTATAAAAGAGATTAGACATTCTCTCTTCATTTAATATCAAAAAATTAAGTAGTACAACAAATACAACATAATGTACAACATATTAATGTTGCCAAGAAAATTAAATTTAAGTGATACAAGATTTTAATGCATATGTATAACTTTATATTTCTAATATATACAAAGCATTTAATCATACTTAATCAAAATATAATTAATAATACAATTAAAACAGTTCATCACCACAATTTACAAGAAAAACAACACATTGTACAAATCTCCTCTATAATATTTTTCTCCCTTTTTCCTTGCAATCATATGTACAAACCACTTTTAGGTTGATCTTCTCATTCAAATTTTCAAAAGAGGTTATGTCAATTCTCGCGCTTAATTGAGTTCCGAAAATAAAGTTACACATATTACATATTACATATACGCCACAAGTAATAATATCCTTATATCAAAATTACGTTTTTTAGACATATTTTTAGGTAAAAACTATCGTCATCCATAAATTATTGTTATGAAAGACGAATAACCGAATAATGTTGATGCAAAAGTTGGTTGATCCTTGCTAGACCCGAATTAGGCTTAATTCGGGTTGGCTGGGCTCCGGCTCCTGCACCAAGTGAACTATATGGTTGGGATCCTGCACACTAAACAGCACGCGTTAGGCTTACCGTGGGAATGTTTCCCACGATTAGACTCCGGCGTGAGAGTAAGTATCGGTTTAGGGTTTATGAGAATTGAGTGAGTTGAGAGTATAGAACGTAATACCTTTGTGGAACCTTTGAGGGTTCCTTTTATAGGCAGTGAAACCCTAATGGGCTGTCACTGATGCTTCGGCCCCAAGGAAGAGATAAGCACCAGAATTAGATTGATTGTTATCTTCTAATTATGGTGAGTGAATATCCTCTTCTTTGGAGTGAATCATATTCAGAGATAGAATATGATTCTGTCTAACCCTGTACCGGTCATGCCGGGCCGTGGGCCGCACACATGTGTGCGGTTACTGTTCATCCAAGCCCGTAAGCTCAAATGACATTATTCCCACCCATCCGTGATGGGCCGGATACGGGTAGTACCCGTGGGTCGGGTTCATGACCCGGCTGGGGACTATACGTCATCATGTCCCCCCAGTCTAGTTGTTACAACCATAGGCGTAACCTCTAGACTACCAAGATGCTCCCTGGACGTACCAAGAAAAATAGGGAATGATAAGTTGTCCAAGAATTTGTTTTGGCCGCACGTGGCAACCTGACTTAGGAATTTATTCCATTATTATCTCAGCCGCTCGTGGCGACCGAGACAAATTAAATACAACATTGAATTTCAAGTCTTACGTAAGAGTCGCATATCCCGACATTAATAACTGTTCACCTGCTACTTTGACTGACAAAAGTGCAAACAGTCAGAAATTCGAGCAGCGTAAACGTCTGAGTCAGAAGTGACCCGTGGGTCCCACCTGACGTTTCACTTGCCACTTGCACCCTAACCACACGATTAAGAATAGTGGCAAACACGTGTCACACATCCAACAGGCCATGACCCACGAGGCAACCCTATAAATAAGCCACCCCTACGGCTGTGTGAAACACACAGTTCTTATCTCCATTTCTGCCATTAAAGCTTTCTTCTTAGCTACACTTAATCACGCACGGATCCCTTCCTCCGCAGGTTAGAATACCACGTCCTTACCTTTTTATTCAGTAATGGCTCACAGAAACAACCCCACAATTGGATCCGTGCTTAATGTAATGACCCAGGAACAACTAGATCACTTTTGTACCAATTATTTCATCCCTACCAACCTACACCCCTCACTTCCTGGCGCCGGAGACCTCATAACTGAGGCTCCGGAGGGTAAAATTGGCCTTTACACTCGTCTTTTTGATGCGGCCAACTACCGCATTCCATTTACCCGTTTCCTCATAGATTTATTAGGATATTACGACGTACATATTAGTCAGCTTCACTGTATACGCGCATGTAAGATAAGTCAATTCGAGATTCTTTGCCGTGCCAGAAGAATCCCCCCAACCGTAGAACTATTCCGGCTATTTTACACCCCCAACATAGTAAATGGTTGGTTATCCTTTAAGAAACGATCTCCTAACAGCCCCCAGTCTCATAATAAGCCCATGGACTCACTGAAAAACTGGTACGACCACTACTTTTTCATTGACTCAATAGTATGGCCGACTGATTATGCCTTCAAACATAGGGTATCCCACGACCCCTTGCCGCACGTTAGTACATATAACCCCCAACACTCTCGAGAAATAGACCTGAACAGGACAGGATTCCATAGAAACCTCCCCGAATCCTTCCTCTGTCTGCTAGGGATTAGCCGCAACTATTTCGGCTCGTCCAACAGATACCCTGTGTCTTGGAGAAGGCAGAATAAAGGTAGGCTAGCATCCGTACACCAAAAAGCGCATTCAATTACTTTGTAATACCTAACATATTTTGATGTTTTGTGGCAGAAATGAACTTCTTTGGACTTCTACGTCAAGGCGACCCAAAGCTCGTGCCAGAGGGCTCTCGTCCCAGACGTGAGAACGAATTACCCCTCCTTGAGCATACCCGAAACGTGACGGTTGCTCTTGAGGCCGTGCCAGACCCCCACTCAGACGAAGAAGAAACAAATCTGATGAGGACTCCCGTCGACTTCAGCAACGAGGACGGTGACAATAGGATGCTCGAAGGAGGATTCGGGCCCTCCTCGCCGCCTAAGACTGCCACTCCCGCACATGGGGAAGAGCAAGGAGACAACATCGACTTGACCACCTCCAGCCTTCGCCAGATGCTGGGCGATGATGAGGAAGAGGTACAGCAAATCAATGAAGAGGAAGATGAGGAAACTGAAAGAGAAGTGGAGGAGGAGGTTGAAGAAGCAACAGCTCAGCCCGTCGCTAAGCGTACCCGCAGAAAAAACAAGCGGGTAAGAAGAGCTGCTCCGACCGAGATTGGCGAACACAATGCCCCCGCCAAAAAACTTCGAGAAGACCACCCCTTATATCAATCTGTTGGGAGCACCACCCAGGCTTCCGAGACGGTCCGGGCCGCACATGTCGATCCAGTTACTCAGATTCCCCCCGACCACATCAGAATTAGCAGGGAATAACATGTAAATCTCCATCTTGATACGTAAGAGCGACAAATTCAATTTAAGCATTACTTAATATGTATCCAAATGCTTGTTTTGCAGGAATGAACAAGCTGGTGCCGTGCCTCCACCTGATGCCCAAATGGAGAAGGTAAAAGAAAAGGAAGTGGAGAGAAACCCTATGCTTCATACGACCGCCACGAAATCCGGTCCCGTATTCGAAGAAGGTACCCCCACAGCCTCCCAAGACCTCCCAACGTCCGACCCCCCTCAACGTTCAACCCTGTTTGGAATATTACCACTGCATCACGAATGAGGGAAGCTGAGGAATGCCGAGAGTACCTCAATAACTGCATACCACCAGGCTTAGTACGAGAAGTGAATGCACTAAGCCATGCTGACCTGGCGGATGAGTACAACGGCGCCTTGGTGCATCAAATGGCAATGGGCACCTCAATGAGAGTAAGATTCGAAGCCGGGCTTGGGCATGTGGAGTCCCTCAAGAGGAAAGTTGGACGGAGGGAGAGAATGATCGAGGAGAATGAAGCTCAAATTGCTGCCCTCCAGTCCCAACTTGCTAGTGCCGAGGCGACCGTGAAGGAGCAATCAGCCCGTGCGAATGCTTATGACCAACAAGTGGCCGAGCTCGAGGCAAAACTAGATGCCGCGACAACCAAGGTACATATCCGTGACGCACCACTCTTATTTCATAAGAAACATAATCTAACAATTAATCTCTTACATAGGTGACCGCAGCGGAGGCGTCTGCCAAGTCCTCCTCCAGCCAGGTATCCGTGCTTACCAAAAAACTGGAAGATGCTCAGATGACAATCCAGAGCATGGAGAAGGTACAAGAGGAGCTTGCTTATGAGAGGGGTATTGCCAAGGAGCTAAAGGAGGCGTCCGCCCAAAAAGATGTGATGATAGATGCCCTCACCGCCGAACGCGATGACGTGCTATGCCCCCAACTACTAGCAGCCATTGCCGGTCGCAGGTGGATGGTGGGACATGGGGCACGTTTGGCCGTAACCAAGGTACTAGAGGCCCCTGAATTTGTGCAACAGTTTGCAAGCCTTGTGTCAGATGGTATTGACCACGACCGTCATGAAGGAATGGTCCAGGCCGTAGAGCTAATTAAGAACAAGGAGAACTTCACCAGGCATGCTTTCTTTAATCCTGAAGCTGCCAACAAGATGACTGCTTCCATGGCCGCGATGCGAGATCTCCATTATCCATTCTTGGCTGAGCTGGAGGCCACAAAGGATGCATCGAACATGGAGATCATGGAAAAGCTTAGCCTCGGTGCGTTCTCTCAAGATGAGGGTCATTCCCGTGCTTCCTTCACTCCATCACCCAGCCACCTGACGCTTCCTATCTATGAGGACGTAACCAGGATCGTGCTTGATGAAGAACCCTTAAGCGGGGTGCTGGAGAGGAATGCTGCTCAAGCCTTGAAGCGGAGGGAACGTGGTGAGAGGTTGCCATGCTTGGCTGAGGAACAAGTGGAGATAGGTAAGTTTCTCCCCCCCATGTAGGGTGCTCCTACTTTATTATCTATTTCAGACAATTTGGTTTGTAACCTTTGAATATTTGTAGCTTTTATTCGTCCGTGCATGTACACGGCTAAGACTGATATTTTGCATAACTGTCTTTTATTTATAGGTACGTGGTAACCACGGCCATTGATAACTAAGTTTTTACTCAGGTTAAAAATATTCGTTGTACCAATCTCTTCGAATTGAAAAACTTGTTGTTTACTGTGTGACTCAGTTGAACTTTGGTGGAACAAAGATGTGTCATTGTAGTGTTTAAAATTAAAGGTGCAGAACAATTAAAGTAAAGGTGCAATTAAAGTAAATCTAAGTCTAATTAAAATAAAGTGCAAATATTTAAAAGCGAGACTAAAACTAAAGGGCAATAAAGTAAATAACGCAAACTTAAATCTAACTAAGGGAAACTTAAAACGCAACTAAAACTAAAACTTAAACTAAGGCAAATAAACTTAAAGTGCGAGTAAGGAAAAAGGCGGGAAAAAATAAAGCTTAAAATGAAAAGGCAGAAAATTAAAAACTAAGATTTCCCTATCCGGAATAAACTCCTATTCGGAATAAATGCTATTCGGAATATCTGTCACCTATTCGGAAAGATTAGCCCTATTCGGAATATTTGTCTACTCGGAATGATTAACCCTATGCGGAATAAACCTCCTATGCGGAATAATCATCTATTCGGAATAGCTGTCCCTATTCGGAATAAAATCCTACTCGGAATATTCAGTCTATTCGGAAAATCCAGCCTATTCGGAATAAAAGTCCCTATTCGGAAAAATAGCCCTATGCGGAATATTAGTCCTATACGGAATAACCAATCCTATTCGGAAAGTTCCTATTCGGAAAGTCCCTATTCGGAAAGTCCCTCTATTCGGAATATAAAGGTTATGCTGAAAAAACTTGCTATACTGAAAACCCTCCCTATTCGGAATAATGGATATTCCGAATAGCAGTCTCTGCAAAACCCTTATGCGGAATATTCCAAGGATGCGACTGGGAAGATCAGAAATCTAGATCCGAAGAACAAGGAAAGATAAAAATACACGGATCTACTCAAAACTAAGCTAAAATAAACACAAGATTAAACCAAACAAACAAATAAACAACTATTAAGTATAAACAATCAATCCAAATCAATCAAACTCACAAAACTTAATCAAAATAATCAAAACCCACTTAAATAAATCAACCAAATTCAAGAACATAAACATAAACAATAACAATAAAAGATTAAGAAAGGAAGAATGAGATTAACAAGATAAAGATAAAGCTTGACAAGAATTAAAAAGAAAAACTTACTTGAATTAAATGGTAATTAAGGTGCAAGACAAGGTAATTAAATGACAAGTATTCAAATTGACAAGGTAATTAAAGGTGGAAGGACTAATTGTCACTATTAGCCAACAAAAACAAATGCTTAACAATCTAAACTATTTATAGGGGAGGATTAAGGAAGCTTCCTCCCCTCCTTCATTTCTTGTTAATTGCGGGATTAAGTCCCTCCTTAATTTAATCTTCATTAATTGCATCGTTAGTCCTTTTCTTCTAATCTTTCTTTTAAATTTGGACTTTAAGGACTTGTGGCTCGGGATATCTTTTGAACTCGTCTTTAATTTCTTCAATAAAATAGACTTGAGTTTCTCGGCTTTTGATAAACTTCCGTCTTTTGACTTTTTCTTCGATAAATCTTCAGAATTGGCCTTGGACTTCCGTTCTTTTTCCACTTTTGACTTCTCGACTCCGTCTTTCATCTTTTTCTTCAATAAAAGCCGTGAATGCCCGTGAATTCCCGTGTTTTCTCCACTTTTCACAATTTCGTCCTAAATTACAACAAAAACACAAACCGCGCATAATTCCGACATAAAAGACATAAAATACACGTTTTGGGTCCGGTTGTTATTGTAATTAAGTGGTAGAAAAGATGGGTGTTTACACACCTATCAAATCCCCTACACTTGACCATTGCAATGTCCTCATGCAATGCATTAGTTACAAAGCATGTTTACACTTTTCATCATAATCAATCCACGTTGGCCTTTATTAAAGAGATAGAAAATTATAAAAATGCAAAGCAAAGAAATTAAAAGCATACCTTGGGTTTTGAAAATGTCATGAATAATCATCATCCTCAATTTTTCACTTTCTCCAAACCAAGCTTAAAAACGAGATCATTGTTATTATAAGTTAGTAAACTAACACGAACTCATGTGGGCCAATTATTCACTTAGACTCCCTTATTCCTATGGGTATCTCTTATATTTTATTATTTGTCTTGAATGATCACGAAGATGCATTGTTTGACTTATTTCGATAATTATTTAGTCTGAAAATAAAGTGCACGATTTAATCAATAGTTAGCTAAAGGCCCAAATCTTTTAAAACTGCTTCTCGGGATATCAAAAAGTTCATATCTTGGCATAACTTGGTTCGCGATTTGAGACCTTTCTCGGGCCGATATTTGGCAGCGACTTCATACTTCAAATCTTGAGAGACGTTCATGAAATAATGGTCTTCTCTTCATAATTGGAATTTCTTCACTTGGAATTTTTGAGAGATTCTTCATATATGGACCACGACTTCTTCATTTTTCTCCAATCTTTATTTTGGATTTTGATATACAACGATCCGCCTCCTTTATTAACTTGGATCTATTTATCCTCATACCTTAGGGTCTTTTCGGATACACTTCTCCATGACTTTTGGGGAGTTTTTGCTTTTCGTCGTGTGTCTCGATCCTTCATATTGATTTTCGATAAATGATTTTTCACATCACTTTTGGATCTTTAGCAATAAAACATAGCCCTCATTCCTTGTTAGGGCCTTTTTGGACTCGCCAATCTTCGCGCCCCGCTTCATAAGTTATGCCTTGGCTATGAACTCTCGTCATTACCGAGCAACTTTTAAACGATCTGGGGCTAGAAGCTAAGTAACTTTTCAAATCGTACATCCTTATTTATTAGCAGATAAATTTATTAGCAAGCGATGGGAGAATAGGCTTATAATTAACTCACATAAATTCACGAAAGAATACCGAACTTATAATTAGCTCTATCATCTCTCGTTCTCCACAGTTTAAAATCTCAAGTAATGAGACTCGTGGATGCTTAGCCTATTAAATCAAAGTTTTGGGTTTTCGAGTCACCTATAGGATCTTGCAAATTCTTAGACTTTTTTCAAGTTTAGAAATCGCATCTTAAAGTTCCCTTGATAAACGACTCTCTAGGATCAATTATAGGAACTTGCGAGAAGTTCTTGTTCTTAACCCGTGAGAGTTAAGACTTTCGCGTTTTATAGCTCCCTATATAAAAGCCTAGCAAAACTTGACTTAAACACGTTAAAGATACTAGCTAGAGTAAACTCGGATTGAGTCAAAAGATTCACAACGTTTGAAAATTAAAACCACTTATTAAACATTTATTCTAGCAAAGAAAGAAATTAACTATACAAAGGAAAAAAAACTAATAGGCCAAAATAGATCAAAAATTTTGAAAAATGTCGAAAAATTGATTTTCCGGCTAAAATGAGGACAAATACAAGGAAAAGATCACTTAACTTCGATAGAAGTCCCCCCTACACTTAAGATAAACATTGTCCTCAATGTTTAAGCATGTGGGAGTAAACTCCCCTACACTTAGGACATTGTGCACGTTGTTTAAATCTCGCTAAGGAAAAGACGACTAAAGAGATTCCTATTTTAATATTGAGAAAATATAAAATAGTGAATCAAAAAGAGTTTAGGATAGAACCGGGATAAAGTAGAACACGGAATCACGGGTCGTCAAGAACCATTAAGAGTGGATCATTGAAGCTCGAATCCCTGATTAAGAAGTGAGGAGAGGAAAGCAAACCAAAGGGTCCCCCCTACACTTATGGTAAAGAAAGTGAAAAGATAGATGCATGGGTTGCCTCCCAAGAAGCGCTTGATTTTTGTTAACCGAGTCGTTAGCCTGACTCGACCTTGATCATCAACAGAAGTAGCATGAAACAAATCCACCAGGATCAAAAACATAGTTTTCATCCATCAATAAGCAAGAGCTTAAGGCGAACAAGGCAAGCCAAAAGAGAAGTGGCAAGGTTCCCTTAAGCAGTGATGGAGCACAGTAGAAGCAAGGGTGAAATGCAAGCTTGTCTTCAAGATTTCCAAAGATTTTTCCTTTTATTGCATCAGGTGGATACTGAGATGGCTCTAAGATTGCAATACCGGGGTCGAACACCTTTTCCTTTAAGGGAAAATAGCACTCAGGCTCAGCCGAGTGTGAAGAAGATCCGCAAAGAAGCACAACCTCGTCCTCAGAAGGGGGACAAAGAGGTGTTAAATCATACGTGCAACGGATTTTGGTGTCAACCGGTTTCTTCTCCTTAGACAAAATTTTCTTCAAATCCAAAGTAGGATCAAGACGATAAGATTCAAAGTCCAGAGGAGGTGCATCACTCTCATGCGGGAAGTATGTATTGAGAAACATAGAGAAGTCTTCCTCGAATGAGTAATCGTCCAAGGTAGGATCGAGTGATGGCGGAGGATCTTCATCATGTGAAGAATCGCTTGAAAGAGTATCAGCCTCATCAAAATCATCGAATGTGGGCAGCTCGGGATACTCAGAAGTACAATTAAAATCATCCGAATCTGAGCTAGAATCAACATCATCATAAGCATCAAAGACCGGTGGCGAATCATAAATGGGAGAAGCATCCAAAGTAGGGAGAGAATCATCCATATTATCTTCAAAGAGTGGATTATCAGTGGAAGACTTGAATAAAGGATTGTCGTAGACGGTAAAGTCATCGAGCACATTTATCATATTCACTGATTCTCGGCCTCCAAAGGATTTGCCTGTAAGCTTCCCCATTTTAAAAACTTTAGAATCATCCCCGACTCGTAGGATTAACTCACCTTCGGCCACATCTATTAAAGCACGTCCGGTTCTCAAGAATGGCCGACCAAGTATTAAAGGAATACGAGGGTCCATTTCATAATCAACTACAACAAAATCGACCGGGAAAGTAAATGTGCCAACTTTGATAAACACGTCTTCGGCTATACCAACGGGGTAAGCGAGAGTGCGGTTTGCAAGTTCGAGAGTCATCTTTGTTGGAATGAGGTCGGGCAATGATAGTGTTTTCCAAACACTCAGTGGCATAAGATTAATACTAGCCCCGAGATCGGCAAGGGCAGTAAATTCTTTAGTTTTGTTGAACACGCAAGGCAACACAAAACGACCGGGATCTCCAAGCTTTTCCGGAAGTTCTCTAAGAAGAACTGCAGAGCAGTTTTCATTTAAGCGTGTGTTGGCGAGTTCAATCAGCTTCTCCTTCTTGCTAAGCAATTCCTTGAATGCTTTGACAAATTTCGGCATGTGGCAAAGTGCTTCAACAAGGCTAATGTTGATGGTCATTTTAGATAGCATATCCACATATTTCGATACTTGGCAGTCATTCTTGGTTAGATCATTGGTCTTGCCTATGCGAGAAGGGTATGGGATTCTAGGTTGATAAGGGTTAGGTGAAGGTGTAGTTGGTGAAGGTTGTGATGTTGAAGGGTCCTTCCGAGATACATCGTCATGACGAGGCGGAGACGGTAATGGTGTACTATCACTAAGTGTAAGAGGAGTAGGGATATATGGTGGTGGAGGAGGTGTAGATGATGGTGGTGAATCAGGTGGATTGACAATGGTAATTCCACTACGCGTAGTTATAGCACTCACATTAGCTCGCGGATTAGTGACGGTGTTTGAAGGTAGAGAACCCGAAGAAGAAGAAGGTTGAGCTTCGGGCAAGAAACTAGCCAACAGATTCTTCAATTCAGTTGTTTGAGTGATGAAAGAGGATTGAAGATTATCACGAACCTCGGTTCTGATGTCATTACCTTGCTTCAAGATATCTCCTTTCAAATTGATTATTTGGCTCTGTAGATTCTTGATTTGCTCACCTTGAGTTCTCATGATTGTGTCAACATCGGGATTAATGGGTGGGTGTTGTTGGGTGGGTGGTTGATAAGGGTTAGAAGCACGAGGTGGGATTTGGTTGCTTCTATTGTAGTTGTTGGCGGGATTTTGGTTTTGAGGAGAAAAACCGGGTGAAAGGTAATTGTTTGAACGGTAGCTCAGCAGATTTCTATCCCCTTGTTGTCTAGCTTGGTAATTTTCCGGTGAATAATTACCGTAAGCAGCATACACATTTTCCGGATTTCCTTGTGTCGAAGGACAATCGGTGTATGAGTGAGGACCGCCACATGTTTCACAAGGATTAGCAACTGCTTTAACTTGTTGTTGTTGTTGGTTTGAAGCGAGAAGCGTAATACTTTTGCTCATTTCAGCCATTATGCGGGTGAGTTCGGTCATCTCAGGATTTGCTGAGGTAGAAGAAACATTGACTCTCGTGTTGTTTCTAGAAGAAGCAGAGGAATCCCAGTTCTTATGATGAGTAGTCATGTTTTCAATTAATTCTCTACACTCCTCGGGTCTCCTTTTCATGAATGTGCCACCGGCGGCTGCATTGATCGTATCACGATCTTGAAAAGTCAATCCGTTGTAGAAAGTATCGATCAAGGTGACCAGAAGCATGTTGTGGTTTGGACAACGGTCGATCAAGACATTATATCTCTCCCATGCATCAAAAAGAGATTCATCGGGATCTTGCATGAAACCGCTGATCTGATTGCGAAGGCTTGTGACCATGGATGGTGGAAAGTAGCGCGAAAGAAAGCGTTGAGTCATGTCATCCCAAGTGTGAATAGAATTCTTCGAGAGACGATCAAACCATTTCTCGGCATGATGTAAGAGAGTGCGTGGAAAGAGTTGTAGGCGAAGCTCATCCATTGTGGCACCAGCCAACTTCATGCTTTGGGTGATTGTAATGAACTTGTCGAGGTGTTTGTTGGCATCATCATCAGGCAATCCTCTAAATGGGTTTGTTTGTACTTGCTGAATCATGTGGTGCTTCAACGAAAACTCAGGAGCGTTGATTTGCATCGGCGCAATCGGTCCTCCTCGTCCAAACATGGTTGGTTGACAAAGTTCCTCCATGGTCCGAAGATCGGGCTGTGGAAGAGCATTGTTGTTATTGTTGAGGTGCGGTAGTTGATTATTGTTGTTAACACCTGCCATATCTAAATCTTCTTGAGGCTCGGGCTCTTGATAATTAGAAGATCTAGTACGCATACACCTGAAAATGCAAAAGAAAACAAAACCAAACACAAAGACAATATATATACACAATAAAAAGAAAATCTTTTTGGATTATTGATATTTTTAATTTTTATGGTTTTTATGAATTTTTAATTTTTATGATTTTTTTTTGAATTTTTTATGCAAGAAAAATAACGTTCACAAGTGAACGGATCCCAAAAAGCAACGTGTCTCTCACAAAAAATTGTTGATCTTTACGAAAAGAGCCGGCAGCGGCGCCATTTGATAACTAAGTTTTTACTCAGGTTAAAAATATTCGTTGTACCAATCTCTTCGAATTGAAAAACTTGTTGTTTACTGTGTGACTCAGTTGAACTTTGGTGGAACAAAGATGTGTCGTTGTAGTGTTTAAAATTAAAGGTGCAGAACAATTAAAGTAAAGGTGCAATTAAAGTAAATCTAAGTCTAATTAAAATAAAGTGCAAATATTTAAAAGCGAGACTAAAACTAAAGGGCAATAAAGTAAATAACGCAAACTTAAATCTAACTAAGGGAAACTTAAAACGCAACTAAAACTAAAACTTAAACTAAGGCAAATAAACTTAAAGTGCGGGTAAGGAAAAATGCGGGAAAAAATAAAGCTTAAAATGAAAAGGCAGAAAATTAAAAACTAAGATTTCCCTATCCGGAATAAACTCCTATTCGGAATAAATGCTATTCGGAATATCTGTCACCTATTCGGAAAGATTAGCCCTATTCGGAATATTTGTCTACTCGGAATGATTGACCCTATGCGGAATAAACCTCCTATGCGGAATAATCATCTATTCGGAATAGTTGTCCCTATTCGGAATAAAATCCTACTCGGAATATTCAGTCTATTCGGAAAATCCAGCCTATTCGGAATAAAAGTCCCTATTCGGAAAAATAGCCCTATGCGGAATATTAGTCCTATACGGAATAACCAATCCTATTCGGAAAGTTCCTATTCGGAAAGTCCCTATTCGGAAAGTCCCTCTATTCGGAATATAAAGGTTATGCTGAAAAAACTTGCTATACTGAAAACCCTCCCTATTCGGAATAATGGATATTCCGAATAGCAGTCTCTGCAAAACCCTTATGCGGAATATTCCAAGGATGCGACTGGGAAGATCAGAAATCTAGATCCGAAGAACAAGGAAAGATAAAAATACACGGATCTACTCAAAACTAAGCTAAAATAAACACAAGATTAAACCAAACAAACAAATAAACAACTATTAAGCATAAACAATCAATCCAAATCAATCAAACTCACAAAACTTAATCAAAATAATCAAAACCCACTTAAATAAATCAACCAAATTCAAGAACATAAACATAAACAATAACAATCAAAGATTAAGAAAGGAAGAATGAGATTAACAAGATAAAGATAAAGCTTGACAAGAATTAAAAAGAAAAACTTACTTGAATTAAATGGTAATTAAGGTGCAAGACAAGGTAATTAAATGACAAGTATTTAAATTGACAAGGTAATTAAAGGTGGAAGGACTAATTGTCACTATTAGCCAACAAAAACAAATGCTTAACAATCTAAACTATTTATAGGGGAGGATTAAGGAAGCTTCCTCCCCTCCTTCATTTCTTGTTAATTGCGGGATTAAGTCCCTCCTTCATTTAATCTTCATTAATTGCATCGTTAGTCCTTTTCTTCTAATCTTTCTTTTAAATTTGGACTTTAAGGACTTGTGGCTCGGGATATCTTTTGAACTCGTCTTTAATTTCTTCAATAAAATAGACTTGAGTTTCTCGGCTTTTGATAAACTTTCGTCTTTTGACTTTTTCTTCGATAAATCTTCAGAATTGGCCTTGGACTTCCGTTCTTTTTCCACTTTTGACTTCTCGACTCCGTCTTTCATCTTTTTCTTCAATAAAAGCCGTGAATGCCCGTGAATTCTCGTGTTTTCTCCACTTTTCACAATTTCGTCCTAAATTACAACAAAAACACAAACCGCGCATAATTCCGACATAAAAGACATAAAATACACGTTTTGGGTCCGGTTGTTATTGTAATTAAGTGGTAGAAAAGATGGGTGTTTACACACCTATCAGCCATTTTGTTATTTATTTGGAAACTTGTGTATTTTTATTTTGTTTAAATATCGTATACCGATACTGCATGACATGTCACGTCTTACACAAAAGGGAAAATACATTCAAGTCTATAATTTACTAGACATGCGACGTGCGACTTTATTATGCAAAGCACTACATGAGTACGGCATACGTAAACTTATCACAACGTCTTGTGAGTAAGGTGTCTAGTAAGGATGCATGATCCGCGCCGCTGGGGTTGCATTCCTCTTACGCGACAAGTTGAATTAGTAGGTTCACTTAATCCTCTTACCCCGCCTGGAGGCGTATAGTACATGTACGGTGATTGAATGAATGCATATGAATGAACATGGCATATTATAATAATAATTAAAATTCATATGACTAACAAAATCCTAAAAGATAATTTGCACAAAACAAGCCGTGGAGCTAGCTAGGCACCACGGCATTTTATTAGAACGTTTACATTTTTCGTTTTGAACAAGCATGATAAGTCCTAAGAAAAAAAAGGAACCTAGACAAAACATAAGAAGCAAAACAAAGAGAGTGCACGGATCTTCATTAAATCCACATATGGCGAAGTACCCATGCGGAAGCCGTAGCTTTCAAAGATAGCACCTTTTGAGATTGGAGATGTTCCATGTGCACTCCAGGTCGCGGCCATCCATATCACGTAACTTGTATGCGCCTCGTCCCAAGGCTTCCGTGACCTCATACGGTCCTTCCCACTTAGGGCCCAGCTTTCCTGTATTCTCCGCTCGACTTGCTTCGTTAGCACGATAGACATAATCCCCCGTTCGAAAGGAAACACCTTTAACCTTGGCGTCGTAGTAAGCCTTCATTTTAGCCTTGGACTTAGCCTCATTAATGGCTGCTATCTCCCTTTTTTCTTCCAACAGATCCAGGTTGATTCGCAGCTGTTCGTCGTTTGTGACGACATTAACCTCCGCCGTGCGGATGGTAGGCATTCCTATCTCTGCTGGTATAACAGCTTCAGTGCCATAGGCCAATGCAAATGGAGTATCTCCGTTGGCTGTTTTGATCATAGTCCTATGTGCCCATAGAACATGTGGTAGCTCATCCACCCATTTGGCACTCCTCTCATCCAAACGTGCCTTGATGTCGTTTTCCAAGCTTCTATTCGCTCGTTCCACAAGGCCATTTGTCTGCGGATGCTTAACAGACGTGAAGCGCCGCTTGATATTCAATGATGCACACCAGTCCTTGAATGAATTGTCCGCAAACTGTTTACCGTTGTTCGAGATGATTTCTCCTGGTAGGCCATTACGGCACACAGTATGCTCCCAAACAAACTTTTTAACTTGTTTGCCTGTGATGGATTTGACTGCCTTGGCCTCTATCCATCGTGTGAAGTAGTCCATCGCGACAATCAAGAACTTAACTCCCCTCACAGCTACAGGAAATGGTCCTGCGATGTCGATTACCCACTTATAGAATGGCCATGGGGATGTGATAGGTGTAAGCTCCTGCTGCGGATGTCGCGACACTGGTCTATGCACTTGGCAATCACTACACTTGCGAATCATGTCGCGCGCGTCCCTGTGCATGGTAGGCCAATAATATCATGTCCGTAAGGCTCTAGCTACCACGGATCGTGGACCTGCGTGCATGCCGCACAACCCTTCATGTATTTCACTGATTACATAGGTAGCCTGACGTGGTCCAACACACCGCAACCACGGCTGCAAGAAAGAGCGCTTATAAAGAACACCTTCTCGGAGTTCGAAGTGTTGCGACTTCCTTCTGATGCGCCGTGCTGCTTTGTCCTCGTCCGGAAGGGTCTCACTAGTCAAATAGTTGATAATCGGGGTCATCCATGTAGGTCCATCCTCTTCAACTATAGTAGCGACCTCCCCTTCTGTTATAGACTTCTCCTTGAGTATTTCCACCAAGACTTGCTTGGACAAGTGGGCGAAGCTTGTGGATGCAATTTTGCTAAGAGCGTCCGCCTTCTTGTTTTCACCTCTTGGCACCTGCTTGATGGAAAACTTGCTGAAAGCCGCGATGAGTGACTTGACCTTCTCCAAGTATCGGACCATGTTGTCCTCCTTAGCCACATATCCACCTAGAATGTGGTTCGCGACAAGCCGTGAGTTCACGTAGGCCTCAAGGTTGCGGACTCCCATTCTAGCAGCGATTTTTAAACCCGCAATTAATGCTTCATATTCCGCTTCGTTGTTGGTGGCCGTGAACTCAAAACGGAGGGCGTACGTAAACTCCATTCCTTCCGGATTTGTGAGAATGAGACCAGCTCCGGACCCATCCGTACACGAAGATCCGTTGTCTTGTTTAACGATTGGCCCTTCCTCATCCGGCTTCTCTATCAAGAAATCTGCCAAGATCTGGCCTTTAAAAGCCGTCCTTGGCCTATAAGATATATTGTGCTCCCCTAATAGGATACTCCATTTTTGCAGCCTTCCTGCTACATCCGGTCTAGAGATGACTTGCTTTATTGGTTGGTCAGTAATGACTACGATTGGGTGCGCTTGAAAGTATCGGCGCAACCGCTTTGTAGCAAACACTAGTGCCAAAACCAATTTTTCCATAGAGGAGTAATTCAACTCCGGCCCTTGTAGTGTTCTACTTATGAAGTAGACCGGAGTTTGTACCGCATCCCTATCTGTCATGAGTACCACACTTATTGCTCCGTGAGTAGCTGAGAGATACATAATGAGTTCCCCCTTTGGCCGGGGAGCTACCAGCATAGGGAGAGATGCAAGATGCTGCTTGAGTTGGCCAAAAGCTTCCTCGGCTTCCTTTGTCCACCGGAAGTCCCCCTTCCTAATGCACTTCTTGAGTGTCTTAAATAGAGGTAATGACTTCTCTACGGATTTGGATAGGAACCTATTTAGCCCGGCCAGCTTCCCATTTAAGGATTGCACCTCCTTCCGTGTCTGAGGGGATGGCAGCTGTATTACTGCGTCCGTTTTCTCTGGGCAAGGTTTAATACCATTTGGATCAATCATATATCCAAGGAACATTCCCTCCGTTGTCCCAAACGTGCATTTCTTTGGATTTAGCTTCATGTTAATCCTCCTCAGTGTGTCGAATGTCTCTTGGACATCCCGGAGAAGTGCATCCTCCGTATGACTTTTTATGACTAAGTCATCCACATAGACTTCCAAGTTGCGGCCTATCTATGATTCAAAAGCTTTGTCCACAAGCCGCTGGTATGTAGCACCGGCGTTCTTTAGTCCAAACGGCATTTTCGTATAACAATATACGCCTTGACTAGTATGGAACGCCGTCTTTTCTGCGTCCTCCTCCGCCATCTGGATCTGGTGGTATCCTTTATATGCGTCCAGGAAGCACTTAAAGGGATACCCACATAGGGATTCCACCTTCCAGTCAATCTCCGGTAACGGGTAACAATCCTGTGGACAGGCTTTGTTCAGGTCCGTGAAATCCACACACATGCGCCTACTTCCGTCATGTTTTTTGACCATGACCGGATTGGATAACCACTCGTGGTAGTACACCTCGCGCATGATACCTGCATCCACTAGTTTATGTACTTCCTCCAATATCACTTGGCTGCGCTCAGGCGCCTGGCCGCGCTTCTTTTGCTTGACGGGTTGGTACCCCTGGCGGATTTGGAGCTTATGTTCTGCTATCGCGCGTGGTACGCCTGTCATATGCTTTGGCGCCCATGCGAATATATCTAGATTTTCACCTAAAAGAGAGCACATGGCCCTTTTGCCGTCATCCGAGAGCGCTCCCCCTATGGATATCTCCTGTTCCGGATAGTCAGGATGGATTGCCACCTTCCAATTGGGAGGTGGTGATCCATCCTTGAGTGGAACAGGTGGAGCCGGTGTTGTCACGGTATGACACTCGGATGCTGGTATGACTGTGTTGTAAATGGTGACGATTCCTCCCTCAACAGGGAACTTGATCATTCCGTGTGCCGTGGAAGGTACCGCCCGTATAGCCAGAATACCTGGTCTGCCTGTGATCCCATTGTACGGAGAATGTGAGCGTATCACCATGAAGTTCATCCACGCCGTAGTGGAGTGTTCCTCATTCCCAATGGTTACAAGCAGACGCAGTTGCCCTATCGGCCAGATGGTGTTTCCACTAAAGCCAGTGAGCGGCGCCGTGGCCGGTACTAATTGGCTTCTTATTTCTGGCCGCAACTACACAAAACAGTGTTCGTACAGTACTTCTGCTGATGACCCTCCATCCACGTACATGCGACGAACATTGTGTGTTCCAATGCTTATCTCAATGGTGAGAGGCGCATCAATCACATCGCTTGCTGTGATGGGAGGGAATGAGATTTCCCTGCCGCGTGAAAAATTTTTGGCCAATTTTCTGCCTCGTGCGGCGTTGTCTGGATTGGATCATGTATATGGTCGAAGGTTTGTCCTTTTGAGGATCCTTCTTGTCATACTTCTTGTTGTCTTTTCCATCCTTCCAATCCTTGACCAAATGTTTGAGTTTACCTGATTTGATCATTGACTCAATGTGCTTCTTGAGCTGGATACACTCCTCCGTGCCATGGCCCTTGTCATTATGGAATTCGCAGAAGCGATTTCCTTGCCGACGGTCCGCTGGAGTTGTCATTGGAGGAGGCCTTGGAAAATTTGCCCCTTCCGTCAGCAAGATCTCCCGGTAGGACATCTTTAGGGGGGTAAACTTATCGTTCGGCCGTCCTCCTTTGTTTTGGCTCTTATAGTCTGAGCCCTTGCTATTGTTCTGATTGCTTTGACCGCCTGACTGTCTCCGGGACTGGTCGTTTGACCGGTAGCCGTTTCCCTTGGAAGGGTAAGCCGCGGCAACAGCTGTTTCTCCCTCTATGAAATTTCTGACCCTTTCCATGAGGTCATCATATCTCTCTGGACGCTTGTCATTGAGAAGCCTGATCAATTCCCTGTCTGTTATGGCGTGCATGTAGTCAGAGATTTTCAGGAGTTCCGGCATTGTCTTTGTGCGTGTGCACTCGTCGTTGAAGCGTTCAGTGAAGGCTTCTATAGACTCCCCTGGCCGTTGCTTGACAGTTGCCAATGAGACCGGATCCCTATTATACTTCTTCCGCTGAGTATAATTATTCTTGAACGCAGTGCGTAGTTCCGTGAAGCTATCAATGCTTCGTGGAGGGAGTCCCTCAAACCAGTTACGGGCATTGCCGATCAAAGTCGAATTGAACATTTGGCACCATATAGGCATGGGCCATCGCTCAATTTTAGCCTGCGTATCAAATATTTTGAGGTGATCATCCGGATCACCTGTTCCATCATAGGTCTTGACACACGCCGGCATGCGACGTTTGGTGTCCTCGGAGAAGTTCCGTATACGGAGAGTGAATGGGTCTTCCCTGGGATCCGCCCATGGTCGGGTGAGCCTAGGGTCATTCCATGGGTCACACCACGGGCGGGAAAGATCCTCCGCTTCTGCATCTCGATAATAGGGGCCACCATAATACTAATCATTGTTTGGTGGTGGTGGAGCGGTACGCCTAGGTCGGGGACGCTTGGGCGGATGGTCATCCGAGTCCTCTCCTGATGGATCCGGAGACGGGGGTGGTGCCCCATCCCTTGGGTGAGGACCACTCTTTTGAGAAGAGCCAGGAGCCTTCTTCCCAGTGTCCATCCTATCTCACACACTTCTGCGGCGAGACTGCGTTAGTTCCTGTATGAGGCGATCTCCTATGCGCTCGAACACATTCCTAGGTTGAGGAGTTTCCTCAAAGATGCTCTGCTCCTGAGGCCGGGTTTTCCTTTTCCTCTGATTTTGGGAAGAAGTGATTGGTCCGGTATTGCCAAAGTTGAGTCTAGATTGGAGGTTCCTCCCTAGATTCAGCCTTGATGCAATCCCTGGGATGATCCTATCAAAGTTCTGCGTGAGAACTCGAGTGAGATCCTCCTCGCCGAGTGGCTGGACTTCTACTTCCCCCTCAATCGATGGTCTGCGCGGCTCCTTGTTAGGGGGATTGGGCGCACTCCCTGGATCAGGGTTGTCTAGGGTTGAAGTAGGTGGGGGAGTTATGGAGATCGTGCTCGTCACCCCCATGGACTGAAAACCACCACGGTTACCAGGTCCGCCAGCTGGGCGGTAGGGGATTGATTGGGGATGAGCATCCCTTCCCCTTGGGACTTCCGATTTCCAGGATTTGTGTTCCTGGGATTGGCTTGCGTATGCCCCTTCGTCATTGGAAATTCAAGATGAAGTTTCGCTCTAGCTTAGTGTAATGGGTCCCATGGATGGCGCCAACTTGTTGATGCAAAAGTTGGTTGATCCTTGCTAGACCCGAATTAGGCTTAATTCGGGTTGGCTGGGCTCCGGCTCCTGCACCAAGTGAACTATATGGTTGGGATCCTGCATACTAAACAGCACGCGTTAGGCTTACCGTGGGAATGTTTCCTACGATTAGACTCCGGCAGAGTAAGTATCGGTTTAGGGTTTATGAGAATTGAGTGAGTTGAGAGTATAGAACGTAATACCTTTGTGGAACCTTTGAGGGTTCCTTTTATAGGCAGTGAAACCCTAATGGGTTGTCACTGATGCTTCGGCCCCAAGGAAGAGATAAGCACCAGAATTAGATTGATTGTTATCTTCTAATTATGGTGAGTGAATATCCTCTTCTTTGGAGTGAATCATATTCAGAGATAGAATATGATTCTGTCTAACCCTGTACCGGTCATGCCGGGCCGTGGGCCGCACACATATGTGCGGTTACTGTTCATCCAAGCCGTAAGCTCAAATGACATTATTCCCACCCATCCGTGATGGGCCGGATACGGGTAGTACCCGTGGGTCGGGTTCATGACCCGGCTGGGGACTATACGTCATCAAATAACATTCACTCTCAAGAAAACTTAGTCACAGGGTACCCGCCGCCGCATCGCGCGGGTACCCTGCTAGTCAACATTAATCAAGCTTTGCGTTTCTGTGACTCAGGTTGAATTTTACGTCACACAGATCTAGTGAAAGTGTGCATGGACAAGACATATAAAGTTTTGCCTCTTTGACTGACCCTATCGGCTGCTTATTTTTCCATGTTCATATTTATTTCAGATAAACTTTTTCTGCAAGTAAAGTTATCAGTGTGCAACACATTTGTGGAAGGCTAACAAATTCCTCTCAAGGAGTGTGCAACTCATTTGAGGAAGGTTGTGTTGCTCAATCTCCTGAAAATGAACGACTTTACTCGATTGTGTTTTTGGCGGTGAATTCAAACTTTATGAACTAGGTCGGCCAAAAAACCAGAAACAATGGTTACAATAAATTACCTAGACCCGTTGTTTTACAGAAACATGTCTATCTTTACTTTTAATTAAGTTATGTATGTGACGGTCGTTGAGATATGCGATCGTTTAGCCATCGGTAAATGTGTGAGTTATATTTATAATTATTACGTTTTATTATTTATAATTAAATGTTTAATTAAAACTTCACTATTATTTAATTAACGGGATTTAATTAATTTATCGTTAGTGCGTTATTTAAATTTAAGGGAACAAAATCAATTCTACAACCACCATGTATACTAGGGCTGAGCATCGGGTCAAAACCGACCCGATCCGAACCGAGTTATACCAAAACCGACTCAAGGCAAAAATCTAAACCGAAACCGAAACATATCGGTTCGATTCGATTGGAATCGGTTTTAGTCGGGCCAACAGTCGGTTCATACCGAAGCGTACCGAAACATGGATGTGTTTAAGTTGAAATCATTTATATATTACTTCGTATTTCTCATATATATGTGTTCTATTATCATCAACATAAAAGCACATATTTTGTCAACCTACTTCTCACTTCTCAGCCACAAACCATCTCAGATCTCAAACCATAGCACTAGCAACAAATTCTAGCAACAATCAAGTATCTTCTCACCTCTCTGCTAATTCGAGTTTATCACTTTTGATATTCGATTGTGAAGGATGACTACAACAATTATGTTATAATCATCTCATCGATTCGTTTGTTCAAGAATCAGATACCATTCAAGAAATCAAATCTAACCTACCTAAGACCCGCACTTATGAGACCTTGATGCATGATCTTTGTCTTTGTAGTGATGATTTTATCAAGAAGATATGTTGACAAAGATATAAGAAAAAGGTTGGTAAAGAGATAAGGAAAAAATTGGAGTTGACAGAGATAAGAGAAAACATGTGGCTGCCAAAATTAATATAGTAACAAATGAGTCGGTTAAAGTCGGGTTATATCGGGCTACAGTCGGTTTTGTACCGACCTGACCCGAATACCGAAAATAGCATTTTAGCCAACCGACTGCCGAACTGATTAGCTCGGTATCGGGCTCGGTTCGGTCGGTTGTCTCGGTTCGGTCGGGCCGATTCGGTTTCGCTCGGGCCTGCTCAACCCTAATGTATACATAGGCGGTCAAAAATACCCTATGGTATTATAGAAGATTTTTGGTTTGCTAATTAAGCTAAGTAATTACCTTAATTAGGTTTTCTTGGGTTGGGCCTTAAATTTTAAGGAGGTGGAGATTAGCATAAATACACATCTCCATACCTTATAACATTTGTCTCTCCCCTCTCCTTCGTTTCCGTCCAATCGCAACAAACCAAACACAAACCCTTACGAATTTTTCCCTTAACCCTAAAATCACCTAAAGTGTAAACCTTTGCAAGATCAACTACCTTTTGGTACTTACTTGTGAAGTTTCCAAGCTTTCAACTAAACCCTAGATCCTCGTATCTAGGTTTGGGTTCCCCTTGTGGTGCGTCGCATATTAAACCCTAAATTAGGGTTTTCGGTGATTTTTCCAAGTATCTTGTAACATTATATAAACCGATCCTTACGTAATCTCAATTAGGGTTTTGGATCTAGGGTTTCTAGTTACAAGATAAATTGAAGTGAAGTTACTACTAACATCGTAGTGTTTGTTCGTTTGACGTGTCGTGTGAGCAAACGATAGAGATGGTTATTTTACCGTTATAGTTCAAGATCAAGATACATTAATTGATTACTTCAATTAATTCAAAGTTGGTTTTAAATTATTTTTATTATGTGTTAATCATGTTTATTTATACTAGATCCATTCCGCTGCGTACTCGTAATTAATTGTTTAACTAGTTTTCAAATCCCAACAGTGGCATCACGAGTCACTTTGTATGGCATTCATGGGTTACACATAGAATAAAACACGCTTGCTTCGCTTTAAAATCTCTTTTATTTATGTTTCTATGGCAATTACATGCATACTTGTCATAAAGTTTTAATCTTGATCTAGATAATGGTTAAAATTGGGTAGGTTAAATTTAACCGGTTAATAATTACTATTGTTTTTATTATCCGTCAAAGACTTTAGAATATCACTTTTGTGATTCATGCAAGTAATACACAGATTTACCAAGTATGAAAAAGTTATCGTCTCGTCTCGATTCGAATTGATCACGGTTAAATGTTCGACTCAGTCGTCTTTGGTGGATAAAAGAAAAGGTTGTCGTTGAGTATAACTATTAAAGATAAAAATAAAGACTTTAAAAGTAAATGACGAATTATAAAAGAATTTAAAGTAAAAATGAGAACTTAAACGTAAATGACAAAATTTTAAAACTCAAACGAAAGACTAGAACGACGTTGCAAGGAAAATAAACTAATTAAAAGTAAATTTAAAACTTAATTACAAGTAAACTTTTAAAAATTAAAACTTAATAAAAATGGGAACTTTTAAAAATAAGACTCTTTAAAAATAAACTAAGAAAGACAAGTTAAAATAAAGCTAAGTAAAAATGGCGATAAAATAAATTTGAAAATTAATTTGGAGAAAAAAAGTAATAATTCCGCAATACATAAAAATTGAAATAATTCCACAATGCAAAAATGGTAATAATTTCGCAATACACAAAAAAAAAGATTCAATTTCGCAATACACAAAAAAGATTCAATTTCGCAATACACAAAAATGATGCAATTTCGCAATACACAAAAATGATTCAGTTTCGCATACACAAAAATGATTCAATTTCGCAATACAAAACAATGATTCAATTTCGCAATACACAAAATTGCTAAATTGAATCAGATTTTCCTAAAAAAGGGGAACTCGTAAAAGGACGAATTTAAGCACTATTTTCGCAACTTTTGAAGGACAATAAGCTAACATAAACACCAATAAGCTAACCACGACTTATAGATGAATGATAAAACTTGTTAAACTTTAACACACGAATAAAGAAATACGAAAAGTAAAGATCTTTTTGTAAAAAGATGACGAAATGGATGAATAAAGAACACGAAATCAACACGAATAAAGATAATGAAAAAGATTAAGATCAAACAAAGATGAAAAGTAGAATGAGATGATTAAAAAGCTTGAAATAAAAGATTAAGATTTGACACAAATTAAAAACTTACATGAATTAACTTGAAAGAAAGACAAGTATGTAAATGAAAATATGAAAAGTGCATAAAATAAAGTGGAGAACTAATTGGTGAAATTAGCTAACACCTCCTAATGACACATTAGGAGGGTATTTATAGGAGGGGGGGGGGGGGAAGGAGATGTTGTTGCTTCCTTCTTTCTTCCTTTTGTCTTTTCGTCTTTCGTCTTTGACAATAAACTCGTCATTCTCGACTTTGTCTCGGGATTTGTCGATAGATAAAATGAACTCTTCTTCTAATTTCTTCATTAATTAGATTTGGTTCTTCGACTTCGTTAAACTTCCGTCTTTGGTCTTTTTCTTCGATAAATCTTCAGAATAGGCCTTTGACTTCCGTTCTTTTTGCTCTCTTGATCTTTTGACTTCGTCTTTTGTCTTTTTCTTCGATAAAAGTCTGTGAAAGCCCGTGTTTTCTTCCCTTTTCACATTTTGGTCGTAAATCACAACAAAAACACAAACCACGCATAATTCCGACATTTACGACATTAAATACACGTTATGGTCTTGTTTTTAATTGTTTTAAGTGGTAAAAGGATGGGTGTTTCCACACCTATCAAATCCCCTACACTTGACCATTGCAATGCCCTCATGCAATACATTAGTTACAAAGCAAGATTTACATTTTCTATCATAATTAACCCACCTTGGCCTTTATTAAACACAAGACATTAATAAAACTTAAAAAGATAGAAAATAACAAAATACTTGAAGGGAGAAAAAGTAAAGAGATCGAAGACTTACATTAGGGCTTTGGATGTCATGAATGTTTATCACCCTCAAGTTTCACGTTCTCCATACCAAGCTTAAAAACGAGGTCATTGTTATTATAAGTTAGCAAGCTAACACAAACTCATGTGGCTCAATTATTCACTTAGACTCCCTTATTCCTAGGTGTATCTCTTATATTTTATTGTTGTCTTGAATGATCACGAGGATGCATTGTTGACTTATTTCGATAGCTTATTTAGGCCGAAAATAAAGTAGGACGATTTAATCAATAGTTAGCTAAAGGACAAAATCTTTTAAAACTGCTTCTCGGGACCTCATAAAGTTCATATCTTGGCATAACTCGCTTTACGATTTGAGACCTTTCTCGGACCGATATTTGGCAGTGACTTCATACTCCGAATCTTGAGAGACGTTCTTGAAATAATGGTCTTCTCTTCATAATAGGAATTTCTTCATTTGAAGTTTTTGAGAGATTCTTCAAACTTGGACCACGACTTCTTCATTTTTCTCCAATATTTATTTGGGATTTTGATATACAACGATCCGCGTCCTTTTAGGACTTGGATCTATTTATCCTCATACCATGCTAGGGTCTTTTCGGATAGATTTCTCCATGATCTTTACGGGAGTATTTGCTTTTCGTTGTGTGTCTCGATCCTTCATATTGATTTTTGATAAATGATTCTTCACATCACTTTGGATCTTTAGCAACAAAATGTAGCCCTCATGCCTTGTTAGGGCCTTTTAGGACTCGCTAACTTCGCATCCCGCTTCAATAAGTTATGCTTTGGCTATGAACTCTAATTAATACCGAGCAACTTTTAAACGATCTTGTGCTAGAAGCTAAGTAACCTTTCAAATCGTACAACCTTACTTATTGCAATTATATTTATTAACAAGCGATGAGAGAAAAAGCTCATAATTAACTCACATAAATTTATGAAAGAATACCAAACTTATAATTGACTCTATCATCTCTCGTTCTCCACAATTTTAAAATCTCAAGGAATGAGACTCGTGGATGCTTAGCCTATTAAATCAAAATTTTGGGTTTTCAAGTCATCTATAGGATCTTGCAACTTTTAGACTTTTTCAAGTTTAGAATTCGCATTTTAAAGTTCCCTTGATAAACGACTTTCTAGGATCAATTATAGGAACTTACGAAAAGTTCTTGTTCTTAACCCGTAAGAGTTAAGACTTTCGCGTTTTAAAGTTCCCTATATAAAAGCCTAGCAAAACTTGACTTAAACACGTTAAGGATACTAGCTAGAGTAAATTTGAATAAGTAAACTCGGGTTGAGTCAAAAGATTCATGACGGGCCTAATATATCAAAGACATCTAAACTTATTAAAACCATTTTATTAAAATTTATTCTAATGAAAGAAAATAATGATAACAAAAGAAGATACAACCAGGCCAAAATAGATCAAAAATTTTGAAAAATGTCGAAAAATCAATTTTCCGGTTAAAATGAGGACAAATTAATGGAAAAGCCCACTTAACTTCGATAGAAGTCCCCCCTACACTTAATATAAACATTGTCCTCAATATTTAAGCATGTGGGAGTAAACTCCCCTACACTTAAGACATTGTGCACATTGTTTAAATCTTGCTAAGGAAGAGACAACTAAAGTGATTCCTATTTTAATATTGAAGAATATAAAATAGTGAATCAAAAGAGTTTAGGATAGAACTGAGAAGACGGGAACATGGAATCACGGATCGTCAAAAGTCATCAAGAATGGAACTTTGAAAGCTTGAATCTCTGCACATCATAAGAAAGAAATCAACAAACACATACTAGGGTCTCCCCCTACACTTATTATAAAAACGGATAAAGAAAGATAGATAATCGGGTTGCCTCCTAAAAAGGGCTTGTTTTTGTTCACCGAGTCACGAGCCTGACTCGTCCCCAAATTGAATGGTCCATGGGGAAACCTCTAATGTAATACCGGGATCAAAGATCTTGTCCCCGGTCCCGGAGGAACATAATAAATGAGAGGCAGGAGGATAAGTCTTGAAGGGTAGAAGAGTCCTTTAAACATAAGAAAAGTATGTGAAATCGTGATCCGCGGGAGGTGGGATGGGTAAAGGAAGCAAATTTTCATCCTCCCAAGACATTTGATGGTCATTAAGCGGCAAAGCCGTAAAGGTGTCAATCATAGAATGGTCAATGTCACCTCCTGGGTCAAAGCACTCATCCTCAGTAATGGTGTCTAAGGTATGGGATGAAAGGTGCTCAGGAGGAGGACATGGGATAATATCTTCATGCATCAAAGTATCAAAAAGAATATCCTCCTCCGTGTCATCATCATCAATACCCGGAGGTATTGAGTGAATGTCGATTTCTTCCATAAATGTGTCATTGTTCTCAACTGGAGTAAGAGCCGGGGGTAAAGACTCGGTATTAGAAGCAGAATTCAATGCTTCAATTTTAGCAATAAGAAGATGAACTTTGAGTAATTTGTCGCGAAGAATAACGTCTTCCACCTCATCTACAAGACCAAGTTCAGTGGTGAACTTCTCGTAATTCAGAGAGAATAAGTCAACATCGTCCTCATCTCCCGGAGGAAATGGGGAAGGATGAGAAATTTCAAAAGTGAAATTATCATAGCATGGAGAAAAATCATCATCATTAAGAGCGACCTCGTCCGTAAGCTCAACAAAAGTAGGGACATCACAAACCTCCTCAAATAAGTTGTCGAGACCAAATTCACTAATCTCACTCGATGAATCACAATCCTTAGACGCATTTGGGATATCGAGAGAAGGAATTACAATTGCACTAGGATGTTGAGCAACAAGATCATTCCAAGAAATAGTATTCTCATCATCATCATTATCATCATCATAATAGTATGGACGCACAAGAGGAGGAATATAATCACTAAGATTAGATACTTGCTCTTGTTGAATTCTCTCTTGACGTTTTTCGAGATATTTAGTGAAACATTCATTAATGTTAAAAACTTGATTCAAAAGAGTGGCTAGTGACTCATCAGGACTTACAAAAGAGGGTTGATGATCGAGGGAGTATTGTGGGGGCTCAAAATTTTGAAAACCGGAATTATAGAACGGATGTGGCTCATAATAATTCATCGGATGAGAAGAATTAGAACACGGATTTGGCTCATAATAATTCATCGGTTGAAAAGAAAAGGTATAGTGAGGGCCCCCACAATTGTTGCAACACGGGTATTGAGAAAAAACCGGTGCATTTTATGGATATGGATCAGCATATATGGGAGGGTGAGATAGTGTCAGTGGAGGTGAAGTATGAATTGGTTGAATTGCAAAATGGACAAAATCCAAATTGTGTATTGTCGATATCATTTCCGCGCCGCTCAAATGTACACCATTGACATGTTTGAAAACCATACAATGGTCTCCCACACCCTACGCAATAAACATACGAATCCATGAAGAATTAAAAATTAGAGGGGTTGAGAAAAATAATTAAACAAATAGAGGATTCAGAGGAATATTTTTGGATGCAAAACTTTTGAAAAAGAAATGACTTTTATGATTTTTTAAATGTTTTTGGATTTTTTAAAATTTTAATTTTTTAGGATTTTTGAATTTTTTTGAAAAATGTAAGAAAAATAACGTTCACGAGTGAACGGATCCCAAAATCCAACGCGTCTCTCAGAAAAACCGTTAATCTTCCAATGAGGTGATTAAATGGTTGTGTGAATATGAGAAAGAGATTATTGCAATGGGAGATAAACTGGAATCGGTTAGGGTTCACTCAAGCCCTAATTCTGATCTTGATTCTCATATTACGTTGCAGCAACCAAGTAAACCAACTTCATTCACTTCTCTTGATGAATTTGTAAGTCTTACTACTCCTCTTGTCTCTAAGCTATTACCTGATGAACTGGAACATGCTGATTGTAATGTGGCTAGTACTAATGAGGATAACAATGTGTGGTCTTCGAGCCCTAATACTAAATTTGTTGATTATCCTGGCTCTCCTCCACCCAAACCTACGGGTAATGAATATAGATTGTTTCATGAGAATGCAACTAATGTAACACATGGTGTGGCTGAACCTTCTATTGTGCAATCTGTGGAGATTGGTGTTCAATCTAACTCTTATGCATCTGCTGCTGGTCCAAGTAAACAACCTCCTATTGTACGTACGATCATTGGTTCGGCTACTGCTGAAAACAGGTTTGAGGGTGTTCAGGTTTCTATACCACGTAAAGTGGTTGAAAAAGTTAATACTCGATTTCATAATACACTATATGGTTACTTTATTGGTAGAAGAATTGCATTTCCTGTGGTTGAGTATTATGCTAAAACTAACTGGGCTAAATTTGGATTAAATAGGATCATGATGAATTCTAATGGTTTCTTTTTCTTTAAATTTGACACACAAGCTGGTTATGAAAGTGTATTGGAGGGTGGCCCTTGGATGATTCGTAATTCTCCTATCATTCTTAAACAGTATACTATGAAAACTAGTCTTCGAAAAGAGGAATTTACGCGTATTCCTGTGTGGGTTAAACTTCACGATGTGCCTATTCAAGTGTTTGAGGAAGAGGGTATTAGTTTGATTGCTACACATCTTGGTAGGCCTATTATGCTTGATTCTATTACTAGCACTATGTGTAAAGAGTCATGGGGTCGTAGTAGTTTTGCTCGTGTTTTAATTGAAATAAAATCTGATTGTGCCTTGCATGAGACAATTACTATTGGTGTTCCTGATTTGGATGGGGATGGGTTTACCAAAGAAACTGTTAAAGTTGAATATGAGTGGAAGCCTCCTAGATGCCCTATATGTAATGTTTTTGGCCATACGGCTGAAATTTGTCCTAAACGTGTTATTCCCAAAGTGGCACCTACTGTTGTAAAGGAACAAGATGATAGATTTCAACAAGTCAGGAGTAGAAAGCGTAATAATAAAGGTAAGCAAGGAAGTCATATTCCGAGAGGAGTTCCTTTAAGCAAGGGCTTCCAGGTTGGTAATCCTTTTAACTTTGTTCCAAAGACAATCAATGCTGATAATCCTCCCAAATCTGGTACGAATCCTAATCCTATCCGTGATAAAAACAGTGGTGATTCTGGTAATGTTTCTATCCCTGGTAGTTCTAATAGAGGTAAATCTGTTGTGAATGTTTCTATTTCCAATTCTTTTGAGAATCTACCAGATGAAACAGGTGATCAGGTTGAAGATGATGATGATGAGGAGATTGAAAATGTTTATGATGAAACTGTTAATCTTCTCAACTATCAAACAGGGGCAGGCACTCCTGCTACGACTGTTTTAAATGTTTAGTATAGCCTCGTGGAATATACGGGGTTTGAACCAATCCCCTATACGAAAAGAGGTTCGTCAGGTTGTTAATGAAAACAATCTGAGTGTATGTGATATCTTGGAGTCCCATCTTGATGCTTCAGGTGTTTATGATATGTTTTGTAAGATTTTTAGTAGATGGAAGTGGACATCTAATGGTGGTTTGTGTCCTAAAGGGACACGTATTATTCTTGGCTGGAATGATGATAATGTAGATATTATGGTGTTGTCCCAAACAAGTCAAGTTATGCATTGTCAGATCAATACCTGTGTGGATAACCGTACTTTATTTTGCTCCTTTGTTTATGCAGATAAGTACTATATTGATCGGCGTGTTCTTTGGACTAATTTGATCTCTCATGCTAATTTTATGGATGATAAACCGTGGGTTGTTTTGGGCGATTTTAATGTTGCTCTTAATCTTGAAGATCACTCAAATGGTGGTTATTCTCCTAATATTGCCATGCAGGAATTTAAGGAGTGTGTTAATCTTATGGAAGTTATGGATGTTAATGCTACAGGTCTTCATTTCACTTGGAATGAGAAACCACAAGGAGATGATGGTATTCTTAAAAAGATCGATCGCATTATGTTTAACATTAAGTTTCTTGATGAGTTTCCAGGATGTTTTGCTATTTTCCAACCTTACAGGATTTCTGACCACTCTCCCTGTGTGTTACGGATCCCTTCTGTTAGCAGGCCCAAGCCTAAACCTTTTAAATTCTTTAACTTTCTTGTGCATAAGGAGGGTTTTCATGATGTTGTTGCTAACGGATGGTTGGCTGAGTTTAATGGTTGTGCTATGTTCAAGCTTGTTAAAAGGTTAAAAGGGTTAAAGGCCCCGTTACGTAAGTTACTGTTTGAACAGGGTAACCTTCATGATCGTGTCAACAAGATTCGTGTGGAATTAGATTCTGCACAGAAAGCTCTTGATTTGGACCCATCAAATGTTCTGCTGAAAGAAGATCATGCTCATTATTTAGTTGCTTTCAAAGAAGCTGTGCTTGATGAGGAATGTTTCCTTCGGCAGAAATCTAAATTTGAATGGCTTGATGCAGGTGACTCTAACACTGCTTACTTTCATAATTCGGTAAAGAGTAGGGTTGCTCGTAATCGTATTTAAATGGTTCGTGATTCTCTTAATGTTCTTCATGAGGGAGGTGATGTGCCTGATGCTTTTGTTGCTCATTATGAGCAATTCATTGGTCAATCAAGTGCTTCAGGTGAATTTAATACTTCTAACTTATTTGTTCGCAAGCTTGGTCCTCAGAAAGCTTCCCACATGGTTCGTGCTATCTCTGATTCTGAGATTAAAAGTGCTATATTTTCTATGAGTGATGACAAAGCCCCTGGGCCGGATGGTTTTACTGCTGCTTTCTTTAAGAAGTCTTGGGATATTATGGGTGCTGATTTTACTTGTGCTATTCGGGAGTTTTTCTCTAATGGAAAACAACTTAAAGAGGTTAATCATACTATTATTGCTCTTATCCCTAAGGTTACTGTTCCTGACAAGATTACTGATTATCGCCCTATCTCTTGTTGTAATGTTATCTTTAAATGCATTAGCAAGATTATTGCTAACCGTATTAAAGGGGATTTGGGGGTTTTGGTTAATATTAATCAATCAGCTTTTGTTCCGGGCCGCAGATTTCGGATAATATATTATTGACGCAGGAATTGATGAGAAACTATCATAGAAATTATGGTCCGCCAAGATGTGCTTTTAAAGTTGATATTCAAAAAGCTTATGATACGGTGGATTGGCAGTTTCTCCGTAACACTCTGATTGGGTTTGGTTTTCATCATATAATGGTTGATTGGATTATGACATGTGTTTCTACTACGTCGTATTCGATTTGTATCAATGGTAATTTATATGGTTGGTTTCAAGGAAAGAGAGGTCTTAGACAAGGTGATCCGTTATCTCCGTATCTTTTCACTTTGGTTATGGAAGTTCTTTTTCTCATGATGCAGCGAAGGGTTCTTGATGCTGATGACTTTTATTTCCACCACCGGTGTGAGCAACAACGAATTATTAACCTTTGCTTTGCAGATGATCTTTTCTTGTTTGCCAGGGGTCATTTGGGTTATGTGCAAGTTATTATGGATGCTTTGGAGGAATTTAAAAATGCTTCTGGTTTGGTTCCAAGTATCCCTAAGAGCACTGTTTTCTTCTGCAATGTTTCCACTGCTGTTAAAAGCACTATTTTACATATAATGCCTTTTGCTGAAGGCGAGTTACCTGTCCGATACCTTGGTGTTCCTCTAATCTCTTCCAGGCTTCTGTATAGGGACTGTAAGGTCCTTGTAGAAAAGCTTGAGAGTAGAGTTAATGATTGGCGCAATAAATTTCTTTCTTTAGCAGGAAGACTCCAGTTAGTTCGTTCTGTCCTATCTTCTATGCATATTTACTGGGAGCCAGTCTTTATTTTACCTGTGCGGATTATTCATGATTTGGAGCAGCTTTTGAGAGGCTTCTTATGGTGTCAAGGTGAAATGAAGAAGGGTAAGGCTAAAGTTGCTTGGGACTCTGTCTGTAATCCATTTGTTGAAGGTGGCCTTGGTATTCGTAAGCTTTCTGATTTTAATGCTGCTTTAATGGTTTCTCATATTTGGTGTATTTTGACTCGTAAAGATTCTTTATGGGTCAAATGGATCTGTTCTTACAAGTTAAAGGATAGAAGCTTTTGGGATGTTCCTTGTATTGGAGACATGAGTTGGGGCTGGAGAAAACTTCTCCAAATCAGACCACGTGTTCGTAAGTTTGTATGGTATAATATTAATAATGGTAGAGTTGCTTCTATGTGGTTTGATAATTGGGCAGATTTATGTCCTCTACGGGACATCCTTACGGTCCGTAATATCAATAGATCGGGGTTCTCGTTATCTAATAAGGTGAGGGATCTTATCGTTGATGGTGCTTGGCAGTGGCCGCAGGATTGGAATACTAGATTTCCTAATATTGTTTCTATACCTGTGCCTATTATTAATGATGACAAAGAAGATGAGTTGCTATGGAGGGATAGTAGTGGTGTTTCTCGGCCGTTTTCTGTGGCGTTAGCTTGGGATTCCATACGTGATCGGGCTATGGAAGTAAATTGGTATAAAGCTGTCTGGTTTTCTCATTGTATTCCTCGTCACTCTATTAATTTGTGGCTAGTGGTTAGAAGGAAATTGAAGACACATGATAGGCTTAAGCAATGGGATGTTGGCCCGTTGGTGGATTTAAGCCTTCTTCGGTGTCCTTTATGTAGTTTGGTGCAGGACTCCCATGACCATCTTTTCTTTGAATGTTCTTATTCTGTGCAGGTTTGGTCTAAGGTTCGGACCTTGTGTGGTATGGATATTGTCCCACCTCGTATTGATGATATATTAGCTCATGTTATTTCAATTTCGAATGGGAAATCATGTGTTAGCATTCTTGCTCGTCTTGTGTTGGCTGCTAATGCTTATTTTATTTGGATGGAACGTAATTCAAGACTATTAAAAAAGAAGCGGATGTCTGTTGATCAGTTATTTCAGACTCTATGTGATACTATTCGCTTGAAGTTGATTTCTTACCGTTTCAAGAAATTATCTACCAGGTCAAGTTTGCTGCTTGACAAATGGAGGGTGCCGAGCTCAAGATTTGTTCCATGATAGGTGTGTCGGGTGAGTGTTGTACTCTTTTTTCCTTGTCTAAGGTTTTTCCCACTAGGTTTTCTTTGGTAAGGTTTTTTAAGGAGGCAGACTCATTTGGATTCATCCTGCTCCTATCATGGTGGTGTTGGATGCTGAAGAGTGAGCGCGGTTTCATGTTCACATCTTGGTTTTTATCTAGTTTACTGTTGTCTTCTAGATTCGGTTAGGGATTTTGATGTTTCATAGTCTTGGTTAACAAGCTGCATGTAGCTTGAGGTTAATGTGGTATCTCAACCACATTCCTTTGTATTTAAACGTTTTTTTGGTTAATATATTTACCGGGGTAACCCATTACCAAAAAAAACCCGTTAATCTTCACGAAAAGAGCCGGCAGCGGCGCCATTTTAATACACAGATTTACCAAGTATGAAAAAGTTATCGTCTCGTCTCGATTCAAATTGATCACTGTTAAATGTGCGACTCAGTCGTCTTTGGTGGATAAAAGAAAAGGTTGTCGTTGAGTATAACTATTAAAGATAAAAATAAAGACTTTAAAATTAAATGACGAATTATAAAAGAATTTAAAGTAAAAATGAAAACTTAAACGTAAATGACAAAATTATAGAACTTAAACGAAAGACTAGAACGACGTTGCAAGGAAAATAAACTAATTAAAAGTAAATTTAAAACTTAATTACAAGTAAACTCTTAAAAATTAAAACTTAATAAAAATGGGAACTTTTAAAAATAAGACCACTTTAAAAATAAACTAAGAAAGACAAGTTAAAATAAAACTAAGTAAAAATGGCGGGAAAATAAATTCGAAAATTAATTTGGAGAAAAAAAGTAATAATTCCGCAATACATAAAAATTGAAATAATTCCGCAATGCCGAAATGGTAATAATTTCGCAATACACAAAAAAAAGATTCAGTTTCGCAATACACAAAAAAGATTCAATTTCGCAATACACAAAAACGATTCAATTTCGCAATACACAAAAATGATTCAATTTCGCAATACACAAAAATGATTCAATTTCCAATACACAAAAATGATTCAATTTCGCAATACACAAAAATGATTCAATTTCGCAATACACAAAAATTGCTAAATTGAATCAGATTTTCCTAAAAAATGGGAACTCGTATAAGGACGAATTTAAGCACTATTTTCGCAACTTTTGAAGGACAATAAGCTAAAAAAACACCAATAAGCTAACCACGACTTATAGATGAATGATAAAACTTGTTAAACTTTAACACACGAATCAAGAAACATGAAAAGTAAAGATCTTTTTGTAAAAAGATGACGAAATAGATGAATAAAGAACACGAAATTAACACGAATAAAGATAATGAAAAAGATTAAGATCAAACAAAGATGAAAAGTAGAATGAGATGATTAAAAAGCTTGAAATAAAAGATTAAGATTCAGACAAATTAAAAACTTACATGAATTAACTTGAAAGAAAGACAAGTATGTAAATGACAATATGAAAAGTGCATAAAATAAAGTAGAGAACTAATTGGTGAAATTAGCTAACACCTCCTAATGACACATTAGGAGGGTATTTATAGGAGGGGGGGGGAGGAGATGTTGTTGCTTCTTTCTTTCTTTCTTTTGTCTTTTCGTTTTTCGTCTTTGACAATAAACTCGTCATTCTCGACTTTGTCTCGGGATTTGTCGATAGATAAAATGAACTCGTCTTCTAATTTCTTCATTAATTAGATTTGGTTCTTCGACTTCGTTAAACTTCCGTCTTTGGTCTTTTTCTTTGATAAATCTTTAGAATAGGCCTTTGACTTCCGTTCTTTTTGCACTCTTGATCTTTTAACTTCGTCTTTTGTCTTTTTCTTCGATAAAAGTCCGTGAAAGCCCGTGTTTTCTTCCCTTTTCACATTTTGGTTCTAAATCACAACAAAAACACAAACCACGTATAATTCTGACATTTACGACATTAAACACACGTTATGGTCTTGTTTTTAATTGTTTTAAGTGGTAAAAGGATGGGTGTTTCCACACCTATCAGCAAGTCATCAAGTACCTTGCTCAAAAACTTGATGAGGGTCTTTGGTCCTCAATTTGGGGAAGACTCATTCGAGACTTGGATATTATATGTTACTGCTTTCATATAGAGTATGTCATCTGCTTCTACCCCCTTCTAGTATCTTATTATGTGCTTATTGTTTTCCATTATGAATTATAATTCAAGATTCTATGAGTCATAAAAACGGATCTCTACTTATATCGAAACTAGCTTTAAAAGTATGTCATATTAATACATCATATTTTCCTTACGAATCGGCTATGTGTTTGATATGAACCTATCCCATACTAGGCTCGTAATCGGTTCATAAGTCTCAAGTGTAGAACTCACTCAAAAAGCTAGCTTGTTTGAGGAGGGGACACCTGGACATTATAAACCATCAACCATTCCCATACTTGGCCGATGTGGGATCATAACACTACCCCACCCTTTGGAGAGACAACGTCCTCGTTGGTCATGGCTATGTTGGTCACGGTTGGCACCCCCTTTGGTTCCAAGCCATCACTCCATAAGCCATCACTCCGAGCTCGTTGGTCACGGCTATGTTGGTCACGGTTGCACCCCCTTTGGGTCCAAGCTACCACTCCATAGGCCACCACTCCGAGTGTTTGAACCTCATAAGGTAGGGCTAGCTCTGATACCAATTGATACGAACCTATCCCATACTAGGCTCGTAATCGGTTTTATGGTTACCTTGGTGGTTACGGGTGGCGGTATGGAATTCCGGAAAGACTGAATTAAATTTAACATCTCTTCAATCTTTTGACTGAATTCTACACGCCTCTTTCCTCTTTTTAAGCTCTAATCGCCGAATATTGCTCATACAAACTACCCTCACGAGATTGTTGGAATCTGTTTAATATTCGCCTTTTAAAATCCTCCTAAGATCTAAACGGAGTTCGACTATCACTCCAACATAACCAAGAAAGAGCTTGTCCCTCTAAACATAAATCCGCAGCGGTTAACTGATCTCTAGCCTCAATCCTCTCGATATGAAAATATCGTTCCATGCGGTAAATCCACCCAAAAACATCACCTCCTTCAAAGATAGACATCTTTAAATCTCTTCCGAATGAACGCATGATGTTAACCATCTTCTTGTGCCCGGATGAACATTAGTGATGAACAATAATTCGGATGAATAGTGGTAGGGTGAACAACTCTTTTTTTAAACCCTAGAATCAAAACAACTCTAATACCAATAATTGATACGGACCTATCCCATACTAGGCTCGTAATTGGTTCATAAGTCCCAAGTGTAGAACTCACTCAAAAAGCTAGATTTTTGAGTAAGTTCTACACTTAGGACTTATGAACCGATTACGAGCCTAGTATGGATAGGTTCGTATCAGTGTTATCTGTTAAAAACTTGTTTTTTTGAACAAATCTTAATATTGACATAATATCTATGAAACTTGTTTTTATTATAATCTAATTGTTTTGTTAAATCATATTGTCACTCGAGTTGGGCTTACATAACGTAATGATGGCTTATAAACTATCTTCTCAACGACGTGATTTGCAAAATTAATTGGTTTATAATACTTAAAATTAAAACACCGTTTTGTGCTTTACTAATGATGGTCTTGCTATTGCACTACGTGCTCTAGTCAAGCTATCTAGGGTTTGAACGATCTTTAATCTGTTCCCGTGTCATATACATGTTTTGACATCTATATGATAATTATCCCAAGCACTTGCACCTTCGGAAGCATGAAGAGTAGGATACAGGGTTTGATCCTTCTTTAATCTTTTGCCGTGGTAAACACACCTAAATTAAAAGTTAATAAAAGGTTTTCTTAACTTGTGCTAAAAAGATGATTTCATGCATCTTTTTTACACGTTTTGACATTTGTTTTCTAAAACTTATGTGATACCTATTTGAATTTTTAAGTCTATGCCATCCAATCTTAAAGCACTTGTAGTGATTTTTCATCATCTGGTCAGACCTAGGTCAAATTATACACCCGAGGTGATTTTTGTCATAGGTCGGATCTATGCCAATTATTGTATGTTTAACATTGGTACGACTTAAATCAAGTTCCTGATTAGATTCGAAACCCGAGGCATGAGATGAGATGAAACATACTCATGATTTAATTACATGTCGAACAAGTTTGCTTGAGATGTTCATTGGTACTCGAAAGAGTTGTGAGAACGTCCTATTCAAACACTCTACAACAATTAACTTCATGAATCGTCTCATAAATCTAAGAGTTGCACTTGTAATGAAATTAACGCTCGACGCTTACCACTTTCCATACTTATTATTATATGGTCGGACCTCTAATATTAAGTGGGAGTGCAAGCAAGGATCTTAGTCTCATAATGATTAATTAGGTAGTTAATTCTTTTGAGAATGCAATTATCGAAAATACTAATCGTTGAACTTTTATTTTGTAGATGAATAATTCTACCTCTTGCTTAAACAACACGTTTGTTAAGTCTTTCCTTGAGAAAATGAAGTTGACTGAAAGTAACTTTGTTGATTGGTATCATGCTCTTAGGATAGCGCTCGAAACCGACGACTGCGTTAAATACCTTGAGCAACCTATTCCTGATCTCCCATTTATTCCTGCTGGTTACGAAGGTCCTGAACAAGAACCAGAGTACCACCCCACTTGGTTTAGAAGGTCCAGAGAAATTGTTGGCCTTATGCTTATGACTATGTCCCCTGAACTCCAAAGGCTTTTGGAAGGTCATGGCGCATGGTCAATGATGGAGGAGTTGAAAACTATGTTCACTGAACAAGCAGATCAAGAACTCCTTGATGTTGCACGTGCCTTTCACTCGCGTAAACATGAGGATGGACAATCTGTGAGCTTCTATGTCTTAAATATGAAGGGCTACATAGAGAATTTGGAACGTATCGGTCATCCCGTGTCACTAAACTTGTAGTCAGCCTAATTTTAGCCTCACTGAACAAGGATTTGGCTAGGTTCATGCAAGATTACAATATGCATGGCCTGTGGAAGACAATACCTGAGTTGCATGCCATGCTCAAGCTACATGAAAAGACGTTACCAAAGAAGGTTGCACCTGCCAACAATACCATTAATGCTATTAGGACATGAAGGATCCAAAAGCCTAATAAGGCTAAACCGTCTAATGCTGCTAAGGGTAAAATCAAGGCAAAGGGAAGAAAGTAGCAAACTTCACTCCTAGAGCTAAGATTCCCCCACCACGAAAGAGAGAGAATCCTGCTAAGGATGCCACTTGTCACCAATGCGGTGACATTGGTCATTGGAAGTAAAACTGTCCAGAGTATCTCGCTGAGTTGTGGAAGAAAAATAAGTCATCTCAAGGAGCTAGCACTTCAGGTATATTCACTATAGAACTCTTTACTTTTCCTAAGAAATCTTGGATTTATGATACTGGTTGTGGTACTCACATTTGTAACACTACTCAAGGACTAAGGATAAGTAAGAAGCTAAAACCGAGAGCTTTGAATCTATACATGGGCAATGGTCATCATGCAGCTGCTGAAGCCATTGGAGTTTTTCAATTATTTCTCCCTAGCGGACTAGTTGTTATTTTAAATAATTGTCATTACGCACCTTCTATTTCTAGATGGATTGTTTCAGTTTTCCGTTTGTGTGACAATGGTTTTGTTAACCGTTTTGAGAATAATGCAAGTATTTCAGTTTCAAAAGATAATATGTTTTATTTTAGTGCTATTCTTCATGAGGGTATATTTGAAATTAATATGTGTCATTCTAATGCAAACAATAGTTCTATTCATGCTATAAGTAACAAAAGGGCCAAATCTAATTTGGACTCTACATTGTTATGGCATTGTCGTCTTGGCCACATAAGCAAAAGGCGCATTAAGCAATTACAAATTGATGGATTGCTTAAGTCAAACGATGTTGATTCCTTTGACAAGTGTGTTTCATGTTTGTCTGGTAAGATGACACTTAAACCTTATTCACATCAAGTGGAAAGGGCTAAAGATCTACTTGGACTTATCCACGCCGATGTATATGGTCCATTTAGAACCGTGTCAAGACAAGGTTCAAGTTAATTCGTCACTTTCACTCATGACTTTAGTCGTTTTGGTTATGTTTACTTGCTTAAGCATAAACACGAAATGTTTGAAACATTCAAGGTGTTTCAAAAGGAAGTACAAAATCAACTCGGTAAAACCATAAAGGCACTACGTTCTGATCGTGGAGGTGAATCTATGAGTTATGAATTTTTGGATCATCTTAAGGAGCATGGGATTATTGCCCATAGAACTCTTCCATACACTCCACAACATAATGGTGTGTCTGAGAGGAGAAATGGAACCCTACTAGATATGGTTCGCTCCATGATAGCCCAAACAACTCTTCCAAAATCCTTTTAGGATTATGCTCTTGAGTCTGTTGCGCGCATACTCAATATGGTTCCAACTAAGAAGGTTGAAAATACTCCATATGAAGTATGGCATGGGCAAGACCCTAAGTTGTCTTACTTAAAGGTCTGGGGATGTGAGGCTCTTGTTAAGCGCGAGACGCTTAATAAACCTGACAAAATTGAACCTCGGTCCGTTAAGTGTATCTTTGTAGGATACCCAAAGGAAACGATGGGCTACTCTTTCTACTACCCACCCGAGAACAAGGTAATTGGTGCTCGTAATGTTGAATTCCTAGTGAGCAATCTTATGAATCAAGAAGCAAGTGGAAGTATCTAAGATCTTGAAGTAACTCAAGATGAAGAGATACATCCTTCTGAAAACACTAGCGATCATGAAGAGAATGATCAAGAAATTGATGAACCTATAAGTGATATTGCTCCCATTCGAAAGTCTACAATGACTAAGCGTGCTTCTGATCATATGTGCTTATACATTGACGCTGAGGAACATGAGTTAGGCGATCATGGTGAACCTACTAACTACAAAGCTGCATTAGCAGATCCTGAATCTGAAAATTAGCTGGATGCTATGAATGTGGAGATGCAATCCATTAAAACAATGATGTATGGATCTTAGTTGACCTTCCTCCTAACGTTAAAACCGTTAGTGGCAAGTGGTTATACAAGAAGAAAACCGACATGGATGGCAATGTACACACCTTTAAAGCTCGATATGTAGCGAGGGGTTTCACTCAAACCTACGGGGTTGATTATGAAGAGACCTTCTCACCGGTTGCATATATCAAAGCTATAAGGATTCTCTTAGCCATAGCCGCGTTCTATGACTATGAGATTTAGCAAATGGATGTTAAAGCCCTTTCCTCAATGGACTACTTTTTTAAGAAGTCTATATGAAGAAACCTGAAGGTTTTGTCAATCTAAAGTATCCAAACCATGTATATGAGATTCAAAGATCCATTTATGGACTTAAGAAATCATCAAGGCATTAGGAATAAGAGATATGATGATGAAATCAAGAACTTTGGTTTCACTCAAAATCCTGATGAGCCATGTGTATATATCAAAGCTAGTGGCAGCAATGTAGTTTTCTTAATCTTATATGTTGATGACATATTGCTTATGGGAAAAGACATTCCAACGTTGCAAAGTGTAAAAGCTTACCTTGGAAGGTATTTTTATATGAAAGATTTAGGAGAGGCTGCATATATTCTTAGAATCAAGATCTACCGAGATAGATCCAGTCGGTTAGTTGGTTTATGTCAAAGTGCTTACATAGATAAGATTTTAAAGAAGTATAACATGGATAACTCTAAACGTGGCTTTATCCCTATGCAAACTGATTCAAAATTATCTAAAACTCAAGGAGCATCTACCCCTGCTGAGGAAAAACGCATGTAGAGAGTTCCTTATGCTTCGGTAGTAGGATCAATCATTTATGCTGTTAGATACACTAGGCCAGATGTTGCGTTCTTACAGAACATGACGAATCATTTTCAGCAGATGCCTGGTGAAGCTCACTGGACTGTTGTTAAGAACATTTTGAGGTATCTTAGGCATACCAGTGACATGTTTCTGGTTTATGGAGGAGATATGAAACGAGATCTCAGGGTTGCTTGCTACACTGACGCTGGATATCTAACGGATGGTGATGATACGAAGTCTCAGACTGGATATGTGTTCATATTGAATGGAGGTGTTGTAAGCTGTAAAAGCTCTAAGCAGACCATCCATGTTATATCATCTATAGAGGCTGAGTATATAGCTGCTTCAGAGGCTACTAAGTAATCAGTTTGGATTAGGAAGTTTATTTCTGGGCTTGGTGTTGTTCCCACAAACAATGAACCTATGGAGATGTATCATGACAATACCGGAGCCATTACTATAGCTAATGAACCAGGAATCACTAAAGGTGCGAAACATTATCATGCTAAAGTTCACTACCTCAGAGGAGTGATTGAACTGGGTGATATTACACTGGACAAAGTTCACACAGACGACAATTTAGTTGACCCTTTACTAAGGCTTTAGACCTTAAAAAGCATTCAATGCTTTCACATAATATTGGTTTGCTTCCAGCTAACAGTCCCATGTAATATGTGTTATTTAGTATTTGGATAATTTAGGATTGTAAGATAATTATTATTTTTAGATGAATAAAGATTGTAGAAACTAGAAGGGGGGGGGGGGGGGTTGAATAGTTTCTTAGGTTTACTTGTTAAAGGTTGGTTTTAAAAAATCCTTTTCAAAAACTTAAGCTTGAGTATTTATGTGAAACCTTCTTATACACAATATGAACAGGGTATAGTGCAACTAAACTAATAATCACAAGTATAAAGAACAATGAATGTATAGTGCAACTAAACTAATAATCACAAGTATAAAGAATAATGAATGCAAAGATATAAGGGAAGGAAAGATCAAACCAAACACCAATGATTTATAGTGGTTCGGCAACGAATCCCACTCCTCGTTCCTACTCCACTCCTCGAGTACTCCTTAATCGGGAGTTCACTAATCAACAAGCTCCTTAAGGTGGAGAAACCCTACACAACGTCGCTTAACCAATTTCCAACTCTAAGCTAAAAGTCGAGCCTAATCTTAGCTAGGACCAATCTACACCAATATACTTTGAGGACTAAGTATTAACCTTAATACATACACAACTTCCAAATAGACACAACTACTTGGATCTTCACAATAATGACACAACAATGAATAAATAAGTTTGGATCTTCAATGGATCTTTGAGGTAGACACAACACTTCAAGAATGATAGTGTTCTTCTCTTTGCACTTTGAGATGAAAAGATGAGAGGAGAAAGATTCACTTCTAAACAAGTAGTAATCAAACAAATGATCAAGGATTTGAGTGATTTAAGAAGTACGAAAGAATATAGAAATATATGTGCAAAAGAGGTAGATTGAAAGTCTGAGAATGGTCCACTATTTATAAGACAAACATCCAACGGCTATATCTGCCCGCGGTTCCTTATTGGAGCCCGCGGTTCCTTATCGATAAGGAACCGCCATAGGCGCTAAGGAACCGCCGGCATAGAGTCCGCTCCCTTTTGTCATTTAGTGGATTGGTTCGAATCTGGGGATTAAAATATCCTGAAAGGATATTCCAAACCAAGATAAAATATGCCATTATAAAATTTCAAATTTTCAAATAATTAATTTAATAAAACATTTTCTTAAAAAGAAAGTTTAATAATAAAACTTTAATAATAAAATCAATGTAGGAGGTGTGTAGAACTAGACACAAGGTCATGACACAATGATCCTCCATAGTTCTCTTTTGTTCTTTCTATATTTGAGAGACCCATACATATGAATTATGTAAACTCATTATGAATAGCAAGAAGCTATGAAAAACGTTTTTAGATTGAATTAACAATGCAAAAACATTTCTCGACCGTTTTCGAAAGAACTTTAAGAATTTTGAAAAAGGTAAGAGAAGTTTTCCAAAAAGAGTTTATTATACTTAAAAGCTCAAAGAAAGAAAAGACTCAAAAGATAAAAGATAATTGATAAATTAGAATGCGTAATTAAGGAATATGTTCCATTAAACCTAGACCTAGACGCAAGTAATTAAAAGGTTCCCTCTTAAGTGGCTTAGTGAAGATATCGGCTTAGATTTCTACCGAGGGTATCTTCTCTATCGAAATGTTCCCCTTTTGAATATTATCCCTAAGAAAATGGTGGCGACTCTATATGTGCTTAGTTCGCGAATGTTGCACGGGATTCTTGCTAAGGTCTATTGCACCCTTATTGTCGCACATGATGGGACCATCATCAAGAGAAATCCCATAATCAACAAGCGCTTGCTTCATCCATAGAGCTTGTTGACAGCTTTACCGGCACTCACATACTCGACTTCCGTGGTGAATATAGCAAGAGCGGTTTGTTTCTTGGAGAACCAAGAAGTTAAACAACAACCCACGAAGGTACAAACTCTACTAGTGCTTTTCCGGTCCACATAGTCTCCCGCATGATCCGAGTCCGCGTAGACAATGGTTTTACGCCCGTCCCTTTAGGATACCATAATCCTAAATGTATAGTGCCCTTAATGTATCGGAAGATACGCTTAACCGCTTCAAGGTGAGAGGTTTTGGGAGCCTCTTGGAAGCGAGCACAAAGGCAAACACTAAACATGATATCCGGTCGACTTGTCGTTAGGCACAACAAACTACCAATCATACCTCTATATTTGGTGTTGTTTACCGACTCACAATCATCATCTACGATGAGTTTAGTATCGGAGGCCATAGGGGTCTTCATTGGTCTAGAGTCTTCTAATCCAAATTTCTTTAGCATTTCTTTAACATACTTGGATTGATTAAACAAGATACCATCATCCATTTGTTTATTTTGGAGTCCTAAAAAGAAGTTAAGTTCTCCCATCATACTCATTTCAAACTCGTCATGTATGATTTTGGCAAAGTCATCACATAATTTTTGACATGTTGAACCAAATATAATGTCATCAACATATATTTGTACAATAATGAGGTGAGAACCTTTCTTCTTTGTAAAGAGTGTGTTGGGCCAATGAAAGTTTTAACTATGGCCCAGTCTAGATTTGTTTAATTAGACTAAGTGTTGGCTGATCGCTGAGAGGATCAGCGACAGAGACTAGACCAGTGGAAGGCAAAGCCTCAGCTAGCACACCAGGAACATTCAAGTCAAAGACAGCGTCAGAGAAGTCGAAGACAATCTGAGTCAGACTCACCGGCGATTATGGATAGCTGGGATGTTAAAGGAATGTGCTGGTGTTCAAGGATCTCTGAGTTGACAACACTCAGAGATCACTTAAGAACCCTAGAAGTCTGGGATAAGCAAAGCTTATCCAATCCTTTATAGTTTAGGCGGGAGAATCTACCAAGTGTTTTGAGCGGGACAAAACAAGAGATTCAAGATAAAGCCTAGTACGACCTAGTGGGACAAAAGGTGAACAGTTGGCAGAACTGTTCACTTAAAGTTGTTTAAAGGTATGTCTCGATTTGGACATGCATTTAATACGTTGTACTCTTCCATTCAGAAGGTGACACGTATCAACTACTCCCACTAAGGAAGCAACCTCGTACACTATAAATAGGAGTGAGAAAGAAGAATTAACTCAACCCTTGTGCTTGGATAATTCATCTAAGTTCTTTCTCACCTTGGAACCGCTGAGCCCCCAGCTGTCTACCAGCGTCTCATTGGTTCCCTTGTAAACTTGAGTCTCGAATCTAGTTTACTTGTTTCTAGGGTTCATATCTTGTTGTCATTCAACGAGCGTATTCATAGCACTTTGTAATACTTTGTTTATAATACTTAATAAAGCATTACGCGTTTGAAAAGTATTTCATTGTGTTTCGTGGTTACAAGAGTTATAGTTTATCAACAATTGTCATATTAAGGGACTTTCAATTAGTATCAGAGCGGTTTGATTTATAAAACTTTTCATAAACCGTTCTAGTTTTTAAATCAAGATCTTAATATGGCTGATACTATACCTCCTCCACCTTTTGGTCAAACCAGTTTAGGTACTACTTCGACCACCATTACTATGCCTACACCAGTTGTAAGCACTGGTAATAATGATGATGACCTTCCCCAACTACTTGATGTTCGAGGGGGTCACATGTGTCCACTGTACCAGCATTCGATGAAGAGGATTTCTCAAGTTGGAAAAGTGAATTTCTTATATATTTGGATGGCTTAGAACCCTTCTTCATAGAAATCTTAGAAAATGGTCCATATGTACCACTGGCCGTTTCCTCTACCTCCGAGAGACCCATTAAGAAACCTGTTAAGCAATGGTCTCCAGCGGATAGACGTCTGGCTAACCAGGACAAGAGACTCAAAAGTATCATAGTCTCTTGCCTACCCAAGAACATTATGAAGTCCATCATTAAATGCAACTCTGCTAAGGAGATGTGGACTGAATTAGTTCTAGGGTATGAAGGTCCAGAGGAAACAAAAGAAACCAAAATCCAAGCCCTTAGACTTAAGTTTAATGCTTTTAAAGCTTTGGAAATAGAAACTGTTGCACAAACTTATACTAGGCTTAAGATTTTGTTGAATGATTTAGGAAACAATGGAGTTGTTCTACCTAAGGCTGAGGTTAATGCTACTTTTGTCAATAGCTTACCTAGAAAATGGCTTAGCCTGAATCAGACCTTAAGAGCTAATAATGCTATAAAGAATGATACTTTAGCCCAATTGTTTAGTAGATATAACTATGAAGAAGGGCTAATTGACTCCATTTATAAATCAGAGACTGACAGATTTACCACCAGTATCACTGGTTCAAAAGCTCTTGTTGCTAACCATTCCTTTCAGGACAACGACTTTGACATTGAAGAGGACACCAGAAGTAGTCAATAATTTCTTGATGAATTACATGCTCAGTTCCATGACAGAGCTCTTTTAGCTGATCAAAAGAGGTACTACAAGAGATCTGGTAGAGTTGGAACTGCAAAGGTTGATAAATCCAAGGTGTCATGCTACACTTGTGGAAAGACTAGCCACCATCAAAAGGATTGCTGGTCAAACAAAACCTCCTCTCCAAGCTTCCCTTCATCCAGCAACAACAACAAGAAGAAGAAGTTTTCCACCTCACCTTTCAAGCAAACCTCTCTCTCTGACTCAGAAGGGAAGAAGGACTACAAAGTCAAATACAAAGCCTTGAAAGCTGAGTTGCTAAAACTCAATCAGAAAGCCGATGATGCAGCAAAGAAAAAGGATGTTAAAAAGACTGAAAAAGGTCTGATCGCTGCCTCATTTGACTGGGATAATGAACCTATCACTTCTAAGGATGAAGGTACCACCACCGTCAGAGCCTTTATGGCTGTCTCTGATGAAGAACCCGCTGTGGGTAAAAGTGAAGCAAGATCTGGTCAATGGGTGGATATCACCATGAAAAAGGTACAAAGAATGTTATCTATGACTGAAGGACCTGATAGAGACCATGTCAGTGACTATACCTTGGTTGACCTCCACTTTGTGGAAGAGCAAAGAAAAAACCTGTTAAACAAATTTCATAGTCTTAAAACAGAGTTAAATCTTTGCCAATCTGAATTAACAAATCTTAAACCATTTGTGAATCTTGCTAATCAACATCAAAATGAAGTGAGCAAATTATCCATTGAAAATGAGTCTTTGTCTGATGAAAATTCTGAACTTAGAAAAACCATTGAGAAATGGAATTTGGCTCAATCCACAGTGGAAGAAATAGTCGCTGAATCCATACCTGGTGATGTGGTTCAGGCTATTGGGGGAAAGGGTAGATTCAAAAAACATATCCCTGTTCCCAATGTCAAATTTGTCCCATCAGATGACTCTTCTCCTTCTTCCACCTCTGTGGATGAGAAGAACTCTGACAAAGAATCAGAGGTACCAGCCCCACCAAGACTCGCTGGTGCCAACCCATCTGATTCCTTGCTTGGCCCAAAACCTCAAACTAAAACCCCTGGGAATTCAATTCTCAAAGTCACTGACAAAGTGAATAAAAAGGTCTTTGTGGCTAAGGACTCCAACAAACCCACTCCTCCCCCTGAAGAGCTTTCTCCCACCAAGCAACTTCTCCTCACCCTGATGGAAGAGGTAAAAGGGTTGAAAGAACAAATCAACCCCAGAGTTAATAGTCCATCTGTTAAGTCTCTTGGTGAGGGTTCTAGTAGCTCCAAGGGGAGAGCTTTGTTCAGACCTTGCAAGCATTGCGGTTTCAAGAATCACTCATCCGAGGATTGCTCTAAGAAACCTAAATGTATCACATGCGAGTCCACTGAACACACATCTAGAGAGCATGAGGAGATCATTGCGGTTCAAAGAACCAGAACTCAAATGAGATCTAAAACTCCTCATCGACCCTCAAGAAAGGCTGAGCCTAAACCCAGAGATAACTCTCAGGGTTACAGACCTAACCCCCCTGCAAGTACTGTGGTTTCTTCGACCATCACTCTGATGAGTGCGAGCATTATCCTGGATGTGACATCTGTGGAAGCATGCGTCATGAACCCAGGGATTGCAACCAAAGAGGGGGAGGTAACCAGAGAAGGACCAATGTCGCTGGTCAGCGACAGCATGGACCCACTGGAAAGTGGGTTCATCATAGAAACTAATCTGGATTTGTTATATCTAGGCAGGAATATCTGAAGAAATCTGTTTGGTATTTGGATAGCGGGTGCTCCACACACATGACAGGGGTTAAACAATATATGTATAGATATAAAAATGAGTCTGGTCCTAAAGTAGTCTTTGGAGATGATTCCTCAGGGGCTACTGAGGGTTATGGCTCAGTGGATTGTAATGGAATAACCTTCACAAGGGTTGCTTATGTCAATGGACTAAAGCACAACCTAATCAACATTAGTCAACTCTGCGATGCTGGCTTCAAAGTTCTGTTCACCAAGACCCAAGGAACAATCTTCAATCAAAATGATGATGTTGTTCTTTGCACCCAGGAGAAGGGATGTGTATGTCATCGACATGACATCTTGTCCAGAAGGGACAAACACTTGTCTTTTGTCAAAGCATCTGATAGTGAAAATTGGCTATGGCATAAGAGACTCTCCCATCTCAACTTCAAAAACATTAACAAACTGGCCAAGAATGATTTAGTAGCTGGGCTTCCCTCTCTGACCTTCACCAAAGACAGACCCTGCTCAGCGTGCGAGAAAGGGAAGCACCACAGAGCCTCATTCAAGACTAAACAATCATTCTCCATAAATAAGTGCCTCCACCTCCTTCACATGGAGTTATTTGGACCAGTAAAACCTCAATCCCTTAATCACAACAAGTATACACTAGTCATTGTAGATGAATTCTCCAGATTCACTTGGGTATTCTTTCTCAAAAGAAAGAGTGATGCTGCTGAAAGAATAATGTCCTTCATCAGAGAAATAGAGAATCTCAATGACTGTAGAGTTAAGGCTATCAGAAGTGACAATGGCACTGAATTCAAGAATCATGCCATGGAAGCCTTTTGTGATGAAAAGGGAATATCACAGAACTTTTCTAACCCAGGCACCCCTGAGCAAAATGGTGTCGCTGAAAGAAGAAACAGAACCCTCATAGAGGCTGCTAGAACAATGCTCAGCGAATCAAGACTTCCTAAACAATTTTGGGGTGAAGCTGTGAACACAGCTTGTCACACACAAAACAGATCCATCATTGTGAAGAGACATGTCAAGACCTCTTATGAAGTATATAGGAAGAGAGCCGCTGATGTAAGCTACTTCCATGTCTTTGGTTGCCCTGTTTTCATTCACAACTATAGAGATCACCTGGGAAAATTTGATGAAAAGTCTGATGATGGATTCTTCGTTGGTTACTCTCTCACCTCCAGAGCATACAGAGTGTTCAAGATCCGTAGACAAGAATTAGAAGAATCCATCCATGTCACCTTCAATGAAGCAGATGCTGTCATCAACCACACCAACTCAGAAGAATGTGACATTGACTTCAATGAAGTTAAATCTTATCAAGTGGATGATTTCTCACATCCCAAGGAATCATCCAAGGGAGGTCACAAGGACTTCCCTTATGTTCATGCATTTGATCCTCATTCAATCTCTGACATCACTCCAGAAGTTGAAAATGCTGAACAAATCACTCCACCCACTGCTGTGAATGCTGATCTCATCCAACCAATCTCTCCTCTTGATGAAGAGATGACGGATGAAGAAATAATTTGTGAAGAACCCTCAGCATTCATTGAACCTGCTTTGACTCCTGAACCCACAGAGACTCCTGCTCCTCAATCCAAATGGAGTAGGAACCAAGATATTCTTCTGGTGAATATTCTTGGTGAACCCTCTGAGGGAGTCACCACCAGAGGCAAATTGAGATCTCTGGAAACCGCCTCAGCGAATGAATGCCTTTTCGCTGATTTTCTCTCTGAGGGTGAACCTAAGAATGTGGCTGCTGCGCTTCTAGATGAAGGGTGGGTTGTTGCAATGCAAGATGAGCTGAATCAGATCAAGAGGAACAAGGTGTGGACTCTGGTAAAAGCTCCAACTGGGAAGCAAGTGGTTGGAACTAAATGGGTCTACAGAAACAAGAGGGATGAAGCTGGCATGATTGTCAAAAACCAGGATAGGCTTGTGGTGCTGGGATATAATCAATCTGAGGGGATTGACTATGATGAAACATTTGCACCAGTAGCCAGATTTGAAGCTATCAGAATCTTCCTAGCCTTTGCAGCTTATATGGGATTTACTGTGTACCAGATAGATGTGAAGAGTGCTTTCCTCAATGGGAAGCTTGCAGAGGAAGTATATGTCTATCAACCCCCAGGGTTTAAAAGAAGTGAGTATCCTGATCACGTCTGCAGACTTCACAAAGCACTCTATGGGCTGAAACAAGCGCCTAGAGCCTGGTATGAAACCCTATCAAAATTCTTACTTGAAAATAAATTGGTCAGAGGTACCATTGATCAAACCCTGTTCATTTATAGGTCCAAGGGTGATGTCATTTTAGTACAGATTTATGTGGATGATATAATTTTTGGTTCAACCAATATTACATTGAGCAAACATTTTGCCAAATTAATGACCAAAAAATATGAAATGAGCATGATGGGGGAATTAACTTTTTTCTTGGGGTTTCAAATTAAACAAAATTCAAAAGGAATTTCCATTTGTCAAGAAAAATATGTTAAGGGTTTGCTCAAGAAGTATGATCTGTCTGATTGTGCATCAGTGAAATGCCCCATGCTTCCTCCCAACAAATTGGGAGCTGATGACTCAGGGGTCTCTGTTAATGAGACCTTATATAGAGGCATGATTGGGTCACTGATGTACCTCACAGCAAGCAGACCAGACATACAATTTGCCACATGTCTCTGTTCTAGGTACCAAGCTAACCCCAAGGAATCCCACCTTGTAGCTGTCAAAAGAATTTTCAAGTACTTAAAAGGATCTCCCACATTGGGTCTCTGGTATCCTAATGGATCAGGCTTCGACCTTAAAGCCTACTCAGACTCTGACTATGCTGGGTATTGTCTTGATAGAATGAGCACCTCTGGGAGTTGTCAAATCCTTGGAGGAGAGTTAGTATGATGGAGCGCCAAGAAACAAAACTCCGTGGCCATGTCATCAGCTGAAGCTGAATACGTAGCGGCCACTGGTTGTTGTGCTCAAGTTCTCTGGATGAAAAGTCAGCTGGCTGATTATGGGATCATTTATGAAAAGGTTCCTATATTCTGTGACAACACAAGTGCTATAGCCATCTCAAATAATCCGCTACTTCATTCCAGAACTAAGCATATTGACATCAGGTATCACTTTATCAGAGACCATATTTTAAAAGGTGATATTGAGCTTCATTTTATACCCACTGAATACCAGCTCGCTGATATATTCATCAAACCTCTGGCTGAGCCAAGTTTTACTAGGTTGGTTGCTGAGCTGGGTATGCTCAATATTAGTAAACAAATCTGATAAATGATCTCCGACCTCTGTCTCTGGGCATTAAAGGGAATTGAATGTAACGAGGTAGTTACATTCCAATGGGACTTAATATATTCCCATATTTAATTCAAATGATTAACCTTTATTGTCAACAACTTTCCCGCTTTCCAAGGGACAAAAATATCAAATGAAGAGTCAAGGGGTCCCACTTTTCGTAAAAGGTAATTTTTTGCATTAAATGCTTTAATTGTAAAATGGCTAACCCTTTTATCAAAACCCTTGACTCACTTTTCAAAACTCACATTACTCATAACTTTCACACACATACAACTATTCATCTTCTCAAAAACCTTCATTTCTTCCACACTTCAACAATAGCGTCTTCATCATCTAACACCGCTTTCACCGTCCTGGCCGCCTCGAACGTTGATTTTAGGATACACGATGGCAAAATTGCCTTGAACAATTGTGTAGCCCTCTTGGAACACACCAATTCCCTCTACCAACCTTTGTTCTCCTTCCTCAAAAACTCCACCATTTTTGAAGCCATAACCAGAGTACCCTCCACATGCTACCACCAATATTTGAAGGAGTTCTAGTATAGCGCGAAAGTTGATCCAACCTCTTCACACATCACCTTCAACCTTTCTACACATCCCCAACCTTTCACCTTTGATCTTCATACCTTTGCCAAAGTCATTGGACTTCCAGTCAATGAAGGCATGTCCGCTGTGCCTGCCAGCGCCACAGTGAAGAAAGCTCTGGCTACCCTTCGTCCTCATGACGACAATGATAAACCCTTCACCACACAAGGTTTCCAGACCAAATCCCTGATCAAAGTGAACTACTTCTCACCTATTTGGAGGACGCTGATGTTATATATTGTGAAATGTCTGGGTGGAAACCAGGGGTATCATGATCAACTTAATGGAGCCCAGCAAGCTATTGCCTACAGCTTAATTTGGGGACAAGATATAGGGATCGCCCATATACTTTACTCTGACCTCATTGCTAAGCTAGAAAACAAAGGGAAGAAGAACAGACTGGCCACCATTTGCTACACAAGATATCTCTCTCTTCTCTTAGAAGATATGTTGGGTGAAGGCTACACAAATGATGAACTTCTCTCTTTCTCTCCTTATTACATCACTGCTGCATCACTAAAGACCCCTTTGGAAGACGAAGTGCCTCTCAACAGGCACATGATGCAGATCGCTGGGTTACTGGTTGCTGATGGAGAGCCCTTGATCCCTCACAATGAGGTGAATGCTGAAAGAGCAACTGACAAGTCTCTGTTAAAGACCTCTGTGCAGTCTTCTTCTCAGCCCAAGGTGCCCAAGGAAAAGAAGAAGAAGAGGAAAGACATCCCCCTTTCCTCTGAAAACCCTTCTGTTAATCTTTCCAAGAAGACCAAGAAGAACCCATCCCCTTCTCTGGTGGATGTGGTTGAAGAGCCTGCCGCTGACAAACAACCTGAGTCTAGCGTCTCCCAGTCAGCAGAGACGACTAAGAACCTTCTCAACGCTGATATCTCTCAGGTATTAGTTTGCCATTTTATTATCTTAGAGGCTCACATACAATCACTCTCAACATTCTGTAGGAGAGAGTGATGAAGACTTAGGGTTTGCCTCAACCCATAGAGTGTTTGTGTCAGCACCTAGAACACTTAGGATTATCTGTACACTCTGTCTTAACACAAGGATATGATTCATTTGTGCTCATAACGCACCCCAATGATCCTTCACCCTCTGGACTGTGCTCTTGTCCATACCAACTTGAGCATGCTATAGGTCCCGACCCAGAGTCTCTACACTTCACGCAGTCTCTGGGTCCCCTCATTGGAAAAGAGTCCCAAAGAATTTATTCTTTTGGGGGGACTGAATAATCACCGTCAGTCTTCCTAGGGGCAGCGATAAAAGGCGACCATTACCTTCAAATAATTCACAACTAAAAGAGTCCCAAAGAATTTATTCTTTTGGGGGGACTGAATAATCACCCTCAGTCTTCCTAGGGGCAGCGATAAATGGCGACCTTTAACTTCCATGAATTCACAACTAAAAGAGTCCCAAGGAGCAATCCTTCAGGGGGAGCTGGATAATCACACCCAGCTACCCTAGGGGCAGTGAATGGCGACCCTTCAACATAACTATTTCACACTTAAAAGAGTCCCAAAGAGAAATCCTTAGGGGGGGGGGGCTGGAAAATCACACCCAGCTTTCCTAGGGGCAGCGAATGGCGATCTATAACTTCATATTTTTTCACAATTGGTTACTAACAAATGTCATAACAGGCTCATAATCTTCATGAAGAACAGAAGAATGATGATGCCTATTCTATTGCTGGTGATGAAAATGTTGAAGTCCCCCACATAGATCTTGATGCCATGTCAGACATTGATTCCATGCCAGAGGATGAGGTCTTCATTATTGAAGAGGACTTGACCATTTCAGACTATGCTGATATGGATGCTGATGATGACCAAGTTACATCAGAGTTGAAACCCATCTCCTTCTCATCGCTGCCCAATGTGCAAGAACTGGCTGCTAAGCGACTATTGGACCAGAGGCTATGTGCAGCAACCCCAGTGCCCTTCCCAACCTTACCAAATGTCATGGAACTAGGGGCCAAGCAACACTTAGAACATTTACAAAAGCTTAAGCCTGTCCATGTTCCTAGAATGAAAGATGTTCAGGAACTCGCTGCTGAGGCTCTCTGGATTAAGAGGGGTGACATCAGTAAAACCAAGCCCAAAGTCACAAATGATGTCATCCTCTCTGAATTACAAACACTAACCCATGCTGCTGAGGAGCTCACCACAACACTAGATACTTCACTAACTTCACCTGTGGAGTCCTCTATGACTGCCTTACTTACACAACTACTGGGAAGTGCCTTGCAAGCTCACCTCCCAGCTGTTCTAGACCAGAGCCTCCAGCAATACATACCATCAGTCCTCACATTAGCTATCAAAGCAAATGTTGCAGCTATTGCTAAGGCGTCTGAGCCTTCAAGGAAACTTCTTCAAGAGCTGTTACAAGAGGAACTTAAAGAGATCTGATTATTTGTTCATCAAGAATTCATTAAGTTCCTTAAGCCTGGTTCAGGCACAGCTACTACCGGCGCTATGCCTGAGGGGGAGAATTCAGCAACCTCCACCTCTGAAGAAGAAGAAGAAGAAACTGCCTCACCTAAGGGTGAGCAGTCACTCAAACAACCAAAACCTTCAACAGTGATTCCTACACCACAACCTCTTAGATCCTTCAACCCCAGCATTGATGCAATAAAGGATAAGGGAAAAGGAATTGCTATTGAACAGCCTGAAATATCCCTGCACTCCCTCCAAGAAGAAGGTGGATCTACAGCCAGGCTCTCCAAAGACTCTGATCTAAACAAATTCAAGAGCGCTGATGAACCACCACTCACCCCAGAACATGCAAAAGCTCAAATCTTGGAACACCAAAGGCTGGCAACCATCAGAGCGGCTGAACTCAAAAGTAAAGAAGCTCTGAACAAACTCTCTCCTGTTGTAAAGGAAGCTCAGCTGGTTAAGCTCAAAGAATTGGAGGTTAAAAGGAGCAACCTTCTAAAGGAATATGAAAGACTTGTAAACCAGAGAGCTGAACCTGGTCAAATCACCAAGTATGCATGTTACACTAACAAGAACAAAAAGGTGGTGATGACCCTTTATAGAGAGAACCAACTAACCAACTACAAAGTCTCTAGTGACTTTAAACTCAGAGATCTGGGCCTCTCTGAATGGTTAGAAATGCTGGCTCTTGCCCAAAAGAAGACTGGGCCTGGTGCTGCCCAAATGATGAAGAACATTCAAGCAAAGTTGAATTGGGTAAGAGACACGGCAAAGAAGCTGAAGGTACCCCTGCCTCCTCAACTTTTACAACAACAACCTTCTCAAGTACAAAGGAAAAGAAAAACCCAAATGGGGCCCCTGGTGGAGAAGTTGGTTACTGAAAACATTGTTGTTGATGGGATGCACAGAAACTTGGTTCTGCCCAAAGAGATCACCAAACCAGTAGGGGGCCAAGTATACTCAGAACCAGAGACAGGGCATCCTAAGGAATTGCAAAGCAGCTGAGGATTTTAAGTTTGAAGTTGAGCTTGTCATCAACTCTAGGAGTGACAAAGTTGAAGCCTAGAGAATCTGTGATCAAGGCCTCGATCGCTGAAGAATCTTTTTACTTTTTGTTTATGTTTACACCTCTGGGTGTTCTTGTAATAGACTAGGTTCTTTATATTTAATAAAACTTTGAGGTATGTTTGTTAAATTATGTGTAAGAAGAAGCTGTGTACTCACTTACAATAATTTTAGACTTAGTATAATTTATAAACAAATAGGGGGAGATTGTTGGGCCAATGAAAGTTTTAACTATGGCCCAGTCTAGATTTTTTTAATTAGACTAAGTGTTGGCTGATCGCTGAGAGGACCAGCGACAGAGACTAGACCAGTGGAAGGCAAATCCTCAGCTGGCACACCAAGAACATTCAAGTCAAAGACAATGTCAGAGAAGTCGAAGACAATCTGAAGTCAGACTCACCAACGATTATGGATAGCTGGGATGTTGAAGGAATGTGCTGGTGTTCAAGGATCTCTGAGTTGACAACACTCAGAGATCACTTAAGAACCCTAGAAGTCTGGGATAAGCAAAGCTTATCCAATCCTTTATAGTTTAGGCGAGAGAATCTACCAAGTGTTTTGAGTGGGACAAAACAAGAGATTCAAGATAAAGCCTAGTACGACCTAGTGGGACAAAAGGTGAATAGTTGGCAGAACTGTTCACTTAAAGTTGTTTAAAGGTATGTCTCGATTTGGACATGCATTTAATACGTTGTACTCTTCCATTCAGAAGGTGACACGTATCAACTACTCCCACTAAGGAAGCAACCTCGTACACTATAAATAGGAGTGAGAAAGAAGAATTAACTCAATCCTTGTGCTTGGATAATTCATCTAAGTTCTTTCTCACCTTGGAACCCCTGAGCCCCCAGCTGTCTACCAGCGTCTCATTGGTTCCCTTATAAACTTGAGTCTCAAATCTAGTTTACTTGTTTCTAGGGTTCATATCTTGTTGTCATTCAACGAGTGTATTCATAGCACTTTGTAATACTTTGTTTATAATACTTAATAAAGCATTACGCGTTTGAAAAGTATTTCATTGTGTTTCGTGGTTACAAGAGTTATAGTTTATCAACAATTGTCATATTAAGGGACTTTCAGAGTGTATTGTCTACCATCCTCATGGTATACTCATGTTTTACAAGAAACACTTTAAGTCTATCATACCAAGCTTTGGGTGCTTGTTTGAGACCATAAAGACCTTTCTTAAGCTTGTAAACATGATTCGGTTTCTCAAAATCAATAAAGCCGGGAGGTTGAGCCACATATACATCCTCATTGATCAAACCATTAAGAAATGCACTCTTTACATCCATTTTTTGAAGCTTAAATTCTAAAGCACAAGCGTAAGCTAAGAGGATTCTAATGGATTCTAATCTAGCTACGGGTGCGTATGTCTCGTCATAATCAATACCTTCTTGTTGATTATAGCCTTGAGCTACAAGTCTAGCCTTGTTACGAGACACAACACCATTCTCATCTAACTTATTCCTATATACCCATTTGGTTCCTATGATGGTCGAACTTCTAGGTGGAGGAACAAGTTCCCAAACGTCATTAGTAATGAATTGATTCAATTCTTCTTGCACAGCGATGACCCAACTCTCATCTATCAAAGCTTCTTTAACATTCTTTGATTCAATCAAGGAGACGAAAAAAAAGAAGTTAATTTGATTTTGGACTTGAGATCTTAGGGTCCTTTGATTTAATTCTCCTATGACGTTATCGAGAGCATGATCCTTAAACTCCTTGATGTTTACTCCCTTTTCAAATCTAAGGTCTTCAACTCTTATGTTTCTAACATCTTTGGCATTAACTATGTCTATTTCATCTAAGTCATCATCTACCAAAGGTGGTGTGATATATGAAGGCGGGGTTTCATCAAATGTCACGTTAAGTGATTCTTCAATTACACCCGTGGTTCTATTAAGGACTATGTAGGCTTTGCTAGTTTAAGAACAACCTAAAAAGATACCTTCGTAAGACTTTGGGTCAAACTTTGTAAGGTAATCTTTGGTGTTGAGAATGAAGCACTTGCTTCTAAACACCCTAAATTATTCCAATGAGGGCTTCTTACCTTTAAGAATCTCATAGGGGGTCATTCCTAGAAAAGGTCGAATAAGAATTCAGTTGAGAATGTAAGTCGATGTGTCCACGGCATTGCACCAAAATTTTTGAGGCATAGATTGCTCATTTAACATCATCCTACTCATCTCTTGGATGGTTAATAAGTGTGAAAACACTTATCCTTTTACCACTTATTTCCAATAATAACTAGAGCAAGACGTGTATTTTATGTCGTAAAAGTCGGAATTATGCGTGGTTTGTGTTTTTATTGTGTTTTAGGACCAAAAGATGAAAAAGGAAGAAAACACAGGCTTTCACGGGCTTTTATCGAAGAAAACGAGAAAAGACGAAGTCAAAAGATCAAGAGTGCAAAAAGAACGAAAGTCCAAGGCCTATTCTGAAGATTTATCGAAGAAAAAGTCTAAAAGACGGAAGTTTAATGAAGTCGAAGAACTAAAGTCTAATTATTGAAGAAACTATAAGACAAGTTCAATTTATATCGACAAATCCCGAGACGACGTCGAGAAAGACAAAGAATTAAAAGACGAGAACGAGAAAGATAAAGAATGAAGGAAGCAACACATGCACTCCTCACTTCCTATATATACCCTCCTAATGACACATTAAGAGGGTGTTAGTCATTTAGGAGTAGTTAGATTAGTTTAGGAGTAGGTAATTTTCTCTCTCTAGTTTTTTCACTTTCTCTCTCTAGTTTTTCTTTCAAGTTTTAATCTTTAATCTTTAATCTTGTACTTTTGAATCTTTAATCTTAATCTTATTTCAAGCTTTTTACAATCTTTCTCATTCTACATTTCTTGATCTTTTGCTTATCTTTAATCCGAAAGTTTTATACTTTTTGCTTAATTTTGATGTTTGATTAAAAAGTTCATCTTTTTGTTTCCATCTAGGCTTGTATACGATTTAAGCTATAAGTTTGACAATCTTATTGGCTTATTTTGTATTTAGCTTATGTGTTTTAAAGTTTTCTTAAAAGTTTTATCTTTTTAAAGTTTGCTTATTTTTGTTTGCTTATTTTGTGTTTTGAAAAGTTTTTAAATTTTAGCTTATTTTGTTTTGCTTATTCTTGTTTTAATTAAGTTTTTGTTATTTGCTTATTGTCAAAAGTGCTTATTTGGTATTTGCCTATTTGCTTAGTGTATTCCATCGCAACTTTCTTAAGGGTTTCTGCTTGTTACGATCGAGTAAATGTGATCGCATAAACCCTAGGGTTTCTACTTGCGATCCATTGCTTCGATCACCCAGTACGATCGTCACTACGATCACACTCCATAATCCTCACCACGATCACTTGTTGCGATCGTGGGTGCGATCCTTGAGTGCGATCCGTGGCTACGATCCTTGGGTGCGATCCGTGGCTACGATCCTTGGGTTCGATCACGTGTTTCCACCGCATTGCATTGGGTACGATGGAATCTTCAGTAGAACATTCAGACCAAAATGTCCAACATGCTTGCCTGCTTATGGTATTTCGCGCCAAAATAAGCAGCTAGCTTGCTAGCTTCCAGCAGCTAGCCTGCTAGCTTGTTTAATAGTATTGTTCTGTAATTGTTTAGTTTTATCTGAAAGTTGTTCCGATTTTATTTTTGAAAGTTACGTATTTTTAGTTGAATTTTTTGTCGATTTTTAGTATTAATATTTTTTCGTAAAGTTTAAGTTTTATCTTTTATTTAGTACCCACTTTAGGTTTTTCCTTGTTTAGCTTTAAAGTACCATCTTAGTTTTATTCTCTCCTTTTTCATTAAGTAAACTTTATTTTCGAGTCGATAGTTAATTTCGTCTTTTAGTTTTATTTTTACTAATTGTTTCGCTTTAAATTATGTTTTATTATTTGTTTTAATATTCGTTTTAATATCGTTTTAATTATTAGTTTTTAATATTCACCTTGTTTTACTTTTATTATTTGTACTTGTCTTTAGTTTGTTTTTAAATACTTTTCGCATTTACTTTTTAATTAGTTATAGATAATCAACTTCCCTTTTTCTTAACCAAAAACAATTGAGTCGCACTTTGAACCGGAAGTCAATTCGTTAAGACACCGAGAATACGAACTTTTTAATCTAGCAAAATCTGACTTTTAAATGGCGTAGCTGCCGGCTCTTTTCGTGAAGATTAACGGTTTTTTGTGAGAGACGCGTTGGATTTTGGGATCCGTTCACCTTTGAACGTTATTTTTCTTGCCAAAAAATTTTCAAAAATCCAAAAACATTTAAAAAACCATAAAATGCATTTCTTTTCTAAGTTTTGCAACCAAAAATATTCCTCTTTATCCTCTATTGTGTTTAATTCTTTTCTCTTCCCCTCTTATTGTTAATTCTTCATGGATTCGTCTTGCGTATGGTGTGGGAGACCATGGCATGGTTATCAAACATGTCATTGGTGTACTTGTGAGCGGTGCGGTACTGATATCGACAATACACAATTTGGATTTTGTCCATTTTGCAATTCAAAAAATTCGTACTTCTCCTCTTACAATACTTTCTCACCCTCTCCTGTATATGACAATCCTTATCCTCAAAATGCACCGGGTTTTTCTCAATACCCGTGTTGCACTTATTGTAGGGGCCCTCACGATGCTTCTTCTTGTCAACCAATGAATATCTTTGAGCCAATTCCGTGCTATGATTCCGTTTGTATAACTTTGAGCCCCCACATCACACCCTCAATCATCAATCCTCCCAGTGAATTAGTCTTGACCAACAACTCACTACTTTGAATGACGTTCTAGAAAGTTTAGCTCAACTCCGAGCTGACTTGCATCAGGAAAGGCAACCTTTGCTTGATGGTGACCAAATCTTGAAATCCACCTACACCTTTTTGAGCCAATTTGATCGTTTTCCCTTCTTTTCTACACCAAAATGTTTACTTACAGCGTGGGATAGAATGGGTTTAATTGAACATACTCGGGGAAATGATCAACAAAAATTGCTTCATGAGCTTCTTAAAGATGTGGAGGTTATCAAGGAGGAATTAGTCGACTATATCAATCCTAACAGGAATGGTCCAGTCTATTATGATGATGATGATGAGGATGATATCTACAATCTCAACCCATCTTCTGAGATTACTACTCCCACTCTTGATATCCCTAATGCGTCTAAGGATTGTGATACATTGAGTGAGATTAGTGATTTTGGTCTTGATAAATTCTTTGATGAGGTTTGTGATGCATCGAATTTTGTGGAGCTTACGGAAGAGGCCGCTCCTAATGATGATGATTTTTCTCCATGCTATGAGAATTTCACTTTTGAAATTTCTCCTTCTCCGGGCGATGAAGGCGATGTTGATTTATTCTCTCCGACGTACGAGAAGTTCACCACTGAACTTGGTCTTGTAGATGAGGTGGAAGATGTTATTCTTCGCGACAAATTACTGAAAGTTCATCTTCTTATTGCTAAAATTGAAGCGTTGAATTCTTCTCCTATTTCAGAGTCTTTACCTCCGTCTATTACTTCAGTTGAGAATAATGATACAACTATGGAGGAAATCGACATTCTCTCAATACCTCCGGGTATTGATGATGACGACACGGAGGGGGATATTATTTTTGATAATTTGCTGCAGGAAGGTATTGTCCCAAGTCCCCCTCCCGAGCACCTTTCATCCACTCCTTTAGAGACCATTACGGAGGATGAGTGCTTTGACCCGGGAGGTGCCATTGATTATTTTATGATTGATAACCTTACGGCTTTGCCGCTTTCTGAGCATCAATTGTCTTTGGGGAATGACAATTTACTTACTTTACCCACCCCACCTCCCGTGGATCATGATTTCACATACTTCTCGTATGTTGAAAGAACTTTTCTACCCTTCAAGACTTATCCTCCGGCCTCTCCTTTATTAATGTCCTCCGGGAACGAGGACAAGGTCTTTGATCCCGGTATTACATTCGAGGCTTCCCCATGGACCATTTAATTCGGGGACGAGTCAGGCTCGTGACTCGGTTAACAAAAACAAGCGCTTTTTGGGAGGCAACCCAATTATCTATCCTTTTATTCTGTTTTTCTAATAAGTGTAGGGGAGACCCTAGTATGTGTTTGTTGTTCTCTTTCTTATCATGTGCAGGGATTTGAGCTTTCAAAGATACATTCTTGATGACTTTTGACGACCCGTGATTCCGTGTACCTGTCTTCCCGGTTCTATCCTAAACTCTTTTGATTCTCTATTTTATATTTTTTAATATTAACATAGGAATCACTTTAGTTGTCCATTCCTTAGCAAGATTTAAACAAAGTGCACAATGTCCTAAGTGTAGGGGAGGTTACTTCCACATGCTTAAACATTGAGGACAATGTTTATATTAAGTGTAAGGGGGACTTCTATCGAAGTTAAGTGGTCTTTTCCTTGCATTTGTCCTCATTTTAACCGGAAATTGATTTTTCGACATTTTTCAAAAATTTTAATCTATTTTGGCCTAGTTGTATAGTAGTATTTTCCTTTGTTAGCGTTATTTACTTTCTTTGCTAGAATAAACTTTCAATAAAATGGTTTTAATTTTTAAACGTTGTGAATCTTTTGACTCAACCCGAGTTTACTTATCTAAGTTTACTCTAGCTAGTATCCTTAACGTGTTTATTTTTTTTTTTGGGTAAAAGGGCATCATCCCCGGTAAAATATATTCCCAAAAGCGATGAAGTACAATGGAATGTAGCGGCAATGCTACATTAACCTCAAGCTAACCAGCTTGAACAACCACTAAATCATATGACATGCCATATGATCTCTAACAAACAATTACAATACAAATTACACCAATAGGAAAAAACCACCTAAAAGTGCATAAACAATGAACAACTGAAATCATCATGATGCGTGAGAAGTACGAATATCCGGCTGACGAGTTACATGGCGATCATCAATCACTATATCTTCGTCAGTCTCACTATCAGCATTCAACACATCATCTGTTGGACCACCACCATCCTCCCAATCAGTGTCATCTTCCATCATACCACTCAAAGCACCAAAGGAATTCTTGTTGCTTGTCCCCGTTTGACTAGAATCAGGAGCCAAAACCTTATTATTAAGGAAACCCCTCTTAAGAATAGATCCATCCTTCTTTGGAGCAGCCGGAACTGAAGTACCTAACGACTCCTTTGGTTTAGTCGTCTTAGAACTACCCCCTTTCTCAACAACACGATAAGAAAGATTAAGAGCCGGTTTAGTTAATTTAATCCCAACAACCTGATGTTGCTTGTTCTTACCCTTCTTCTTCTTATTATTCACTACCACAAAACCATCATTAGCATTATCCATACGAGCTTCATCTACATCAACAACCTGTGTAGCAACCTCACTATTGACAACCAAAGACAACTTAGGACATCTAGAATCAATGTGATAAAAAATGAGACAAGTAGAGCATCTAGGAGGAGTCCACTCATACTCAATATCAATAGTCACCAAATTATGCCCTTTATCTTTATCAATCGGGATAGCAACAACCATGGATTTTTTCAGAACATCCGCAGCAGAAACCTCAATAAGGGCACGAGCAAACGTACTTCGACCCCATGGATTGATACACATACTACTAGTATAAGAATCTAACATGATCGGTCGACCAATCTGAGATGTAATCAAGCTTAGACCAACTTCAGAATACGCAACTATAGGAACACGATGCAGTTTGACCCAAACCGGAGCCTTCCTAATCTCTGCCTTATGCAAATCAGTAACAGACGACCATACATTAAGAATTAATGGAACTTGACGAATCAGCCACGGGCCATTCTCCAAAACACCTTCCATACCATTTTTAGTCTCAAATTGGAATAGAAAAAACTCGTCATGAAGTTTCACTCTTTTCAATCCATACTTGGACCAAACGTTCTTCACATAATTTTCGACTAGCGAAAACGCTAAACGTTTTCCGATAAAATACCCAAATAATGTATTACTAAGGCGTGATCTTACCTCCTCAACAGCATCAAATGGAAGGGCTACCGCAGCCCCTGTTACGTTCTCGTCATTATGAAACTCTTGGATATGAATCGTCTTATTGAATGCAGGTTGCACTATTGACGCAAACGTTTTTCCATTCTGATTAGATGAGCTCTCCTCATCTCTAGGCTGAACCGAAGGGTGCACGTAAGTGCCTTGGCTAAAAGGCAAAGTTTGCCCACTTTGGGTTGTTCCAGCAGCAACATTTAACATGTTTCCATGCCCTATATGATCCCAAACCGAGGTTGTAGCAGCAGCACTGGTGCGTACCCCAACAGGACCTAGTTCTTGAATCGGCTTACCCCGAACAGCATTCCATCGATCATGAGAAAGAGATCTCCCACGATTGTTGTCATTACCAGCAACAAACTGCACCTCAGCCGCATTACTAGTCCTAGTCAAATCATCTTTGAGGTTCACCCCCGGTGATTGACCACTATGATCATGTTTACGAGGCTCAACAAATCCCGTCCCATGAATACCAGCATCATGTAACCCCGACTGGTAATCAGTCAATGGGTTTTGATGTTCCAGCGAATCAACATCTTCCCTTTGATTACTTGATTGTAGTTGAGATACATCAACCGAATCCTGAGAATCACCCTTTAGTCTTTTCATTCGATCTCTAAGCGCATCAAGATCAACTGAAAACGGATCTGTGTTATCCATTCAAATGAAGAACAATCTCTCTCAAAACAATCATGAAACGACACAACAACAACAATAACCAAAACCCTTGCCGCCACTAGAAGACAAATCCAGCCGCCACACTCAAACCAAGCCCTAATCAAATAATAATAAAATAATAGCTTGAACAGACACAAAAACCCTATTTAACTTAATCAAAAACGAAACCCTAATCAACTCCTAGATTACTGGAACCCGGATCACAATCAATTTCAAGATCAAGATACCAAATGACGTTAATTAAACAAGTTTAATCAACGAAACAAGTATAGTAATCAAAAATTAATGGGACGCAGGATTAAATTAACCAGTTTGATAACCAATCATTGAATCAATAAACAAATGAAGAATCGTTTTATGTAAACAATAAACAAATCAAGAGATGAAACGTTTAATGTAAACAAAAACAAATTAATCACAAGATTACTAAAGCAAGGGGGATCGGAAATCAAAAGGAAAAGAAAAAAGGAGACACCATTGATAAAGCTAGAGAGAAAATAGGTCCTTATATATGTATTTTGTGCTTTTGTGATACTCCTTAACGTGTTTATGTCAAGTTTTGCTAGGCTTTTATATAGGGAACTTTAAAACGCGAAAGTCTTAACTCTTACGGGTTAAGAACAAGAACTTTTCGCAAGTTCCTATAATTGATCCTAGAAAGTCGTTTATCAATGGAACTTTAAAATGCGAATTCTAAACTTGAAAGAGTCTAAGAGTTTGCAAGATCCTATAGATGACTTGAAAACCCAAAACTTTGATTTAATAGGCTAAGCATCCACGAGTCTCATTCCTTGAGATTTTAAATTGTGGAGAACGAGAGATGATAGAGTCAATTATAAGTTTGGTATTCTTTCGTGAATTTATGTGAGTTGATTATAAGCCTATTCTCCCATCGCTTGTTAATATATAATTGCAATAAATAAGGTTGTACGATTTGAAAAGTTACTTAGCTTCTTGACCAAGATCGTTTAAAAGTTGCTCGGTATTAATTAGAGTTCATAGCCAAGGCATAACTTATTGAAGCGGGATGCGAAGATTGGCGAGTACGAAAAGGCCCTAACAAGGCATGAGGGCTACATTTTGTTGCTAAAGATCCAAAAGTGATGTGAAGAATCATTTATCGAAAATAAATATGAAGGATCGAGACACACGACGAAAAGCAAATACTCCCCAAAAGATCATGGAGAAGTCTATCCAAAAAGGCCCTAACAAGGTATGAGGATAAATATATCCAAGTCCTAAAAGGAGGCGGATCGTTGTATATCAAAGTCCAAAATAAAGATTGGAGAAAAATGAAGAAGTCGTGGTCCATATATGAAGAATCTCTCAAAAAGTTCAAGTGAAGAAATTCCTATTATGAAGAGAAGACCATAATTTCAAGAACGTCTCTTAAGATTTGAAGTATGAAGTCGCTGCCAAATATCGGTCCGAGAAAAGTCTCAAATCGTGAAGCGAGTTATGCCAAGATATGAACTTTAAGAGGTCCCGAGAAGCAGTTTTAAAAGATTTTGTCCTTTAGCTAACTATTGATTAAATTGTCCCACTTTATTTTCAGCCTAAATAACTATCGAAATAAGTCAACAATGCATCCTCGTGATCATTCAAGACAACAATAAAATATAAGAGATACACCTAGGAATAAGGGAGTCTAAGTAAATAATTGGCCCACATGAATTCGTGTTAGTTTGTTAACTTATAATAACAATGATCTCGTTTTTAAGCTTGGTATGAGGAACGTGAGGATGATAAACGTTCATGGAAGCCAAAACCCCAATGTAAGTATTTGATTTCTTTACTTGTTTCTATTTTTTTTTCCTTAATGTTTAGAATTTAATAAAGGCCAAGGTGGGTTATTTATGATGGAAAATGTAAACCATGCTTTAAAATTAATGCATTGCATGAGGGCATTGCAACGGTCAAGTGTAGGGGATTTAATAAGTGTGAAAACACTTATCCTTTTACCACTTATTTCCAATAATAACTAGACCAAAACGTGTATTTTATGTCGTAAAAGTCGGAATTATGCGTGGTTTGTGTTTTTATTGTGTTTTAGGACCAAAAGATGAAAAAGGAAGAAAACACGGGCTTTCACGGACTTTTATCGAAGAAAACGAGAAAAGACGAAGTCAAAAGATCAAGAGTGCAAAAAGAACGGAAGTCCAAGGCCTGTTCTGAAGATTTATCGAAGAAAAAGTCTAAAAGACGGAAGTTTAATGAAGTCGAAGAACTCAAGTCTAATTATTGAAAAAATTATAAGACAAGTTCAATTTATATCGACAAATCCCGAGACGACGTCGAGAAAGACAAAGAATTAAAAGACGAGAACGAGAAAGAGAAAGAAAGAAGGAAGCAACACATGCACTCCTCACTTCCTATATATACCCTCCTAATGACACATTAGGAGGGTGTTAGTCATTTAGGAGTAGTTAGATTAGTTTAGGAGTAGGTAATTTTCTCTCTCTAGTTTTTCATTCAAGTTTTAATCTTTAATCTTTAATCTTGTACTTTTAAATCTTTAATCTTAATCTTATTTCAAGCTTTTTACAATCTTTCTCATTCTACATTTCTTGATCTTTTCCTTATCTTTAATCCTAAAGTTTTATACTTTTTGCTTAATTTTGATGTTTGATTAAAAAGTTCATCTTTTTGTTTCCATCTAGGCTTGTATACGATTTAAGCTATAAGTTTGACAATCTTATTGGCATATTTTGTATTTAGCTTATGTGTTTTAAAGTTTTCTTAAAAGTTTTATCTTTTTAAAGTTTGCTTATTTTTGTTTGCTTATTTTGTGTTTTGAAAAGTTTTTAAATTTTAGCTTATTTTATTTTGCTTATTCTTGTTTTAATTAAGTTTTTGTTATTTGCTTATTGTCAAAAGTGCTTATTTGGTATTTGCTTATTTGCTTATTGTATTCCATCGCAACTTTCTTACGATCGAGTAAGTGTGATCGCATAAACCCTAGGGTTTCTACTTGCGATCCATTGCTTCGATCACCCAGTACGATCGTCACTACGATCACACTCCATAATACTCACTACGATCACTTGTTGCGATCGTGGGTGCGATCCTTGAGTGTGATCCGTGGCTACGATCCTTGGGTGCGATCCGTGGCTACGATCCTTGGGTTCGATCACATGTTTCCATCGCATTGCATTGGGTACGATGGAATCTTCAATACAACATTCAGACCAAAATGTCCAACATGCTTGCCTGCCTATGGTATTTGGCGCCAAAATAAGCAGCTAGCTTTCTAGCTTCCAGCAGCTAGCCTGCTAGCTTGTTTATTTAATAGTATTGTTCCGTAATTGTTTAGTTTTATCTGAAAGTTGTTCCGATTTTATTTTTGAAAGTTACGTATTTTTAGTTAAATTTTTCGTCGATTTTTAGTATTAATATTTTTTCGTAAAGTTTAAGTTTTATCTTTTATTTAGTACCCACTTTAGGTTTTTCCTCGTTTAGCTTTAAAGTACCATCTTAATTTTATTCTCTCCTTTTTCATTAAGTAAACTTTATTTTCGAGTCGATAGTTAATTTCGTCTTTTAGTTTTATTTTTACTAATTGTTTCGCTTTAAATTTCGTTTTATTATTTGTTTTAATATTCGTTTTAATATCGTTTTAATTTTTAGTTTTTAATATTCACCTTGTTTTACTTTTATTATTTGTACTTGTCTTTAGTTTGTTTTTAAATACTTTTCGCATTTACTTTTTAATTAGTTATAGATAATCAACTTCCCTTTTTCTTAACCAAAAACAATTGAGTCGCACTTGGAACCGGAAGTGAATTTGTTAAGACACCGAGAATACGAACTTTTTAATCTAGCAAAATCTTACTTTCAATGGTCCTATTCTTTCTTTCAACTACCCCATTTGACTGTGGAGTGCGATGACGAAGTTATGGGTAATACCACGAGCTTCACTAAAGGCACCAAATTGCACTTCATTATCAAATTCCCTACCATGATTTGTCCTAATAGAGACAATTGAACATCCTAGTTGATTTTGAATTCTTCGACTAAAGGTTTCGAAGTGATCGAAAGCTTCATTCTTAGACGCCAAAAATCTAGTCCAACTGAATCTAGAGTAGTCGTCAATTATAACAAGGGTATAAAGGTTACCTCCATAACTCCGTATGGCGGAAGGTCCAAAGAGATCCATATGTAGGAGCTCTAAGCACCGAGAGGTCGAAACCAAATTCTTGGCTTTGTGACTTGAGTGAACTTGCTTCCCAATTTTGCAAGCATCACAAAAGTGACTATCAAACTTCATCTTGGGGAGATGTCTTACCAACTCCTTAGAGACTAAAGATTGAATTAAACGCATATTAGCGTGACCTAATCTCCTATGCCAGAGAGTAGAACTATCATCTAAAGTCGATAGACATAAGTTGTCCTTTGACTTCCTATTAACCTTCGTGACATAAAGTCCATGCTTTCTAACACCTTTTCCAATGACTTTTCCATCTTTTACGATTTCACTGTCATATTCCGAAAAGATGACCTTACACTTATTGTCACAAATTTGACCTATGCTTAGAAGGTTAAAACCTAAGTTATCTGTGTGCTCTAAGTTTTCTATAGTCATAGAGTCAAGAGAGACCGTACATTTGCCAATGATATTACCACGTCGATTACTTGCGAATGTAACGTTACCTCCATCATATGCTTTGTAGTGTGAGAACAAACTTCGATTACCCGTCATGTGTTTAGAACAACAACTATCCTTAATCCACTCGTCGGGCTCTAGATCGATTCACAAGCATATCTAGGTAACAACACACAAGATCAAACATTTGGTCCCCAATATCTCATGGGTCCAAAATTGTTAGTTCCAAACATCCTTTGCATTTGGTTGTGATGCATGAATGAAGGAGACATTCCCATTGGGGGAAAGTATTGTTGATGACAATTATTCCAATTCATATGGCCATTTTGTTGTCCATAGTTTCTCCTAGGTGTCTTTGATCTCGATCTAGTATTAGTATTATTCTTCCTAGGTGTTGGAGTTTTACTTCTAGGTCGTGGTTTAGCTTGATCATCTCTTTTTGGCGTAGGTGTTCTACTTCTAGGTTTAGATTCATTTCGTACTCTTGGAGGAGTAGATGTTTGTCTAGATAAGTTTCTAGTTCCTATTAGAGGTTTACTCAAGGGCTTGTAGAATTTATCTAGAGTAGACTTTTCAATTATAGGTACTTTGAGCTTGTTAATAAGAATATGTTTTGGTCCTTCACCTAAAATTGAATTTTCAGAAAGTTCAGGATTTTCACAAAAATCTTCTTCTGGACGCGGTTCCTTAGCTCCATCGGCGATTCCATAGCGATAAGGAACCGCCCTATATATTGGAGCACCGCGTACATGGGAGTGTTTTTCTGAAAACCTAACTTGTTTTGGTTCACTAGTTGATGCTTCATTAGTGTTATATCCTAACCCAAGTCTTTCCTTAGAATGAATTTGTTTGTTTTACATATCATCAAAAGCATTAGTACCTCTCAGAAACTTTTCAAGTCTAATGGAAGTGCTCTTAAGGTTTTCATTTTCTTGTCTAAGGTTTTCACATTTTAAGCATCCTAGATCTATTTCTTTATTTTTCTCAAGCTTAGCTAATTTCTTTTTTAGCTCACTAATCTCGTTTTCAAGCTTAGTTCTAGTTGATTTTAGCACTTTGTTCCTTTCAGTGAATTTTAGACTAAGCTTATGCAAGTTATTGTATTGACCTTCTAATTCACTATCATCTTGAGAAGAACTATTATTGCTATAATACTCAGTTTCAGAAAGTACCTCTTTAGAAGTGTGAGCCATGAGATACTTCTCATCTTTGGGGTTGTCATCAACATCTTCACCGCTATTGCTCCATGAACCTCCAACAAACGCCATGTGGTTCTTGTCGCGTAAAGGCTTAGGACAATCACCGATGAAATGATTTGGATCACCACATCTAAAGCATTTTCTATCACCTTTATCATCTTTGGCAAATCGGTTTTTGGAGAAGGGTTTCTTGTCGTTGTTTGGTTGCCTCACATATTGACCTCGTCTTTTGAAGAACTTCTTAAAGTCTCTAACCGCCAAGGCATATTACTCATCATCACTATCCGAGGAGCTTTCATGGTCACTTTGTGCCTTCTTGGCTTTGAGTGCAAGAGACTTTCTTTCACTCTTAGTTTTCATCATTTCTGAGTCCTTCAAAATTATCATCTCATGAACCTTCAAGTTACCAATGAGTTCATAGAGTGATAATTTGACGAGATCTTTTGATTCTTCAATCGCCGTGACTTTAACTCTCCATTTGGGATGCAACGCCCTAAGAAACTTCCTAACATTGTTCTTGCTAGAAAAACCTTCATCAAATGCTTTTAGACTAGTAATAATAGAGTTAAATCTAGCAAATGAACTATCTATGGTTTCATCTTCTAAGATGACAAATTGTTCATATTGTTGAACAAGAAGATCGATTTTACTTTCTTTGACTTGGCTATTACCTTGGTGGGTTACTAAAAGAGTATTCCAAATGTCTTTAGCGGTTTCACACATAAAAATCCTTTCGCACTCTTTCTTTGGTAAAGCATTATAAATCACCATTTTAGCCTCATTATTTTTAGCAAGTTACCTTTTAGTATCATCATTAGCTTAGTGAAAAGTAACTATCTCCTTACTTTTAGAAACTTCATTATATTGAAATGGCAAAAAATCACCATTGGTAATAACATGCCAAAGATCTAAATCTTTTGATTTCACATAAGTCTCAAACCTATTTTTCCAATAAATAAAACTATCGGTTTCAAAAAGAGGTGGTCTTTGCATGGATTGCCCTTCTAGATACTTGTTGGAATCCATAGATCGATTCAAGTTTTAATATACAATATATTTTAAAAAGTCTTGAGCAACCACTCTCTGATACCAATTGTAGAAACTAGAAGGGGGGGGGGGTGAATAGTTTCTTAGGTTTACTTGTTAAAGGTTGGTTTTAAAAAATCCTTTTTAAAAAACTTAAGCTTGAGTATTTATGTGAAACCTTCTTATACACAATATGAACAGGGTATAGTGCAACTAAACTAATAATCACAAGTATAAAGAATAATGAATGTATAGTGCAACTAAACTAATAATCACAAGTATAAAGAATAATGAATGTAAAGAGATAAAGGAAGGAAAGATCAAACCAAACACCAAGGATTTATAGTCGTTCGGCAACGAAGCTCACTCCTCGTTCCTACTCCACTCCTCGAGTACTCCTTACTCGAGAGTTCACTAATCAACAAGCTCCTTAAGGTGGAGAAACCCTACACAACGTCGCTTAACCAATTTTCGACTCTAAGCTAAAAGTCGAGCCCTAATCTTAGCTAGGACCAATGTACACCAATATACTTTGAGGACTAAGTATTAACCTTAATACATACACAACTTTCAAATAGACACAACTACTTGGATCTTCACAATAATGACACAACAATGAATAAATAAGTTTGGATCTTCAATGGATCTTTGAGGTAGACACAACACTTCAAGATTGATAGTGTTCTTCTCTTTGTACTTTGAGAGGAAAATATGAGATGAGAAATATTCACTTCTAAACAAGTAGTAATCAAACAAATGATCAAGGATTTGAGTGATTTAAGAAGTATGCAAGGATCTGGAAATGTATGTGCAAAAGAGGTAGATTAAAAGTCTGAGAATGATCCACTATTTATAAAACAAACATCCAACGGCTATATCTGCCCACGGTTCCTTATTGGAGCCCGTGGTTCCTTATCGATAAGGAACCGCCATAGGCGCTAAGGAACCGCCGGCGTAGAGTCCGCTCCCTTTTGTCTTTTAGTGGATTGGTTCGAATCTAGGGATTAAAATATCCTGAAAGGATATTCCAAACCAAGATAAAATATGCCATTTTCAAATTTCAGATTTTCAAATAATTAATTTAATAAAACATTTTCTTAAGAAGAAAGTTTAATAATAAAACTTTGTCACACTTAATAAAAAGTGAGTTTTAAGAAAAGATTAAATCCTTGATCACTTAATTAGGATAATTACTTGTTTGTTCATACATTAAGTGATAATGGTTGAAATGAAAAATACTTGAACTCAAGAATTCGTTTTTCATTGTTTTCGTAAATGCTTGTTTTTACATATTGTTGTAATCAAAACAAAGTGAGACCGAAAAATGCAAGTAACGTGTTTAGGCATCATTGCATTAACAAAGATATTTGATGTTTGTTATCATTCATATAATTATTGTTGTCCTATATTTGTATGTTTAAATCCTTGAATATTTGATTATTCTAATATGTCCATTGTCGGTTAGCCATATGGGAATATTGTCTACAAAAAGACAAATATGAGTGTTGGTTATATTCTTTTAATATATTATGGACGGTTCCAACCAAACTCATATGTTATTCATAAGGGATGCATATTAGACACCCCGAACTTTCGAATGTTACTTTTGGATCTTTGTCATAAGTAAGTTCGAATAAGTGGTGATTAACTCGTCCTTAGACTTGAGATGCAAACAAGTTTGTGCATGTGTGAATGTCGCTTCTTGATTATATGTTAAACGCTAGTTCGTAAGAATTAGTTATAAAGGCTATAGTTGGAAGTGTTGTGAAGAAGCATCCACAAACACTTGTAGTCAATATAGAATTTGTTCCTCCACTTGATATAGTGCAGTGAAGTACCACTAGACCCTCTCCCGAATTAATTAGGTAATTGTATGGCCGTACCTAAAGTGTGATCAAGATGATTCTTGATACATTTGGACTATCTAAATTAATTTGATCACGAGAATTAAAATTAAACTATATGGAATGAGTCAGGATCGATATCCATGGTTTAAAGGTAAATGAAACAAAGGGATGATTATCAGCAAGCTTTATAATCATATACCATAGAAAACTTTTGAGATATAATTCTTGAAACTATTAACTCAACATTTACTGGTTATAATGAAGTGTTGCTAGATACTTCATTATGAATGCTGTATGTCTAAACTCTCACAAGTGGGAGCTGTTGAGATATGTGATCGTTTAGTCATTGGTAAATGCGTGAGCCTATCAGGGGGCATACACACAACACGAAGAACACACTTTTATTATTTATAATTAAACATTTAATAAAAACTTCACTATTATTTAATTAACGGTAGTTAAATTAATTAACGGGATTTAATAATTTATCGTTAGTGCGTTATTTAAATTTAAAGGAACAAAATCAATTCTAGAAACCCCCCCCCCCCCCCCATGTATACATAGGCGGCCGAAAATACCCTAGGGTATTCTAGAAGATTTTTGGTTTGCTAACTAAGCTAAGTAATTAACTTAATTAGATTTTCTTGGGTTAGGCCTTAAATTTTAAGGAGGTGAAGATTAGTATATATACACATCTACATACCTCATAAAACTTGTCTCTCTCATCTCCTTGGTTTTAGTCCGCTCGCAACAAACCAAACACAAACCCTTACGAATTTTTCCCTTAACCCTAAAATCACCTAAAGTGTAAACCTTTGCAAGATCAACTACCTTTTGGTACTTAGTTATGAAGTTTTTAAGCTTTTAACTAAACCCTAGATTCTTGTATCTAGGTTTTGGTTCCCCTTGTGGTGCGTCGCATATTAAACCCTAAATTAGGGTTTCCGGTGACTTTTCCAAGTATCTTGTAATGTTCTATAAACCGATCATTACGTAATCCCGATTAGGGTTTTGGATCTAGGGTTTCTAGTTACAAGATAAATTGAAGTGAAGTTACTACTAGCATCGTAGTGATTGTTCGTTTGACGTGTCGTGTGAGCAAACGATAGAGGCGATTATTTTACCGTTATAATTGAAGATCAAGATCCATTAATTGATTGCTTCAACTATTTAAGGTTGGTTTTAAATTGTTTTTATGTTAATCATGTTTGTTTATACTAGATCTATTACACTCCGTAATCGTAGTTAATAGTTTAACTAGTTTTTAAATCCCAACCGCGGTTGACTCATACTTAATGGATTAATCCGGGGTGATAAAGTTAGAAACCATGATTACCAATAAGTAAAAAGAAAAACACTACTTGTGAGGCTTTAGTACTGAATGATATTTAAAGAGAAATGTAATATACGAGTTTACCGAAGATAGAGCACTAACGTAGGTCCACCAGTCCACCACGTATGCTCCAACCAAGTAACCAACCAACAATTCATAGTGGTCTCATAAGCAAGCTTTAAGAAAAAATAATGGCATCATCGAGGAAATTATGCCTTTAAAAGTGAGTTTGTTTTAACTGTAGCACTCAAAATTGACTAAACTAATGTTGTATGAATCGTTGATTGCCATCCTTCAAAGACTTTTTATAACATTGCACATCATATCAAGCTTTTTAGTTTTAGCATAACCAAAACACGACGCATAGTTTGTCATATAAATCGGGGCCAATGATAATGAAAGATTGAATCGATCACTTATACATTCAGTGACTTAACTTACACGTCGCTTTCTATACAAACATTCGATTATTGGAATTACGAGTATACTCGTGAGTTTGACCTAGCAAAATCACAAATGTTATATAGTTGAGTGCTTTAAAAAAATATAAGAAATCTCAAAACTGGTTGAAACAGATGTGGTCAAAATAAGCAACGTCGCGGAAGATCGTTAATATTTTCATAATTATATATACTCATTAGTCATTAGTCATTACATACATTCTTTGTATTAGTTTATACAATAAAAAATGTTATCTATGATAGATTTGTTGCAACTATAAAAACAAGTTGCAGGTACAAATAAGTTGAAAGGATTTTATATAAGGTTACCGACCATTTCCAATTTACAAGAATCATCTGTTTTGTCTTATCTTAGCCTATATGTTGAAAGGATCGTTTGTTTTCGCTGTCTTGGACGTTTTTGGTTAGATGGTTTCACATCTTCTTTTTAACGGATTCACGGATTAGAGTTAAGAAAAATTACCATCCTGCGTAGTTGTTATTCCACGGTTATGATCATCTAGTTCAAGATACCTGAAGTGCGTAAAAGGTTTAACACAAGTTATAGTCTAATTAGAAAAAGGTCATTCCATGTTGTACATACATAAAATTGAGAAGTGTTTGAAAAATCGAAATATAATTTTTGTTATTTTTTTAACATCATCTATCCCTCCGTTAGTGAACGGTGCATCATACATCCTTCTGAATAGATGATGTAAATTATTTTTTCGTTAAATAGTAACTGGTTTGTAAAGGAATGTATTATAGTTTTATTTTGCTTTTACAAGAATGTATAGTGAACAGTTTTATAAAAAATCAAAAAATGTTTTAATTTTTTTTTTTGAAATAATGTTTAATTAAAAAAAATAACTATTATCGAAGAAAAAAAATTTGAAAAAATAATAATTTCTTTTAGAAAAAATTAATCTAAAAAAAATTCATTTGTTTAAAAATAAACATTTATGAAAAAATGTTTTAGTTTAAAAAAATCTTTAACATTTTTTGAAGCAAAACTTAAAACAATTAATTTTTTTAACTTTAAAATGTTAAAAGTAATAAACTTTTATTTAAAAGAATTAAAAAAAAGTTTGGAAAAAATAAAAGTTTTAAAAATCATTAAAAAGTTTTAAATGTTTAAAAATTTTAGAAGGAAAATTTGGATTTATTAACTTTAAAATTTTTTCTCTGAAAGATGTTAAATCTTTTTTAAACTAAAACATTTTTTTGTAAACGTTTATTTTTAAGCAAATGAATTGTTTTTAAAGAAATTAATGTATTCTAAAAGAAATCAGTTTTTTCTATAAGAAACTAAGTTTTTTTGAAATTTTTTTTTTTATTTAAAATAGTTATTTTTTTAATTAAACCATATGTTCGATTTTTTTAAGTTAAACATTGTTTCCATCTTTTAATAAAAATGTCCAATATACATCCCTGTAAAATCAATAAATACAAGAATACATTTTTTACAAACCTGGTTGGTATTTAACGAGAAAACAATTTGCACCATCCGTCCAGAGGGATGTATGGTGCACCGTTCACTAAAGGAGGGATGGTTGATGTCCAAAAAGATAACGAATGATGTATTTCGATTTTTCGACTTACCACATGAATAATTTTTCCACTTCTCTCTACATAATGCACGATTGTCATACTTAGGCTAGACACAACAGTGACCTAATGCGACCTTCATTTTTTCTGCCACATAAGCTTTCTCTCTCTGGCAACCTACAACGACCTATTTGTCGCAACAAGGCAACCTAGTTAAAAAAAATTATTTAAAAAATAAAAACAATACATTTAATAAAAAATATTACTTTAATATATATATATATATATATATATATATATATATATATATATATATATATATATATATATATATATATATATATATATATATATATATATATATATATATATATATATATATATATATATATATAGTTGGGTTATTATAAAACAAATCCTATAATAAAATAAATGAGGTGAATTCTCAGCCCTTGGATCAAAATCACTAATTTTGATAAAAAAAATGGTGTATTTTTGTAAACTAACAAACTTTAGTGGCAATTCTCGAAAAAAAAATTAAACGCGCCCATAACTGATCAAAACACATAGTACACACAATAACGCAGTTAAAAACGATCAAAAACACACAATAAAAACCGCTCATTAAACACACAGTTAAGTTATTGAAACCGCTCCATAAACATACAGTTAACGGAGTGAAAACGATAAAAAACACACACTTCTCATGGTGAATCCGATCAAAAAACTCGCATTTCACACTGGAATCATCTTGAAACAGAAAGTTAAGCAGGCAATCAAGATGGTTCGAACCTTTATTGGACTATCTCCGCCTTCTCAGTCTGGTAATAAATTTGTTAATTTTTAAATTATTGTTCAAAGTTTGTTTAAAGATACTTTTTATGCTTGAAAATAAATGCTATTTGTTAAAAATGGAGTTTAATGCACTAGAATTAGACTTTAGTTCATATAAATGATTAAATTAGATGTTGTTCAAAATTTGATTAAAAGTGACTTTTTAAGCTTCAAAATCACTGGTATGTGTTAAAAATGCACTATAATGCTTTAGAATTAGACTAAGGTTCATATAAATGATTTAGGATAGATGTTGTTCAAAATTTGTTTAAAAGTGACTTTTTAAGCTTCAAAATCACTGCTATGTGTTAAAAATGCACTATAATACTTTAGAATTAGACTAAGGTTCATATGAATGATTTATGTTAGATGTTATACTAAAATTTGTTTAAAAGTGGCTTTTAATGCTTCAAAATCATTGCTATGTGCTAAAATTTAACTATAATTCTCTAGAATTAGAATTTGGTTCATATGAATGATTTATGTTAAATGTTGTTCAAAATTTGATTAAATGTAAGTTTATATGTTTGAAAATCAGTATGATGTGTTAAAATTTGTATTCTGTTGGAAATACGTTTTTCCCAATAAAGTCTCGGTCACATCTTAGTTAGCATAGATCACGAGATATAGAATATTTAGAACTTTGTAACTTGGAGCGACCTCCCTTAGGGGGAGATTGTTGGAAATACGTTTTTACGTATTTAGAAAGGATCGGTCACTCCAAAGATATATTCTAGTATTGGGCTCGTGATCCATTTGTAAACTATATAGTCCATATAGCCCACATGTAGGGTGGGCTATATATACCCCCTCCTAGCATGTTAGGAGGGGTGGCTCTTTCATTTTACATTTTTCATTTTATCAATTTACTTTCTCTCTCTACTTTTCTTTCCTCTCATGTTTCTCTCTCTAGTTCATCTTCTTCCTCCATCTTCTCCATTCCATTTCAATAGATTAATCTTAGATTGCCAAATCCTAAGATAACGTAGACCTACAATTGGTATCAGAGCCATGGTTAAATCTTAGGATTTGCGTTTTTTTTATCTATTAATTTTCTTGTCAAATCTTTTTATTTTATTTTTATAAAATCTTTTCGTCTCATTTTTCTATAAATCTGTCCAATCAAATTTTTTTTATTTAACTTGTCCAATCAGTTTTTATTTTTTTTAAAAAAATTTCAAAATCACTTTTTCTATAATTTTTTTTCCTCATCTTTTTTTAGTCATTCTTATCAAATTGATGTCGTCCTGGATATGCAGTTTTATCAGATTTTTATCAATTTTAAATTAATCAGTTTTTATCAGTTTTTTAATACATTTAATTTGTCATCTTTAATTTTGTCCTTTTTGTCCAACCAATCTGTCCAAATCTGTCAAAAGCCTCATGTTTTGATCCATCCTTTTCAACTTTCTGTTTCCTTTTCTTGTTATTCCGGTTAAGCCAAGATATTCCGAATAACAGATTATTCCGGATAGCAAGATATTCCGAATAGCAGCTTATTCCGAATAGCAGCTTATTCCGAATAGCAACTTATTCCGAATAGCAGCTTATTCCGAATAGCAGCTTATTCCGAATAGCAGCTTATTCCGAATAGCAGCTTATTCCGAATAGCAGCTTATTCCGAATAGCAGCTTATTCCGAATAGCAGCTTATTCCGAATAGCAGCTTATTCCGAATAGCCAGTTATTCCGAATAGCCAGTTATTCCATTTTGACAACTCGAGACTCGTCAACGGACTCAACTCCCCACTCCCTCACCTTATTCCCTCGACCCTCTGACAACTCCTCGACCCCCTGACAACTCAAACACACCCTCGTCTACGGACTCAACTCCCCACTCCCTCACCTTATTCCCTCGACACTCGAACAACTCAACTCAAAACCAAACCCAAACAGACATCACTCAAACCAACTCTCGTCTCTCACCCACACCCTCGAATTTACACAACCTCGACAACTCTCTCGACTCCAACACACACCCTCGCACATCACTCACACTCGAAGACCTGACTCCTAAACCAAAGACCACCACAAACCACATCACACCCTCACCCTCAAACTTGACTCGACTCCAATCACAACCAAGTCTACACCGAGACTCATATTCACAACAGACTGACTCACGACATCAATTCACTCATCTCAACAATATTTAACCCACCCTCGACTACTAGACTCAGACTTAATCCAATAATCAAGATCTCAGTTTGCTCTATATCATTACAAATCTTTAAAGATTTTGTGTGATTAGAACTAGTTGCATCATCGATCTATCGAAGGATAAAACCCTCTCTCAATATCCGAAAATTAAGAAAGATTAATAACAATCTTGTTATAATCTATCTTGGTTTCGTTGGAACTCAAATCGCAAAACAAAAACATAAACAGTTACCCGAGAACTCAACCTCATCACTAGACAGAAAGACTCGACAGATTATAGAAAGACTCGATAGATATCAAGATTAACCAACATGCAATAAAAAAATTATCTTACCCGAGACCCTCATGGATCTTGAAGCCCTTTTTATCTCGTCCTTAATTGGTTTAATGGTTATATAAGTTCAATTGGGATGGTGTTTTTAATTGTTTTGTAATCATTATCAGTTGTGGTTTGTGATTGGTTTAAACAATTGATGATCGGTTGTTTTGTGTGAGAGAGTTTTTGGAGAGATAGATTAGACGGTGGAGAATAGACGTGGGAGAGAGAGAGATAAGGGACGGAGGAAACAAAGTGTTTAATATTATATTTGACGGAGGAAACAACGTGTTTAATATTATAGACGTGGGAGAATAGATTTTTTAGGAAAGTGTGTGTAATATTATATTTGACGGAGGAAACAAAGTGTTTGTTTGCCTCGTGGCTTTTCTCCTGCCACTCATCAATTGATATTTTTTTTAAAAGTTATTTTTTTAAGGAAATATATCAGATTTTTTTTCTATTTTTAAAAATCAGTTTTTCTATTTTTATCTTTTTATATTTTAATAAGTTTTTAAGTTAAGTTATTTTTTGTTATTCTTTTTTATTTATTTATTTATTTTTATTTTTTATTTTGAAAATTTTCATTTTTGGATATTAACTTTTATTTTTTATTTTTTTATAATCAATTGATATTTTTTATTTTTATTCAAATTTTTATTTTGGAAAATTTTGTGATATTCCGTTCTAGTCGGGACAAAGTGACGTGACTACGTGACAAAAGTGACGTGATAAAGTGACAAGGGTTATTTTACCGACGGATTGTTGATCGGGTACTTGTCAGTGAAGAAATTTTATCATCCATCGAGGATTTTTCAGATTTATTTTCGGATCGTTTCGTTGGTTTTGTCATATTCTGTGACTTTCTGTTTCTACGTTTCTTCACGAATTGTAAAATCCCGACAACAACAACATCCACATCATTTTTTATCTTTCCTCGATTTTCAATGGATTCGTTAAATTCGACACTTAAAGAGGGAGATTTGCATCGAATGCAAGATAAAGCTAGAGAAAGTGGTATAAATTCATTTCAAATGCTTCAATATCATCTAGTTACTCTTTCACGGCTTCAAGGTGGGAGCGAATTTGTGACCATCTTTGGACAAGATCGTCATATATTCATCGACTAAATATTCACCACTTTGACCCAACTCGCCGAGCAACTCAACAATGAAAACTTCAATCACTCTGCATCGGCACTTGCATATAAGACTCTTGTGACACAACTCACGCCTTTCCTCCAATACAATATCATCAAGTCTGAAAGTTCAGTGATTTGCCAATCTTTTCTTCGAGATACACATACCGAGCTTCGAGTTTTCCGTGATACAATATTGAAACTCATGACATCGGTCTCGTCTTCGATTTATCAAAGATCACGACTTCAGCAAGCGTATGATAATAGAGTGCAAGAATCAATGACGCAGATGCAAGAGAAGAATGGTCATACGGTTGACAACTTGGAGCATAACGATGGTATGAGCACGGAATCAGGAGGACAACATGATACTAGTGGCACGTCAGGGAATGTTCACGAGATCTCTCTTGATGACACCTTACCCGTTTATGACGAAGAGCCAGCAAACATGGTACAATGTAATGTTGTTTATGATGTATATGCTGATGACATGCCGCATATTGAGCATTCTGAACCTAATTATGACAAACATGGGATGGAAAAGAGTGATAGAAATACCACTTCTGATTCATCCGATGTGAGTCATAATGGGGGAGAAAGTGTTCAAAATGCTAAACATCATGATAATTGTCTTATAACTGCTTCATTGACTGCTTCTGATTCCAAGATTAGAGAGCTCGAAACGATTGTAGCTCAACAATCAAAAGATCTTGAGGATGCCAAACTTGAATTTTCTAAGAAAACGGACAAATTTGAAACATACTTTGAAAAACTTGAAAAGTCAAACGTTGTTCTTGAAAGAAAATTGGATCAAAAAGTTTTAGATTCTAAAGCTGAAAAGGATAATCTTTTGAAACAAATTCAGTTACTAGAGTCTTTTTTTTTGGTAAACGGGTAGCAATGACCCCGGTAAATAGAACCAAAAAAAGCGTTGAAGTACAAGGAATGTGGCTGAAATACCACATTAACCGCAAGCTACAGGCAGCTTGTTAAACAAAATGTTTATGACAGGCCATAAACATTAACTAGTCTAGAATACTGGAAATATATAAACTAGACAAAAACCAAGACGATAACATAAAGTTACGAGGAAAATAATAAAATATCAACATGGGATCAGCCAGTTGGAGTGCTTGCCCCAATATGAGTATTGAGAAGATTCACCGATTCATCAAAGACGACCTCGACTCCCTCCTCCTCCTCATTATCTTCCTCGCTTCTTGAAACCCTTCTTCAATACCAGGCATGGACAAAGATGAAAATTTATTAGATGTAGAAACACTGCTCATTTGAGCTTTACCCTTGTTCGGACCATTAGGATTGCTAGACTGCTGGAACTGACCAGATTTAGTATTCAACTTACTACCATTATCAGCACTCGTACTTGTAGTATCCAAGTGAGTTTTTGGACGAAAAACAACCGTCTTACCTGCTTGGAAACCCTTGCTCAATGGAACACCTCTCGGAACTTGATTCCCTAAATTACCTTTGTACTTCTTCCTCTTGCTTTGCACTTGTTGGAACCCATCATCATCAACATGAGTTGTCACTTTTCAACCGTTTTAGGTTTAACATTTTTCGGACAAGAATCAACGGAATGACCAAAAATATTAGAAGTATGACATCTAGGCGGTTTCCATTCGTATTCAACACGAATTAATTCCTTAGTACAACTAGAGCCTTCAAGATCAGGGACACCAATAGTAACGTTATCTATAAACTCCGAATCAACATTCATCTCAATAAGACAACGAGCAAAACTACAACGACCCCAAGACTCTTTGCACATATTATCAGTATAATTATCCATCATAATAAGCTTACCAAGAAACGAAGCAATTAAACTAATACCTTCCTCTTCAAATACCTGTAGCAGGACATCATGAAACTTAACCCATACCGGAATACGAGTTAGTTCCTCCTTTAGAAGATTCGTTTTCATAGTCCATTTCTTAAGAAAAATTGGTGAATTACGAACCACCTTCCAGAACCGTATTAAGACCCTCACTAGATCCAAATTGAAAAAAGAAAAAACCTTTCTCATTCATCATGATACGCTTAAGACCATGTTTTGCCCAGTTATTCTTAGCAAAATACTCAACCACAGGGAATGCAATCCTTTTACCAAGAAAGTAACCATATAAAGTGTTATGGTAGCGAGCATTTACTTTTTCAACGACCTTCCTAGGAATAGAGATATTAACCCCTTCATAGACATTTTCAGAATTAAACGAAGAAGAGACTGCATTAATACCTCCATTAGTAGACGTAACCATATCAGCTTCAAATTTGCAAAGTAACTCCAGAATTTCTTTAGCACGATCATGTGAGATCAATTCCCACAAAGGATGTTTCTTCATTCTTAATTCATGCATAAATTCACCCGCGTCACCAACCGTGCGAATCGTTACACAAAATAATTTCAAAACCGCATGTAGATTACACGGTTGCAAACCATTAATGGTTGCAGCCTTAGCTGCAAGGTCTGTTTCCTTAGCCATTTGTGCAGAGTGCACACTCGAACCACCTGAACTGAGTGAAGAAGTGCTGCTAGTTAGATTCTTATGGCGTTCACACAAAACTTCATAATAAAGCATAGTGGTCTCCTTAGGTAAAGTAGACCATTTAGGAAATTTGTTTGCCTTCACACCATTTGCAAACACTTCAATGTCACGCACAATATTCAAAGGAATAGAAAAAAAATTAGATATCTCCTCTAACGTTACTAAAACCTCAAGAGTAGACACCTTAACCACATCCATCCAACCTGTAAACAATGGCTTATCACTTTCATTGCTCGAATCCACCATAGCTTCAACAAATCGATCAAACGAACCACTAAATAATAACCCAACGGACTAGTAACAAGAGCACAATTTATTAAAAACAAAATAAGGTCAGCCGACCACTAAATTCAATGCCACCTTAATGTCAACCGGCCAAAACTTGCGATAACAATTAATTAATACCGAAACCCTAACACAACACCAACTGAAAACCCCACTTAATATTAACTAAAGTTTAAGAACACAATAAATAATCAGCCGCCACAAGTTATTAACCAAAGTTAAGGTCAGCCGCCACAAATGTCAGCCGACCACTCCAATTCAATAAACTAATAGAATAATAGATCAATCAAGCACCAATTCATTAAACTAATGATCAAAGTCAGCCGACCACAAGTGCTTTGTCAGCCGACCAATTTAAAGCCAATGGCAGCCGTCCAAACCTAACCCTAACTTACGATAACACATGAAAACAAAATAGCAACGATCGTGCAGGTACCCAGTGAACAAACACACTAACCGACCTAGAACAAAGCAAAATCGCAAACAACAATGCGGATCAGAAAAATTAAAAAAAAAACCAATAATCTAACTCTAAAATCGTGCAACCTAATAAGGACTGTGTTAAATCAATATTAATACAAGATTAAATGAGAAAACATCATCATTAGAAGGTATTCAGATTATAGGAGGTTAAAAAATTGATTCAAACAAGAAGGAATTTTTTCTGCCACCATTAATTCAGTTACTAGAGTCTAAATTGGCATCCCAAGATAGATTGCTCAAAGAGAATGAGACTTTAAAAGCTCAAGTCCAAGAAAATGTGTTTGCTATAGCTGCGTTGAAAAACGAGTTAAGGAAAAATAGAGGACCTAGTGTGGACACTAAGCTTGAAAAACCATCAATCTTGGGGAAACCGCCTACAAATCAGTTCGTCAGACAACCGATTGTCAGACACCCTACTGCATTTAGATCCGAGCGACCATAATCCTCGAGACCGCGGTTTGCCTCCCAAGTTGATTTGGGTCATATTTCTAGAACAGTCACTCCACCAACTAGGCCTAATGTGACTAAATCAGTTTTAGTAAGACCTCATCACATGATTGCCTCTAGTTTCTCTAAGAATAGTTCAATGAACACGTCTAGAACTAGTTCAACTGATGTGCGCCATGATTTTGGTCAAAGGGAAGCTATTCAAAAGACACATGTAAGAGATAGCAATGTCCAACCTAGTCAGATGCCTTCTAGATTACCCAACACTGCTAACCATAGCATGACGTCTCCTAGGAGCATCGATCAATCGTCTAGGAATTACTCGGACATTAAATATGCTACTTGTAAAACATGTAGAAAATATGTCTTTACGGCAAATCATGACTCTTGTGTCAAGAAATTACTTGATGAGGTGAACTCCCGTGCTAGAATTAAGTCCCATTGGATAGATAAAATCAAACCCTTTGGTAAAGTTTGGCGCCCCACTGGTAGAGCTTTCACTCTTGTAGGAAACGAGTGCCCTTTAACTAGGAAAGTCTCCAATTCTACTAAGACTGCTAGGGAGGAAATTGATAAAGATGATACTTCACTTAAGCCTAAACTTAAGGTTTTCTATAAAAGGAAACATTTGCCAGCTAAGATAAGTGAATCATCTACTCAGGTCGCCTCTGACACAAGTAAAGCCAACTGTGAACCCCCACATGCTTCTATAATTGATATCGCTAACCCATGTCAAAGCATGCAAAATCCTAAGGAGAATGCAGGTACCAAAGTTGATGTTCCGAAAGAACGAAGCGGTCTAATCATTATATACCGTTCAACTAAGGACACTCTTAGAGTTTGGTTGCTGAAGAAGCAGATATCAGAGAAACAAGTGTCTCAGGGGATTCATGGTTAAGCTTATCAAATAACTTATAGTCATATCACAGATTGTAACTCGTTCATCAAAGAAAGGAAAGTTTATCGCCGATGATAAACTTATCCTAACAACGAGAAATTAATTTTTCTCGGGCATGGGCTTATATCAAAAACATTCCAAGTTTTTAAGCTCATGCACAATGGCACACATTCAAATCACAGTCTGTGACCCGAACTTCAGAGAAAGGGAAGCTTATCTCGTCAACGATAACTTACCCTCACAACGAGAAATTAATTTTTCTCGGACACGAGCTTACACTAAAACCATTCAACGGTTTTAAGCTCGTGTAAAAGGCTTATAGATAAATGACAGTCTGTAACCCGTTCTTCAAAGGCAGGAAAGTTTATAGCCGATGATAAACTTATCCTTACAACGAGAAAATAATTTTTCTCGGGCATGAGCTCATATTTAAAACATTCGAAGTTTTTAAGCTCATGCACAATGACTTACAGTTAAATGTCAGACTGTAACTCGAACTTCAAATAAAGGAAAGATTATCTTTTATGATAACTTATCCTCATAACGAGAAATTAACATTTCTCGGTCATGAGCTTGTATTAAAACATTCGAAGTTTTAAGCTCAGAAAGGAAAATGTATCTTTTAAATAAGAGAACGTTTCCTCATAACGAGAAATTAACCTTTCTCGGTCATGAGCTTTCTGTTAAAACAGTCAAAGTTTTCAAGCTCATGAAAACGACTTCTAAGTAAATGTCAGCTTAGGACTCGTCCTTCAGATAAAAGGAAAGTTTATCGCCGATGGTAACTTATCCTTACAACGAGAAGTTTACAACTTCTCGGACTTGAGCTTTCCTAAGATATTCCAAATCTTAAGCTCAAGTAATTGGTTTTCAAAACTTTGAACACAATTTTTCAAGAATTTCTCAAAAGGTTTTTCTAAATCTTTCAAAATTGTGTGTTCAAAATGTTTTGATAAAAAGAGCATGTCTTCTGGAATCGATAATATTTACGATCCTAGAAATGTCGTTCAATAATGACACGGGGTTGTAAATAAAGTTCGAGCAGAAGTTTAAAAGTTTTAAAACATGCTCCATATGGTTTGCTATTATTTCCGATAGTAACCCGCTTTTCACATTGAAGTCAAGCATTTCACCGGAAAGCTTTAACTTCAAAATCCGAAGTTATCAACTCCACAATCCGAAGTTTGTTGCAATTGATATCTACATACTAGACGATGCGACTACTCAAACGACGACTACAACTCTTTAAGTAGAACACGGGTCAAAAATTGAGGGGGAGAAATTGTCCAGCATTCAGAATCTTCGATGCCGAAATTGCCATAGTTCACAAGTTGGTGTCAAGACAATGATATCAATTGTCCATGTGGTGCAAAGGGGAAGATAATTTCAGAAGTTACGAGGAAGACCAACATTCGTGAACAAGAACCATGTGCTTATTTCATATGATGTTCTCCATCATTCAGGTCTAACCTCGTAAATTACTAATCTTGTGAATACATCATCATATATGATCTTTGTACGTGATAAATACCTTACACTTGTGTTTAAAAGGTATTTAATTTACGTTTCAAGTACACCTTCATTAATTTGAGGGGGAGCTTGTGTAATTCATGAAGATAATTGGATTTGCATTTTTCTTCCCAAATTTTCTTAAAATGCTATTAAATCAATTGATATTAAAAACATCGATTGGGTTAATATTTTTTATATGGGGGAGAAAATGTGATTTAATATGGGAAATGATTAATCACAAATGGTTTGACTTAACGTGTTAGCTCATCCCGACATGTGCGAATCGTTTTCGGATATCGTGGCATATGTTAAGGGGGAGCAAAATGGATTTGGATATTAAAATGGATTTCATGGTGACGTATACTTACCCACAACATCTTAATTCACGACGATAACGATTGCGGTGACATAAGGATGGTAGGATAGGTTAAAGTCCAATGATTCCACTAGAACCGGAGGAATCTTCCCAAGGACATTCCATAGCTAGAAATAGTAGTCCTTAGGAAAGATGGAGAAAGATTGTGAACGCAGCTGAATGCCGACCAAGTACTTAAGTTAGCACTGGAACAATCACAACAAGGTGCTAGTTATGACTCATTGGTAATCATTGAAGGGGTTGAAGAATGAAAAAGAATTGTAAAGATAAAGGGTGTAAAGAAAGTAGCCCTCCTTACAACTTAGGCAGAAACCGGGTCAATTCATATGCTATTGAGATCATTCATGATTCTCGATATTGAAGATAGACATCATGGACCTAGTGATGCAAGGCACAACCCATCCTAGCTAACTTAGATATCTCTCAAAAGATATTTGTTTTAATCACACGGAGACAACATGTTATCTATTGTTTTATTCACTCCGAATAAATTGGTATTGAAAAGGTGGCACTCCTCTCCAGCCTCCGATCACTAAAATCCAAAATGCATGATCGAGTCTAGAGCCATTTGAGATCATCATATATCTCATTAGGACACACTTTCATAATTCCTTGCTTCTTCACACACTATGAAAAGTAAGAAAGTTCTTAAGAGTCCTACGCAAAATCTTCATGATCTTGCCTGAACATCCGAGTAATATGAAAGTATTTACAATGAAGATGGAAATCCTTCTTGAGCAAACGTCAAAAAGCTCATGGTAGGTGCTTGTGCGATTCGTTATGAATCAAACTTGTGATAACTGGAAAACAATAGTGGTTTAATTCTTAAATGAATTTAAACACGTTCCAGGCCTCTACGCAATATCTTAGTGATCTTGCCAGAACATTCAGAGTAATACTATTAAGTATTTACAGTGACGAATGGAAATCCTTCTAGTGTTAACATCAAACAGCACTTGGTAGGTAACTTGCAAGATTCTATGTAAATCAAGCTAATGACAACTAGAAAGCAACGATGGTGCGGTTCTTAATTGAACTTCACTTGTTCCAGGAACATGAATTGACGGCTTCAAATCATGCGGATAATTTTATCCAAATGATTCACTCTTTACGTTCGCAGTCAGCTTTGGACGGTCGAGTAAAGAGAACGGGTTTACCCGCGAAATCTTGTCAAGGAGGTTCTTTATTGAAACTACCTGCCACAAGTACGATATTTAATATCGTCCAACGGTCTTCACCGACCGGAGGTAAAATGCTACCGAATTAGAATGAAATGTTCAAGGCCATTTCATCTGTGTATATTGTTTGTTGCTAACTGTCTTATGCAGTGTAACAAGAAGGTGGCATTGTGGTGTACAATCCAGAAGAAGTCGTCACCACATGCTTATACTACATACAATTAGTACTTCAACAAATTCAAGAAAGTCTGAAGGTCAAGTCTTCCGCTGTATCAAACTCTGAAGCTTTCAAGAATTTAAAGGTATAAGTATGTGGAACATGAAGTCACGAAGAGGCGAATGTCACAAGTGACGAATGCACAAGGTCAAGGCAAGAAAGCATGCTCAAGACTTAAGTCAAAGATCACATCAAGCATATTCACAAGAACAAGGTCGAAGACTCAAGCATAGATGCTAGGTTTAAGATTTTGTAAAAAGATGTGACCTCCTTTAGGGGGAGATTGTTGGAAATATGTTTTTTCCAATAAAATCTCGGTCACATCTTAGTTAGCATAGATCACGAGATATAGAATATTTAATTAACTTTGTAACTTAGAGCGACCTCCCTTAGGGGGAGATTGTTGGAAATACGTTTTTACGTATTTAGAAAGGATCGGTCACTCCAAAGATATATTCTAGTATTAGGCTCGTGATCCATTTGTAAACTATATAGTCCATATAGCCCACATGTAGGGTGGGCTATATATACCCCCTCCTAGCATGTTAGGAGGGGTGGCTCTTTCATTTTACATTTTTCATTTTATCAATTTACTTTCTCTATCTACTTTTCTTTCCTCTCATCTTTCTCTCTCTAGTTCATCTTCTTCCTCCATCTTCTCCATTTCATTTCAATAGATTAATCTTAGATTGCCAAATCCTAAGATAACGTAGACCTTCATATTCTAATGTTCTAAAATCCGAGTTAGGTTCTTATGAATATTTCCTGTTAGATGTTGTTTAAAGTTTGCTTAAATGTGAGATATCATGCTTGAAAAACACTATAATGTGTTAAAATTTGAACTCTAATGCTCTAAAATGCTAGTTAGATTCATACGAATGATTTTAGTTAGCCGTTGTCTAAAGTATGATTAAATGTGAGATTTCATACTTGAAAATCACTGTGATGTGTTAAAATTTGCACTATAATACACCAAAATCCAAGTTATATTGATATGAATGATTTATGTTAACTGTTTTTTATAGTTTCATTAAATGTGAGTTTATATGTTTGAAAATCAGAGTGATGTGTTAAAATTTGTACTCTAATGCTCTAAAATCCAAGTTATGTTGATATGAATGATTTAGGTTAGTTGTTGTCTAAAGTATGATTAAATGGGAGTTTTCATGTTTGAAAATCAATGCGATGTGTTAAAATTTATATTCTAATGTTCTAAAATCAGAGTAAGGTTCATACGAATGTTTTCTGTTAGCTGTTGTTTAAAGTTTGATTAAATGTGATATATCATGCTTGAAAAACACTATAATGCATTAAGATTTGAACTCTAATGCTCTAAAATGCTAGTTAGATTCATATGAATGATTTTAGTTAGCCGTTGTCTAAAGTATGATTAAATGTGAGATTTCATACTTGAAAATCACTGTGATGTGTTAAAATTTGCACTCTAATGCTCTAAAATCCAAGTTATGTTGATATGAATGATTTATGTTAACTGTTTTTTATAGTTTCATTAAATGTGAGTTTATATGTTCGAAAATCAGAGTGATGTGTTAAAATTTGTACTCTAATGCTCTAAAATCCAACTTACGTTGATATGAATGATTTAGGTTATCTGTTATCTAAAGTATGATTAAATGGGAGTTTTCATGCCTGAAAAACAATGCGATGTGTTAAAATTTGGACTCTAATGCTCTAAAATCTGAGTTAAGTATATATGAATGATTTAGTTTTAATGTTGTTCAGAATTTGATTAAATGTAAGTTTATATGATTGAAAATCAGTATGATGTGTTAAAATTTGTATCCTAATGTTCTAAAATCCGAGTTAGGTTCTTATGAATGTTTCCTGTTAGATGTTGTTTAAAGTTTGCTTAAATGTGAGATATCATGCTTGAAAAACACTATAATGTGTTAAAATTTGAACTCTAATGCTCTAAAATACGAGTTAGATTCATATGAATGATTTTAGTTAGCCGTTGTCTAAAGTATGATTAAATGTGAGATTTCATACTTGAAAATCACTATGATGTGTTAAAATTTGTACTCTAATGCTCTAATATCCAAGTTATGTTCATATGTATGATCTTAGTTAGACGTTGTCTAAAGTATGATTAAATGTGAGATTTCATACTTGAAAAACACTATAATGTGTTAAAATTTGTATTCTAATGCTATAGAATCCAAGTTAGGTTCATATGAATGTTTCATGTTAGGTGTTGTTTAAAGTTTGATTAAATGTTAGTTTATACGTTTGAAAATCAGAGTGATGCGTTAAAATTTGTATTCTAATGCTCTTGATTCTTTGTTAGGTTCAAATGAAAGATTTATATAGACTGTCTGTAAATGAATAGAGTGTGTGATCTTTTCAGGTATATCTCCATCAGTTAAAAAGACCATTGAGAAAAAACAATCCAACGGAAAACAGTGATTCAGATTTTGAAGAAAATACTTTCGATAAATATAAGATAGAAAAAAAGGAAGATAAGGGGAAAAGGCTTGCAGTAAGAAAAGATTATGATGTATTTTTCAGTCAAAAAAGAAGGCAAAAACAAAACATAATATGATCGTTTGTTATCCACAAGCAATTCAACAAAAGAAGCCAAAAAAGGCTGATCAGGAAACCATAAAATACAGAATGTCACCAAGAAATCTCCAAAAGGTCCTAAACAACTTAAGCCCTCAACAAGACAAGCGTGTTCGAGAAATGGGATTTGGTGATTTTCCTAAAAACTTCAACATATATTATATCCCATCAACCTTAGGTCTGTTTTTAGCTACCAATTTTGATTCAGAAACACGCACTCTAGGAATGGGAGATGGTAGGAAGATAAAGTTTACCAAACAACTTGTGCATGATATGCTTGGGATACCAATGGGTGATATCCCTATTGAAACTCTAAAAGAAAAAAATCTATTAGAGCCTACAACTCAGAGATGGAGAAGAAAGGTGAAGCATATTGTCGGTAATGATAAAAAAATCGGAGTATCAAAATTGGAATCATTTTTGTCTGAATACAAAAAAGCCAATTGGGTATTCGATGTTGGTTTCCTATCACTGTTCTTCTCAATAATCGGAGAAGGTAACAAAGATGGAACGATAAATGAGAGGCTTATTCCATTTATTAGGAATAACACTGATAGGATTGAAAAAATGGATTGGTGCTCATATGTATTAGAATGTTTGGTGAGGGAATGCACCAGTTTTGATTCAAGTAGCACCTTCAGTGGACCATTGGTTTTACTCACAGTAAGTACTAATTTAAACTTAAATGCTGTAAATTTTAGTCTTAACTGCTGTAAATTCTTTACTTAAAATGCTGTAAAATTTTACTTTTTAGTTTATTAAATTTTAAATAAATTTTCAACAGCTAACTACTAAAAAATATTTTTTTGGTGCAGCTTGTGTATTGCAATTCAACTGTGTGTAAAAAGGTAAAGGTCGAAAAAACAGTCCCTGCGTTCAAAGCATGGAATCATCAATTGATGAAAGATAGAGAATCTCTTGAACTTAAGAAAGGAGGTTTTGGACGTTTAGAAATCGTTGATGGTTTAGAATGGATTGAGCCAAAGAAGAAAGATACCAAAAAAAAGAAATTAGTGAATTTATCAGGTATGCATAAAATATAAAATAAATATATTCTTGAAATTTTTTATTATATAATAATTTATTTTGTTGATGTTGTAGAAGATGAAGAAGAGTTTTCAGAAGAAGAACTTGAAGAAGCTAAAGATTTTTCATCTAAAACTTTTAAGGTAATAATTTTGAATGAAATATATGTTAGGTAAGATGATTTGGTTAAAAAATTAACTAAATTCAGTAAATTTTCCGGTCTTAAGGCTCACACAATCAAAAAATATTTGATGCATGTGGCTCACTAGGAACAAGCTCGAAAACCTTGTGGGAGCCTTTTGATTCCCCATATTGGGAAGACTCCTTCTTTGTAATGAGGATTGAGAACTCGGTTGTTTGAAAATGATAGTTATGATGTTATTTTTTAAAAGTTATGAAAGTGATTTGGCAAAAAAACAATTTAATGCATTAAACTTTAAATGATTTTTTATATTATAGGGAATGTGCGATACTGTAAAAGGTAATCTACAGCAAGCAATTAAGCTGATGGAAGATTCTGATAGAAAATTGGATCTTGCTTTTAGATACTATCCCGAGTCCGAAAGGTTAAAAAAACTTGTAAATCATAGAAATAAGGTTTTCATGGTTTATTATAAACATAAGAAAGGTGATGTGGAAGATGAAAATGATGATAGTGAAAAGGGGAATGGAGATGAGGATGATGAAATTGATGGTAGTGAATACGGGAATGGAGATGAGGATGATGATATTGATGATGAAACTGACAATGATGATGGATTAGATGATGACGAAGAAGATGACGATGATGATGCATTAGATGATGATAATGATGCAGTAAAGGGAAATGTTGATGATCAACATGATGATGCAGAAAAATGAAATGTTGAGGATCAACATGATGGTATGTCTATAACCTTCAAATTATATTTTTCTATGTTCTACTAAAAACCTTTTTGGTAATAATATAACTACAATGCTATAACATTATTACGTTAATTTGGTAAGGTTTGCAATTTAAAAATTCTAACAATGTAAAAATATGCAGATAATGGCGATGATGAAAAAAAGAATAAAAAAGGTGGTGACGATGTAAATGAGGAAAAGAAAGATGAGCATGATTGTAAAAATGATGGAGAGGGGCCTCAAAATCTGATTGCAGGGCAAAATATGGGCATTGTACCATTTGATTATACTTATTTCGCTCAGACAACTCCTCCAGAAACACAATCTTCAAATGAAACTGATAAAAATGCTCGGATAGCTTATGTCATAGAAGAACCTTCAGAAGATAGTGATGAAACTTTGTTGAGTTATCTAAACACTAGACTTCCCACAATAGAACCTTTATCACAAACGAAGGAAGACGAAAAAGGATATCAAATCAACAAACGAAGAAAGATTGATGTTGTAGATGATTTGGGTATCTTGGGTGCTAAAGTTGTTGATTTTGATGTAGGTCAACCAGGGTTGGATGCATTTGATTTGGTTGACAATATGACCGATAATGTTTGGACTTGTACCTCAGATGTTTTTCAAAATCTCAACACTCCTTCCTTTCGTCCTAAATCAAGAAATCTGAAATTAAGCCTAGTACAAAGCAATGAAGGACATTTTGAGGCAAGAAAAATGGATGAAGGAAATACAAGTGCCATAGAAAAAAGTGTTGAAGCTCATGAAGTTGCTGAATTGCCTCCAAAAACATCTGTTGAAGCTAATGAAGTGGCTGAAGCAACTGAAATTCTTGAAATTGCTGGAATGGCTTCAATACTTGTTAATGCAGTCCAAAACACAGACACTAAGACGCCAATGTTCACAAGTAGTGTCACAGATAATAATTCAGAAAAAGGCAAAGAGAAAGTGGTTAGTATTGCAGTTCCAGGACCCTCAAATGAAAGTGATTTTAAAAGGCCTATCAGAAGTATGAAAAGAGGCGCTGAAGTATTAGAAGATGCGGTTTATAGAATAGACTCAAGTGAAAAGTTGTCAGCATATCACGAGAGGAAAATTCATCCAGCCATACCATTTACTGAAGATGAAATAAAGGTTATAGAATATGTATGGAGTGGCAGTTGTCCTGAAGGGTTAGTTTTTACTTCATTAACCTTTAATAAAGTAACTGAATTGCATATTATAGATATATTTTTTTTTGTTTGTGATTTGGTAAAAAAAACTGAATTATTTTTATAATGCGCAGGGAATTTATATTCAGTGGATTGGGCGTAATAATTGAATGTATATGGTTCTTGAGTCTTTATCCAAACATCCTAATTTCATCAAATATTCTTGACTTATGGAATCTTGTTCTGGCGTATGAGGAGACATTCAAATCGAGCGCCTCATTTAACTCAAATTTGTACTGCAGTACAGGAAAGCTGGTGAGTTTTTTTGTCTATATATATACTTAAAAAATTGAATTTCTATATGTTGAAATATTTTATATTTTTTGTGATTACATACAGCCTCCCGCTCTGGTTGAACAAAAATGGATGAAGAACACCTGAGAAAAGTTTTTGATGATAATTTTGAGTCTGTTTTACAAAATTCAAAGAAAACAAATCTGGATAACATTAGTATGGTAAGTCATAAATAACATCTATTACTAATACTATTTAAAAATTATTTACAACATTACAGTTAAATTTTTACAGCATTACTATGTTTTAGTTAATAATTTTTTATTGAATTATCTACAGGTTATGATTCCTTGCATTCAGATGATAGGTGTTGTAAACCATTACTATTTATTATGCTTCAACATGATATCTGCTGAAATAGAAATCATGGACAACCTTGATGATGATTCTGAGGATCTTGATGACAGATATGGCCCTTATGCCATGACAATGGTAATTTTTTGATTTATGAATCTCATTTGGCTAAATAGATATGTATTAATAAATACTAGTTTTTTATAACCTTCAAAATTTTGTTATAAATTATTTTTTTAAATATAACAGGTAAATTTTTTTTATTGCATTACATATTATTTTACAGCATTAACAGCAATCTTGTATTTTTTCACAGATCAAATTATTCATTGCTTACCTAGAAAGTGTAAATCATCCAAAACATGCTGCATTCATGAAGGCCGTCCCAAGAGTCTTGAAGATGACTTGGAGGACAAAAAAAATGCTGACGATTGTGGTCTATTTGCTATGAGGCATATGAAGATGTACGTCGGTAAAGAAATATGGTTGATGACAATGCCAGATGAAAATAGATATCAAAAATCAACTATTCACACTCTCAGAGCAAAGTACTTAGCAAAGATTCTGTTGTTGCCTTGTAACCTTTGGAGAAATGAGTTACTCAAAGCGGCGGACCAACATTGGAAGAAGCAACACAAGAAACAAAAGATTATAAGTGGTTTCAATGTGAAAGTTAATATTGGGCTCATGAGAAAGTTTGAAGCAAGAATAAAGTAGGAAGTCCTTGGATGAAGTTTAATGAAATTATGTATAAACTTTTGAAGAATTTTATTATGTAAAGTTTACCCAAAACATAATGTTTGTTTCTGTTGTAATTTTATTTCAGCTTGGCCTAAGTACGTTGTAAATACCACTCTATTTACCTAATATTTATTTTGGTTATCCTCTCCTGTAATGCAGTAATTAACCTTTATGATTTGGTAAACTTCTAATGGAAATAAATAGATTTTTAAGCATTATACCTTTATATTTAATAATTTTTTTAAAGAAATCTGATAAAATGGTATATTGATTTGATAAAATATGATAAATTTATATACTGATTTGCTAAAATATGATAAAGTTGTATATTGATTTGGTAAAATATGATAAAGTTATATATTGATTTGGTAAATATTAATTATAACCTTCCTAGAATGTCTCATTTATGATGAATAAACGACCACCTACCTATTAATCTGTTAAAATTAAATATTGATTTGGAAAAATCTATTAAAATTGTATATTGATTTGGTATATATTACAAACTTTAGGGGCAAACTAGTAAATAACCAACCGAGAGCGTCTCATTTATGGTGAATAAAGACCCACGTATCTCTTATATTCATCACTTACTAAATATCTCCAATATTTCTCTCTCCCCAAGTTTACACACAGTAGATCAACACAAGATCAAAACCAGATCGATGCATAAAATTTGAAATGCATCAATCCAAAAAGATGGTGAATAACAATCTGAAATCCTGTTCTCCTCCTCGTAAGCAAATTAATACCTCTATTTATTTATTTTCGATATTATTTATGTTTATAGCAATCTGATTCCAACTATCATTTCATCTATCTAGAAAATAGGAAAAGTGTTAGGCTGATGATAAAACAAAGAGTAGATTAGGGAAACAGTAAAAAAAAGTCGCCAGAAAAATCTATAACTATATCAACCAGTAAGTGATTTATTCTACATCTTTATTTCAATACGATGTGTTAAATTTGAGTTTTCATGATTGAAAATAACTGTAATTTGTTAAAATTTGTACTGTAATGCTCTAGAATCCGAGTTAGGTTGATATTAATGAATTAGGTTACACATTGTAAATATTTTGTATAAATGATTGTTTATATGCTTGAAAATCAGTTTGATGTGATTAAATTTATACTCTAATGCTCTAGAATGTGATTTATGTTCATATGAATAATTTATGTTAGCCATTGTCTAAAGTATGATTAAATGTGAGTTATCATGCTTGAAAAACACTATAATGTGTTAACATTTGAACTCTAATGCTCTAAAATGCTAGTTAGATTCATATGAATGAATTAGGTTACATATTGTAAATATTTTGTATAAATGATTGTTTATATGCTTGAAAATCAGTTTGATGTGATTAAAATTATACTCTAATGCTCTAGAATGTGATTTAGGTTCATTTGAATGGTTTATGTTAGCCATTGTCTAAAGTATGATTAAATGTGAGTTATCATGCTTAAAAAACACTATAATGTGTTAAAATTTGAAGTCTAATGCTCTAAAATGCTAGTTAGATCCATATGAATGATTTAAGTTAGTCGTTGTCTAAAGTATGATTAAATGTGAGATTTCATACTTGAAAATCACTGTGATGTGTTAAAATTTGCACTCTAATGCTCTAAAATCCAAGTTATGTTGATATGAATGATTTAGGTTAGCTGTTGCCTAAATTATGATTAAATGTGAGTTTTCATGCTTGAAAATCACTACGATGTGTTAAAATTTGTACTATAATGTTCTAAAATCCGAGTTAGGCACATATGAATGAATTAGGTTACAAATTGTTCATAAATATTGATAAAATGATTGTTTATATGCTTGAAAATCAGTTTGATGTGATTAAATTATACTCTAATGCTCTAGAATGTGATTTAGGTTCATTTGAATGGTTTATGTTAGCCATTGTCTAAAGTATGATTAAATGTGAGTTATCATGCTTGAAAAACACTATAATGTGTTAAAATTTGAACTCTAATGCTTTAAAATGCTAGTTAGATTCATATGGATGATTTAAGTTAGCCATTGTCTAAAGTATGATTAAATGTGAGATTTCATACTTGAAAATCACTGTGATGTGTTAAAATTTGCACTCTAATGCTCTAAAATCCAAGTTATGATGATATGAATGATTTAGGTTAGCTGTTGCCTAAATTATGATTAAATGTGAGTTTTCATGCTTGATAATCACTACGATGTGTTAAAATTTGTACTATAATGTTCTAAAATCCGAGTTAGGTACATATGAATGAATTAGGTTACAAATTGTTCATAAATATTGATAAAATGATTGTTTATATGCTTGAAAATCAGTTTGATGTGATTAAAATTATACCCTAATGCTCTAGAATGTGATTTAGGTTCATTTGAATGGTTTATGTTAGCCATTGTCTAAAGTATGATTAAATGTGAGTTATCATGCTTGAAAAGCACTATAATGTGTTAAAATTTGAACTCTAATGCTCTAAAATGCTAGTTAGATTCATATGAATGATTTAAGTTATCCGTTGTCTAAAGTATGATTAAATGTGAGATTTCATACTTGAAAATCATTGTGATGTGTTAAAATTTGCACTCTAATGCTCTAAAATCCGAGTTAGGTACATATGAATGAATTAGGTTACAAATTGTTCATAAATATTGATAAAATGATTGTTTATATGCTTGAAAATCAGTTTGATGTGATTAAAATTATACTCTAATGCTCTAGAATGTGATTTAGGTTCATTTGAATGGTTTATGTTAGCCATTGTCTAAAGTATTATTAAATGTGAGTTATCATGCTTGAAAATCACTACGATGTGTTAAAATTTGTACTCTAATGTTGTATATGAATGTATTATGTTAGATATTGTTCAAATTTTGATTAAATGATTGTTTATATGCTTGAAAATCGGTGTCATGTGTTAAAATTTGAACTCTGATGCTCTATATTCCGAGTTACGTTTGTATGCATTATTAAGGTTGGTTGTTGTCCAATATTTGATTAAATGTGACTTTTAATGTTTGAAAATCACTGCGATGTGTTAATATTTTACTGTATCAATATATGAAATGGATGTGTAATGATTCATTAAATTCTTAAAAGTTTGATAACATTGTTAATTATTTACAGGTAAAAGCAATGAAAGACTCTCAGAACCAGAGGGATTTAATACAAATGAAGTATCTTCCAAACGAAAAAAAATATGTGCTAAAAACAAAGTTACTGGTAAAAGAGCAGCTGTTGATGACATCCCAACTGATGACGGAAGAAGCCAAAAAAAAAAAAAGGTTGCAACAGTTGATATTCCAGATTCAACTGAGGTACTTGTCTTTTTTTTGGGTAAAGGGGATAGACCCCGGTAAAATGCATTACACAAAAAAAACGTTGAAGTATAATGGATGAGGGTGAAGTCCCGCATCTCGGCCCGTTACATAGGCAAAATACAGCAAAGAATAAATTTGCTACTTCCCTTTCTAGTACATAAGAACGACATGTCGATCTTATGACAAAACAGAAATAAATTACTTCCTATGACTACGCAGCTTGAAATCAAATTGATCACTAAATTCTTGATAGAGGCCCGAGTATTCATCAAATTGATCATCATGGTCATCATAGACATTTAGGACCTCCTTTTCCAAAGAATGCCCGCCCCCCAACGAAGAGCTAGGAAAAGAAGATCCCTCACCAAGTAGTACAACCTCTTCTATGTCCGTATCTGAATCTGCATTAAGAACGTCCATAGAAGAATCCAGTTTCGTAGACGAAACCTTAGCATCCGATTTGTCCCACGAACTACAGCCCTCATTATTATTATTCCCAATAAATTCAAGTATTGACTCCTCTTCATTTTTCTTATCTACAAACTTCCTAGCATCAGCAAGACTAATATCATCATTAATATATTTTTGTTTATCATTGCTTGAAGTTTCAGATAGAGTCGGTGCTTTGGTTGTAGTCGTGACCTTTTCCATGTTGCAATGAACATGTTTTCCTTCTTGCGGTTTAACCACCGCACGGTAAACAAGCTTAGTCTTAGGTATGTTAACACGAATTCCTTTAATATAGCGCTGAGAACTAACCTGTTTACCGTTGTTTTGCTTACCCATGTCAACCATAGGCTTAGAAACAGCCTGTTTAACCTTGCCTTCCGTTCTTGATCGCTTTAGGTAATTAGTCGACTTCTTCGGACACAAATCCTCCAGATGATCGAACACTTTACAAGTCCCGCACCTAGGAGGCTGCCATTCATATTCAATATCAATCTTGGCCATAACATGTCCCTTGTCCACATCAAGGGGGATCTCAACATCAACTGAAGTAACAAGAGGTGTATCAGCAGAAACTTCCACAAGCACTCTTGCATAATCACTACGCCCCCATGAATTGAGACAAATGCTATTCGTATGAGCATCCAATCTTAAGAGTTTACCCACCTTAGCAGCAATCACATCCAACCCCACCTTTGAATATGCTACTAAAGGCACGTTATGCATTTTCACCCATAACGGAACACTAGATACAGCTTCTTTCTCAGGTATTATATTCGGCATCAATATCTTTAACATAATAGGGACCAGATTGATTCGCCAAGGACCACCCTTCATAACCTGTTCCATGCCTATGCGTGAATCGAATTGAAAAAGAAATAAGCCAAGATGAGTCATGACCCGTTTCAAACCAAAACGTCCCCAAGCATGTTTAACATAGTTCTCGACCATAAGAAACGCTAATCTCTTACCCACCGAATACCCGTATAAGGTATTCACCAATCTCGATTTTACTTCATCAACTGCCTCCCTAGGAATAACAACTGATGATGATATACGTCCAGTCACTTGTGTAGTAGTAGAAGAGCTAGCCATATTCACCATAGGATTAACACACCCTTTATCAGGACAATTAACAACCTTCACCCCCATCGCTTTCTGAGAATCAGAATGCATAGTTGGACGACTATCATTAGAATTCATAATCTGATGTAAAGGTTGTATAATAGCATGCACCTGCTGCCTATCATTACCACTGCGACACGAATCTTGCACCCTTACACAACTAGAATCCTTTGTTTCATCCAAAAAATGAACACTCCTACGAGCCACCATTGGTTTACCATCTTTGCCTATCATCTTACCCTCAATGTTCTTTATCTTCCCAACAAGATTGGTCAATATTGAACTCTTTTTACTCGAAATCTCAACAACAGGTCTAGTACTAGTTGATTTCCGATTTAAAAATCCTTTATCCATCTCTCACAACCCACTTATAGTAAATAAACAAGCAGCAATCACCCAAAACCTAGCGGAAAGTAAACCCTAATCGGTTTTAACACAATACGAATCACGCTAGTACCCTTTATGCTGCCAACGAAACCCTAAATCTGAACAATATCAACTAATAAAATCAAAACCCTAAAAAAATTAGGGTTTGTAGGGAATCGTCAAGGATAGAAAACACAACAGTCGCCTTAGATTAAGACTTGTAATATGCCCGACTATATCACAACACCAGCGAAACCCTAGCAACAAACCAAAGGCTCGTAGCAAATATATAAGTGATTTCTTGTTGTAAGAATGATCGGCCCACCCAAACAAACATAACCGATGAATACCTAAATCCAAACGCAAAGCCTAAACCCTTATGAATCGTGATAAACTTACACAAGATCAAATCAAGAGGGAATATATTTAAAAGGTTGCGAACTCCAAAAAAGGAAAAACGAAACCCTGGAAACAAAAAAACCCTAGATTGAACCTTGTCGATGCTGAACAAATTCAATCAGACAATGTTTATACATCAAAGACATATGCTCCAACTGCTGTGGTAGAGAAGGTAGTGGTAGAGAAGGTAGCTGAAAAAGGTAAGATGATGAGAAATCGGAGGATTAATGCGAAGAAAGTGGTAGAGAAGGTAGCTGAAAAAGAAGTTGCTAAAAAATAAATTGCTAAAAAAGGCAAAGCAGTTAATATTACAGTTTCAACTAAGGTACTTGACGATGCTGAACAATTTCAATCAGAAAATGTTGAGACATCAAAGACAGATGCTCCAACTACTGTGAAAGGGAAGGAAGTTGTAGAGAAGGTAGCTGAAAAAGGTAAGATGATGAGAATTCGGAGGATTAAATCGAAGAAAGTGGTACAGAATGTAGATGGAAAAGAAGATGCTGAAATTTTTTTTTTCTAAAAAAGGCAAAGCATTATTTCCCAATATCGTCCCAAGAATGTCAGTGCGTCATTTGAATCTTTTGTTAAAAGCATGCACAACAAGACAACTTGAGGTTATAGAAGAAATGGGTTTGGGACATTTCATCAATAATTTTGAGTATATGTCGATGCCAACCAAGATGACATTTTGGATTGTACAAAACTATGATCTTGAAACGGACACTATAAAGATGGAGGATGAAAGAAGAATTAAAGTAACCAAGGAATTAATTTATGACATTTTGGGTGTTCCGATGGGTGAAAAGAAAGTTATCTCTCTACCTAGCACAACGTCTGAAGATAAGACAACTACAGATTGGAGAGCAACAACACCCTTTACAGGAGAGGATGCAGACAGGATAAATATTTCGTTTTTTGAAGATCATGTTTCTAGATTGACCGAAACAGATTGGTCTTTCCAAGTCGGCTTTTTGGTTATTTTCTTCTCTTGTCTAGCTGAAGGGAACAAAGATGGCACTGCAAATCAAAGATTCATACCATCGGTAAAACGAATGGAAGAATTTCAACAATTTGATTGGTGCGAGTATATTTTTGACTGTATTCGATCAGAGATCCAGGATTGGGAACCAGGAAAAACCTTTGCTGCTTCCACAGTAGTATTGGCGGTATGTTTTTTACAGCATTAACTAATAATGTATTATTTCTTAAATATGATGCAATAAATTTTGAAATATAATGCTAATATATATTTTTTCTTTTTTAGCTTATATACTGCAGTTCAACAGATTCGCCTGATCTAAAAGTGGAAAGAACATCACCTGTATTCAAAGGTTGGAGTACAGACTTGCTAAAAAAAAGAGAAGCACAAGAAATAAGGAGTGGAGGCTTTGGTAAACTTCCTATATTCAAAGAATTTGAATATATTGAACCACCAAAGATCAAATTGAAGAAAAGGAAAGAACAAAATAATCTACCAGGTAAGTTATAATCTTATATTAAAAAAATATAGATATATGGAATCATAAGATGATTTCTAATATTAGGATTGATCATTGTGTTAACAGAGGGTGGAAGTACTAGCCGAGAAGAGAATCTACAACAGTTCAAAGAAAAAACTAGTCAGGTAATCATCAAGTCGCTTCTGTATTATTAAGTTAAAATATAAGTTCCATATCTTGATGCATTAGTTTAGAAATTTTAATGAATCAAAGTTAAATTTTAGTTAACATAGACTATTTTGCAAAAAATAAATCATCATATTTTTACTGAATAAAAGTTAAAAAGTTTAATGCATCAAACTCATTTTTTATCTATATAAATATATTTTAAAAAAAACAGAAAAAGTTTAATGCATCAAAGTTATCTTTAGCTAACAATTTATCTTTTTTTTGAAAAACAAACAGGATATGAAGGATTTCTAAAATGATAACCTCATAAAGCTTATTGAAATGTTTGTAATCCTAAAAATAGCATATCTTACTGCAATAAAGATTAAAATTTCAACAAATCATAGCTTTTATATATATATTTTATTTAATTTTATATTATATTATATTTCTCAAAATAATACAAGCATATATAATTTAAAATATGCTAAAAAGTTTAATGCATCAAAGTTATGTTTTACTAACATTTTTTTTTTCAAAAGCACGCAGGATATGAAGGTTTTCTTGAATAATAAGCTCATAAAGCTTATTCAAATGTTTGAAGATCATGACGAGAAGCTAAAAATAGCATTGAATGAATACCCAGTTGACGATGACTTCAAGGAGATTGTTCAAAAAACAAATACATTCCTAAAGAGAATGTATAATGATGATGATCCTTTGAATCATCAAGATAAGACTGATGCAGATAGAGATAATGTATTGGATGAAGTTGGTTTGAATGAATCTGTAGAAGAAGGGATGAATGAAGGTGACGACGCCGATGAGACAAATATTACTGAGCCTATTGGGAATGTGGAAGTTGGAATGAATGAAGGTACAGACGCCAATGAATCTGGTAATGGTGAGCCTGTAGCAACGGATGAAGGGAATTCTACGCCAGACTCAACACCAGAATATGAAAGGCGGACAAGGTCAACAATCAAAGATAAAGCAGCAGCAGCATCACCTACTAAAGGGGGAAAAATAAACCACCTATTGCCCCTAAAAAACAACAAAAGGAAAAGCAGGAGAAGCATCGCCCACTAAAGCAGGAAAAACCTCTAAAAGTAAATGAACAATGACACTTCTCTGGTTTCTACTAATATTTTATCTTATATCGTATGTTTCAGATATTGAATGTCTGTAATATAACTAGAACACCTTTAAAACGTGAATGTCTGTAGTATATTCTAATCTAGTTACATATTTAAGTAATATGTAATAACTACATTTTATGCAACAATTTCATCGCATCATAATGTTTATAAACTAAATAGAATTATATTCTATGATATACTACTTAACTAAAGAGTGCAAACTAGATTATAAAGAAAATATTAAATCAGCTATTTTCTTTTTTTAATTTGATTTTCTGTCAAAACAGATTGTTTAAATGCTGAAATATGTTCTGAAGTGTGCGATAAAGATGTCAACGAGAGATCTATTGTCATTTATGACGATTCATTCCTTGAAAATCAATCGCAAACGCTATTCTTTGAAAGTAAAGAAGAAGAGATGGAAGTTGATAGTGAAGAAGCAGAGATGGAACTTGACACTGAAGGTGGAATGCAAGATGTTGAATTACCAGATGAAAACCTGGGAGCATATGAAAGTAAATGAAAAACAAACACTTTCTTATATTGATTATTAATTTCATTGCATCATAGTGATTTAAAACTAGTAATGCACTGTTTAACTATACTGCATGACTAGATAAAAAAACACTATGATGCAGTAAGAAGTAACTATGCTGTAGTAAAACAAGTTATTCTATTTTTTTCAAAAAAACTGTTGTTTAATTTCTTCTTCTAATAACAGGTTCTAAAAATCTCAAAGAAGCTGGCTTTCCTACAATTGGAATGGAAAATATCAAGAGTTTAATGACCGATTTTCCTTCAATTGAAGAAGTGAACAAATAGTATTTTGACTACTCCGTTTCGAAACTACCTTTCTTAGCTGAATCAGAAGAGAGTGTGTCAAAAAGTTTCTTAATTACCGAGCCACCAAAATGTCTACAAATTCAGAAAAAGGGAATTATAAAAAGTTTACATAGTATGAAATTGCGGTTACCGAAAAACAACGCAAGAGAGGTTAAAGGTAAAACACCATTGTTTGTTGCCGAACAACATGAAGAATATAAAGAGATTCCGCTATCTGGTCAACTACGAACTGAAGGAAACAAAACAACTTTTGATGATATAAGGGATAAATTAATGAAAAAGAATGTCGGAAAGTTGCAATGCATGAATGAAAAATCAAATGATGAAGATAAAGGCAACAAAGAAGGAGATCTGTTAATTGCTGAAAGAAATAAGATAGAAAAAGATAAGCCTGAGCCTGTAACAAGAAAAATGATTATGCATGCATCACCAATTAGCTATATTGCTCCACCAGTTGATATGGAAAACGATAAACGTCAAGTAAAGCTGCCTCCTTCTTTAGTGTCTCCATATTATCAACGGAAAATTATATTGGGCCAACCACTATCAAAAGATGGAAAGAAGATTGCTGAATACATATGGGGTAATAAGACACCTGAAGGGTAAGTTCTTAATTATTACATAACATATTTTTTTCACAGCATCAATATTATATATTTACTGCATCAATTATATTTAAATTATATCACAAAGTAGTTATTTTTGAAGCATAAAAAGTCACTTTTAAACAAAATTTGATCAACAGCTAACCTATAGAATTATATGAACTTAAGTCTTATTTTAGAACATTATATTGCATTTTTAACACATAGCCTTATATGAACTTAAAATATGATACTTAAATCTAATTCTAGAGCATTATAGTGCATTCTTAACACATAGCATTATATGAACTTAATTCTAATTCTAGAGAATTATAGTTTATTTTTAACACATAGCATTAATTAAAACTTAAGACTAGTTAGTTATTTATTTAATCTTAAATATGAACTTAAGTGTAAATCTAGAGCATTATATTGCATTTTTAACATATAGCAGTGTTTATCAAACATAAAAAATCAATTTTAAAACAAAATTTGAACAATATCTAAACTTTGACCAATAACTAAAATAAATCATTCATATGAGCATTAATAAAAAAACTAAACATACAAACCATCTAGATTCGCTGATTAATTTGTCTGATTCTAGATGATTCTGTAGGTTTGATTCAGTAGGTTTGGTATCACAGCATTATATATATTACCTTGTCTGAAATATTGTACAGTGAGGATGTTTTCAAGATGAATAAAAGAGTTGGAGTTGAAGGTGTTTTTTTCTTGAGCCTGTACCCTGAAATAGAAATTGCTTCACTCATATTAGACTTATGGTCTATTGTTCAAAATCAAGAGGAACGACACAGAGACAAGCTATCAGACGATGGAAATGTATATTGTCATACAGGAATGCTTGTAAGTAATTCAATTATATAATTTTTTTATACATAACGTTTTACATTATGATATACATAACGTTTCACATTTACTAAAAACAGTCTAATTACACTGTTGATTCGGGGAAGACTATTGAAGAAAGAATGGAAGTTTTTGATCAAAATATTCGTTTGGTTTTAACTGAAGCAAAACGGAAGAATTTTAACGATGTTCATTTGGTAAGTAGATTAATTATGAGAATAAAATGATATAATTGTGATGTTCTGTAGAATGAAGTTGATTAATGATAACAAAAATATCTACAGGTATTCTTTCCTGCAATAAAGATATCAGAAGATTCATCAAACCATTTCTATGTAATCTGTTTCAATATGAAGACCGCTGAAATAGACATAATTGATAACATAGATTACGGCATCGATGATATAGAAACAATATATGGTTCTTTCCCATATGCTCTGGTAAGTCTACTTTTATCTAATACTTAAAGCATTATGGTGCTATTTTCAAAACATCAAACTTATTTGTTTCCTATACCTTGTGAATAATATTGATAATTTTACTGCATCATTTTTTTAAAATAGTGCATTACAATGCTGTATCTCATACATTTTATTTTAAATTTTCACAGATTGATTCTTTTATAAATTACTTGGAGACATAACATCATCCAAAATGCGCTGACTTTCTAGTTTCTGAGCCTAGCATTATTGATTTGATTGGAAAACAAAATCCAATACTGTCGATTGTGGTGTATTTGTTATGAGGCATTTAGAAACATATCTAGGTAAAGGAAACTTTTTGCAACCTTTGAAGAAAGAAGGAACAATTCAGAAAGCACAATTGAAGATGCTTCGTGCCAAGTACTTGGCCAAAATCCTTCTGATGGACTTTAATGTCAAAAAAGCAAGTTTGTTGAAAGAAGCACAAGCATACTTGAGGAAGAAGACAAAAATTTCAAAGATTATAAAGGAGCATGATGTCAGATATGATAAAGCCTCGTGGAAGAAATTCAATACTACCGTCGAGAAACTTGATAAATAGAGATCTCAGTTTTAAATCTTTTGAATTGAATTTCTAATTGTTTTTCTTCCAATAACTTGTAAACATGAAGGTTTTTCTTTACCAATTACCATATCATAATGAATATTTTTACTGCATTACTGTGTATATTTTACTGCATTACTGTGCATATTTTAGTTATATAAAAAACTTATGGAATATGTATTGAGTGACAGTTGTCATGAGGGATTAGTTTTAATGTATTAAAATATGAAATTTTATTAAAGTTTTTCTATATCATTTGATAAAATTCTACTGAAATGCAGTAAAGTTAAATTTAATTGTATCATAAGATATCATAATGTATATTTTTAATGCATTACTGAGCATATTTTACTGCATCACAGTTTAGCTATAATACATCAGATGCAATTCATAAGATGAAAAAAAAAGTTATAGCATATGAATGGAGTGGAAGTTGTCATGAGTAGTTATTTTTACTGCATTAATATTTGAAATTTTATAGCATTACTTGATAGATTACAAAAAATACAACATTTTATTAAAAATTTATCTATATGATTTGGTAAAACTCTACTGAAATGCGGTAGACGTTAACTGCATCACAATGCAGTAAAAGATATAACTGTATCATACGATATCATATTGTATATTTTTACTGCATCATAGTTATCTATAATACATTAGTTTTAATGCATTAAATTATACTGAAATGTAGTATAATAGATAAATTATATGTAAAATAACTACATCACAATGTAAATCATCAAGTATTAAAAGTCATTTCATCAAAATGTAAAAGTAACTGCATTACAATACACTTTTGAAAAAACCTAAACCTATGCATTTATTTCTAGACTTCCTGTATCTCATTCTCATTTTTTTTACAACTTATTTTGAAGAATTTGATCCGAAGTATTTATTAAAATGAAAAATATTAAAAAAATAGAGTACTTATTTTGGAGTATTTGATCTCAACCCAGATCTTCTAGGGAAAACAGCTTGATTGTTGGGAGAAATGTGTTGATTCGGAGTAGCTTGAAGATTGGCTCTCTCAGAAAAACCTGTGCAAGTTGTTTTATTGTGTCCTGCTTTTTCACCACATATACCACAAGTCCTCCTCTTACTAAGTTCTTCAGCTGTGACTTCAGTTACAGGCTTCAACCTAGAAAAGCATCCTGGACCTCTCGCTCTCCTAAGATTTGGATTTAGAACTTTATCATTCTCATTTTCAGGCTCATTGATACCTAGCAATGCACAAATCGCAGCTTTGTTATTCATTTTTGGGACCACTGGTACATCAATTTCTGCTTGCTTGAGCAACTCTTTCATCTTATCTTTGAAAATATGCAAATTATCAACCTTGTGCACCAACAGATCAATAGTAGATTCAAAAATATGATATAATTCTGTGACTTCAGTCTGCACTGCATCTGATACACCACTGACCATGCGACGAGCAAAACTTGAAGGCTTTACATTCTTTAACCACCGTTTATGTAAGTACTTTTGTGGAAACTCCTTTACATCATTCATTCTGAGAACATAGAATGCATGACGACAAAGAAGACCGTACGACTCGTAACGGTTACAGCTACACTCAAGCTTTATCTCAGACTTACAAAACTCAACCTATAATAATAAAAAAAAAAGTATTAGCAGTCATATATACTGTTTTGCAATCATATATAAACTGAAATGCAGTAAAATAATACATTTGCAGAAAACAAATACACTGAAATGTAGTAAAGATGAACATACCTGATAAATAGGAAACTCATCTGAACCCTTAAAGATATGATACTGGCTATCACGAACAGAATATCTTTTAGTGTTGTCATTTTCCACAACAGACATAGCAATACAATACTTGTATGAATTAAACATTTCATCTTGCACATCGAAGAAAATGGTTCTAGTAAATAACTTGCAAGCTTCTTTCTCCATTTGAAGGTCTGTTTTGAAAGCTGGCGTTTTATATCTTGAATCATGATCATTTTTCCTTTCAATATACCTTTGATATTCGATAGCAGTGTCATAATGGCTTAAGAATTCAATAAGAGTAAGACGTGGGTTGGTCCATTTTCCAAAGAAATGATTTTCACTTTCCGATCTTGAAGTTGTACGCATTAGACCAGCCATAGGAACATGCCTCAAATACGCAGGTATCCAACTTTGCCTCAGATCAAACATGTCAGCCAACCACTTGTTCTCGCCAAGATCAAATTCATTTATCATACAATTACATTCTCTTTCAAAAACCTCAGGCGTAATTTGGTCTGTCCACACAATGTCAGAAATACGTCTCTTAAAATCTGTTCTATTACATAGTTCAGCACCCACCTATAATAAAAAAAACAAAATAATTGTAAGTAAACATGAAATGCATTATAGTGCATATTTACTGCATTATGGTGCATATTTTACAAGATTTTGGTCTGAATAAATTTCTGAAATTTTTTTTAAGATAAAATACCTTCGTGCCCAATTTCATCATAATGTGCCACATACAAAAGCGGTGAACTGTATTGCAAAAAACTTCAGCTATTGCAATCTTCATTGACAGATCTTGGTCTGTGATGACAACTTCTGGAGCTTTACCAAATGCTTCTTTAAATTCTTTAAGCAACCATATGTAAGCTAACGCACTCTCATCAGCAAGCAAAGCAGCAACAAATGTAATACAGCGGTTATGATGGTTGATACCAGTAAAGGGAACAAAAACCATTTGATACCTACAGTTAAATAACATAATAACAAATTAAAAAACATAATGAAACTAAAAAACATAAATTTTGGAGATAAAAAAGAAAAAATTTATACTTGTTAGACCGAAAAGTCGCATCAAAAGAAACTATGTCACCGAACGTAGCAAAGTTTCTGATACCTTCTTCATCAGCCCAGAATAGACCAGCCAAGCGATTATCAGGACCTAAAAAAAAGTTAGAAACTAATTATAAAAACTACTTGATAATATCTAAATGCATTAAAACATATGGTTAATTCAGTAAAAAATGAAACATCAAGGTTTATGTTTTAAGATATAAAACATGATGCAGTAAAATCTAAAAAGATTAATTTACTAGAAAAAAAACTCAGATAATAGAAGAAATAACCACCTTTAAAATGTTTGACAAAAAAACCAGGGGAGTGATGTTTTTGACTAATCAGCTTCTCTACAGCCATCTGAGCGTCTTGATCACGAATAAAAACAATAATCTTCTTTTTTTCATTCTTGCAGTCATCAACTGTTACACCAACGTTATCAAACCCACCGTGAAGCTGTTTCATCAATCTAAACCCTATAGCAGGACCAAAATTTACATTCGAAACTTGATAGAGGAAATGTTGCTTTGTATTACCCACATTTCTCAAATTCTTCATAAAAATCATGTCTCTTTCAGCTACAAGAGGGTGATTATGACCCTCTGTGAAACTAATAACCTCAAAGAATTTTCCTTTTTTCTTAATAAGAATTGACGCCAAACACCCACACCTAAACGTAGGCTTCCTCCTAATTTGCTTTTTCTTAATATCTCTAAACCTTTGAAAATCACCACTACCACCGCCATCTTCAACTACACCATTTTCTGGTAAATCAACATCTACATTATCAACACTAGCTTTATCTTTAGGTTGAAGAAAACCTTCTCTACTACAAAGTAAATACTTTGTTGTCGGAATATCAGCAGTCACTGCCTTGTACTCTCCACCTCTCCTAACATCAAACCCACCCTTTTTCCCATAAGCTACATAGAAATTATACGCTTGATCAATTGAAACAAATTGACATCCTACTATAGGTACTTCACCATGTGGTAACTCATCAGGAAACCAAGTCCTAGTGCCATCTATACCAACTTTATAGTAACCTACATGATCTCTTACGGTAATTGTTTCATAATCATCTGCGGCTGCAAAAATAAAAAATAATAATAAAGTAAGCTAGATAAATGATATAAAAAACAAAAAAAACCATAAAATGTTGAAAAATAAAAAAAAAACTATGACGGATTCAGTAAAATATAAAACTTTTATCAAAACCTAAAACCACAATTCAATAAACAATACCTATAATGCAGTAAAACAACCTTGACTATAAAATCAAGCCTATGAACATCAAATCACATATCAATCTCTATTCTGATCAATCTCAATTTTAATCAATCTTTATTTTAATAAATTCATGATATAATCAACCTAAAAAAGTAATTCAGTAAAACATACCTATTATGCAGTAAAAACAACATCGACTATAAAATCAAGCCTATGTACATCAAATCACATATCAATCTCTATTCTGATCAATCTCAATTTTAATCATTCTCTATTCTAATAAATATCTGATATAATCATCTTAAAAACAGTAATTCAGTAAAAAATACCTATTATGCAGTAAAACAACCTCCACTATAAAATCAAGCCTATGTGCATCAATCATATATCAATCTATAATCTGATCAATCTCAAATCTAATCAATATCTATTCTAATAAATATCTGAAATAAAAGCTTAAAAACTGTAATTTAGTAAAACATACCTATTATGCATTAAAAAAACCTCGACTAGAAAATCAAGCCTATATGCAGCAATCACATATAAATCTCAATTCTGATCAATCTCAATTCTAATCAATCTCTGATATAATCAATCTCTGATATAATCAACATAAAAACTGTTATTCAGTAAAACATACCTATTATGCAGTAAAACAACCTCGACTTAAAATCAAGCCTATGTGCATCAATAACATATCAATCTCTATTATGATCAATCTGAATTCTAATCAATCTCTAATCTAATCAATATCTGATATAATCAACCTTAAAAATGTAATTCAGTAAAACATACATATAATGCGGTACGAACTAAAGAGTTTAAAAGTAACTAAACTACAATACAGCTAATATAAAGAGTATTAAAAAAACGCCATGATAAAAACTTACAAAAAACACCAGAAGATGATGATGATGATGATGATGACGGAACACTACTGAACGAAGATTCAGTAAACATAATGAATCAATAACCAGTGGTTAGAGTTACGGTGGTTACAGTTATGGTGATGACGGAAGTTGGTTATGGTGGTTGGTGACGGTGGTTCTCGACAATAGTTCCGATTGGTGGTTATTGGTGGTTAGGGTTTATCAGTTTAAGATAAACCGAAGAAGAAGAACAACTAAAAAAATTAGATGAAAAAAAACTATATATAGTTTCGGTAAAAATTAAAAAAATGCCCCTGAAGTTTCTAAAATTACAAAAGTACACCATTTTTTTAAAAAAAATGGGGGGACACATGGCAGCATGTGGTTCCACCTCATTTATTTTATTTTAAAATTTGTTTTATTTTACCCCAACTCTCTCTCTCTCTCTCTCTCTCTCTCTCTATATATATATATATATATATATATATATATATATATATATATATATATATATATATATATATATATATATATATATATATATATATATATATATATATATATATATATATATATATATATATATATATAGTTAGGTTAATGTGGTGTAGCTGGTTAAAATTATTAAAAATAAAAAGTAATTTTGACCATTGAATCTCTTAAGTGATATGTGTTGCGTTTAACTTTGATTGTGATACGGACACAATACACATGGATGCTGGAAGACAGATTAAGGTGACAAAGGAATTAATTCATGAAATGCTTGGAATACCCATGGGAGATAAAGAAGTGATTGCTCTTCGAGCTACAACGACAGAAGACAAAACAACAACGGATTGGAGAGCTACAACTTCATGGGGAGGGGATAAAGCGCCACGGCCTCATATATCTATAGTTGTTGATCATGTTTGTAATTTGATAACAACGGGTTGGGAGTTCAAAGTTGGATTTTTAGTGGTGTTTTTCAATATTGTGGCTGGGGGTAATAAGGATGGCACAATCAATCAAAGATTCTTACCTACCTTAAGAGATATTGAAGATTTTCAAAACTATGATTGGTGTGGATATGCTTTAGAATGCATTTGGTCAGGAGTTAAGACATGGAAAACAAGTCCAGGAGGTTATTTCGGTGCATCCAAATTTCTTTTGGCGGTACGTTTTTTTAATGCTTCTAAACTTCTTAGTATGTTTAATCTTATTTTTGCTGCATCAATACCTTTTTTCACTGCATCATATATAGATAAAACCTTCCTTATATTAAATGCATCATTTCCTATATTAACTGCATCACTTCCTTTTTTTGTAGCTACTATACTGCAGCTCCACAATCTCACCAACTATAACTGTGGAAAGAACATCACCTGTTTTCAAAGGATGGAACACCGATTTGTTGAAACTAAGAGACAAAGAAGAAATAGATGTTATGAAAGGATTCGGGAAATTTCCAATCTTGGAAGGTTACGAGTTCTTTCCCCCCAAGAAAAAGGTTGACAAGACAAAGAAAAAGAAACAAATTGGAAATACAAGTCAATCAGACGAGGATCTTATACAGTTTAGATCAAAAATAAGTCAGGTAAAAACTAAGTTTCATTTTGCTGCTGTAACATAGGGTGATATGTTTAAATAATTTGACAGTTTTGATATTTTGCGAGTTAACATACCACTTCAGTATGTCTGATAGTAATCTTTCAGTATGTCCCAATCTAAAAATAAAATAGCGAAGATGTAAAAGTTTATGTCTGATAGTAATCTTTCAGTTTTGATATTTCAGTATGTCCCAATCTAAGAATAAAATAGCGAAGATGTAAAAGTGTATGTCTGATAGTAATCTTTCAGTATGTCCTAATCTAAAAATAAAATAGTAATATTTCAGTATGTCTGATAGTAATCTTTCAGTTTTGATATTTTGGGACATGTCCATCTATTCCAATATGTCGGTGTGTTCTTGTATATCTGATAGTAATCTTTCAGTATGTCCCAATCTATAAATAAAATAGCGAAGATGTAAATGTTTATGCACCTGTAGAACAGGTGTTAACATACCACTTCATGGATTTTCTAGTGAAATAAATGAAATTAGCACTTCCTGGATTATCTTGTGTTTGTATTTTAGGTGTTTAGTTTGATGCACCAGGTTGTCCAAATGACAATTAAAACTTCTAAAAAATGTTGCAGGTAGGTAGCTATGATTTTATAGTTATTATGCAAATGACCATTAAAACTTTTAAAAACTGCATCATAGTTATTATTCACTGCATCATAATGTATTTTTTAAAAAATCATGCAGGAAATGAAGGATAGCTTGAATGCCTCACTGTCAACGATTAAGGAAGTGTTTGAAAGTAACAAAACAGAAGCTTAAGATTGCTTTCGAAGAATACCCACATGATGAAGAATTTAAGACGTTTGAAGAAAAAAGTAAATCATTTTTTAAAGACTTGTATGAAGGCGTGTCTGATGGGGCGAATCATAGTACCGAGAATGATAAGAGTGCTGACGCCGTGAAAGCTACTCAGAATGATGGTGCAACTGAAGCTACTCAGAATGATGGTGCAACTGCATTTGATTTGCAAAAATTTGATGTGGCGAATAAGAATGCCGATGCTATGACCAATGTCCAGATTGATGGTGGGAAGACCAATGATAATATATCGCTTAGTTCAATGGAGGAAGGAAATTCTACCCCAAACTCAACACCAGAAATGACGAGAATGACAAGGTCAAATTCCACAATAAATTGGACGACATCAACGGAAGGAGCAGCAGCATCGCCCACTAAAGGAGCAGCAGCATCACCTGCATCACCTGCTAAAAAAAGGAAGTGGGGAACAAGGGGCCAAAAGCGAAAACATCAACCAAAGGAGCAGCAACATCACCTGCATCACCTGCTAAAAAAAAGGAAGTGGGGAACAAGGCGACAAAAGCGGCAACATCAACAAAAGGAGCAGCAACATCATCACCCGCTAAAAAATTGGAAGTGGGGAAAAAGAAATCCCCTAAAAGTAAATAAACGCTAACACTTCTCTTGCTTTTGTATAATATTTATTATCTAGGAACGTATATTTTGAATTCAGCTTTTGAATGTCTGTAATATAACTAGAAGAAAACTTAAAACTCGTATCTCCTATTTTGGGTTTAATGTGAATAGTAATTATGTTCAATGCTACAATTCGGCCGCCTCATAAGGTTTATTTAACTAGTAGTAAACTAAACTATAATGCAGTTAGCATTATAGTCTATACTAGTTAAAGAACATAATGCAAACTGGTTTATAAAGAAAATTTCAATCAAGTATTTTTAAAAAGTTTGATTCTTTATTAACAGATTGTGCAAATCTTGAAATATGTGATGAAATATACAATAAAGATGGAGCTATCGTCATTTATGATGATTCATTCCTTGAATATCAATCGCAAACGCTACTCGTTGATAGTGAGGAATAAGTGTTTCACGCTGACATGGACCCAGAGATGGATACAGAAGTTGGAATTGAAGACAATGAAATGCAAGGTGGAATGAAAACCCTTTTTATCTTGTCTTTTTATCTTGTCGATTAATTCCACTGCATCATAGCATTATAGTCTATAGTAGTTAAAGAACATAATGCAAACTGGTTTATAAAGAAAATTTCAATCAAGTATTTTTAATAAGTTTGATTCTTTATTAACAGATTGTGCAAATCCTGAAATATGCGATGAAATATACAATAAAGATGGATCTATCGTCAATTATGATGATTCATTCCTTGAATATCAATCGCAAACGCTACTCTTTGATAGTGAGGAAGAAGTGTTTCACGCTGACATGGATACAGAAGTTGGAATGGAAGACAATGAAATGCAAGGTGGAATGGAAATCCTGGGAGCAGATAAAAGTAAACTTACAAAAACCCTTTTTATCTTGTCTTTTTATCTTGTCGATTAATTCCACTGCATCATAGTGTTTTATCATAGTAATGCACTAGAGTTTGGGTTCTCATTACAATTCACTGCATGACTAGTTAACAAAACAATATGATGCAGTAAAACTGTATCTATGATGCATTAAAAACAAGTTATACTATTTTCCCAAACAAAAAAATTGTTTAATTTTATTCTTTTTATGTTGTCTATAAATTTCACTGCATCATTGTGTTTTTAGATTAGTAATGCACTGGAGTGTGAACTATCATTAAAGATTAATGCATGACTAGTTACCAAAATACATGATGCAGTTAAATGTAACTATGATGCAGTAACAAACAAGTTTTTCTATTTTTTCAAAAAAACTATTGTTTATTTTGATTGTTTTAATTACAGGTTCTAAAATTTTCAAAGAAGCTAACGTTCCTTCAATTGGAATTGAAGAAATCAACAGTTTAGTGACCAACTTTGACTTACCTTCTATCGAAGAAGTAAACAAACAACTTTTGGAATACTCGGTTATGAAGCTACCTTTCTTAGCTGAAGTCGAAGACAACATGCCAAAAAGTTTCTTATTTGAAGATGCACCAAAATCTCCCCAAATTCAAAAAGTCCAAATTATTAAACCTTTTCATAGTATGAAGTTGAGGTTACCGAAAAACTACACAAGTAATTTAAAAGGAAATACACCATTGAGTGCACAACCTATTGTCGAACAACATGAAAAATATACGGATGTTCAGCTATCAGCCGAAATTCTAACCGAAGCAAAGACTACAAAATTTGATGCTATAAGGGAGAAATTAATGAAAAAGGATGTCGGGAAGTTAGGTGCTAAAGGAAACATAGAGGGAGATATGTTAGCTGAAATTCGTCTAAGACAAGAGATTGGTAAAAGAGGAAGATCTAACAAAGAACAAGCTAAAGAAACAGCCGTGGAAGATGAAAATGTTGGGAAGGAGGTCTCTAAAAAGACACAGGCTAAAAAACAAGTGCCTAAAAATCTTGGTAGAAAGCAAAGTGACACTCAATTGCCAAAAGAGAATGAAAAGAAATCTAAGATAGAAAAAGCTAAGTCGCTACCTGCAAAAAGAAAAAAGGATAGAAGAAAATGAAATATATATGCACGCATCACCCATTAGTTGCATTGCTCCACCGGATGATATTGAAAATGATAAACGTGAAGTAAAGTTGCCTCCTGCTTTAACGTCGCCATTTTATCAACGGAAAATCGTATTGGGGCAACCACTAACTGAAGAGGGGAAAAAATTAGCAGAATACATATGGGGCAATAAGACACCCGAATCGTAAGTTCTAAACTACTACATCATATTAAAAACATCACTTTTCACTGCATCACTTTTCAAATGTTCACTGCATCATATATTTAGATAACTGCATCAATTCCTTATGTCACTGCATCAAGTATTATTATCATAGCATTATTTATAAATGTTCTCTGTATGAATTTTAATTATTTTCTATGCATCAAACATTTTTATCACTACATCACATATTTTTATCAATGCATCACTTCCTTGCTTTAATGCATCAGAGATAGATAACCCATGTTTATATCAAAATGTACAGGGAGTATATTTACCAGACCAAAAAAGGAGTTGGTGTAGAAGGCGTTTTTTTCTTGAGCCTATACCCTGAGATACAAATTACGTCACTCATACTAGACATATGGTCTTTTGTATTAAATCATGAGGAACAACATCGAGACAAGCTTTCGGGCAATGGAAATGTATATTGTGATACGGGGATGCTTGTAAGTAATTCTAATATATAACTTATTTATTTTTGAATTATAAATTTTGTTATCATTAGTAATCATTTGACGTTAACTAAAACAGAATAATTATGTTGTTGAGTCGGGGAAGAATGTGCAAGAAAGGATGAAAGTTTTTTATGAAAATATTCAAAACGTTTTAACTCAAGCAAAACGGAAGAATTTTCTTGACGTCGACTTGGTAAGTATATTTATTATGAGAATTAAATGATTGTATTTGTGAGATTGTTTATAATAAATTTAAATAATTATAATAAATATATACAGGTATTTTTTCCTTGTGTAAAGATGACGAAAGATACTTCGTCAAACCATTTCTATATCATTTGTTTTAATTTGAAGACTGCTGAGATCGACATCATAGACAACATAGATAACGACATTGAGGATATAGAAAAGCAATATGGTGCTTTCCCGTTTGCCCTCGTAAGTCTCATACATAATGCATTATTGTGCTATTTTTCACTGCATCAAAGTATTATATCTCATGAATAGTGCATTACAAATGATATATATGTTTATTTTAAATAGAGGAAAACCCTTTATAAGACTATAACTGGATTTATAACATACTTGATGTTTTATGGTGCTATTTTTACAGTCTTATACCATATGAATAATATTGATAATATTACTGCATCATAGTATTAAAAAAACTGCATTACAATGTCATAACTGTTTATTTAAATTTACACAGATTGATTCCTTTACAAATTACCTAGAGAGACATAGACACCCAAAATACATTGCCATTTTGGTTGCTGAACCTAACATTGTTGATTTTAATTGGAAAACAAAATACAATGGTGTCGATTGCGGGGTATTTGTTATGCGGCATTTGGAAACATATATTGGAAGAGGAAACTTCTTACACAGCTAAAGATGCTTCGTGCAAAGTACATGGCCAAAATCCTTCTAATGGATTTTAACATCAAAAAAGGAAAGTTGTTAAAGGACGCACAAGCATACTTCAAAGCTTATAACGGATGCTGATGTTAGATTTGATAAAGCTTTGTGGAAGAAATTTAGTACTACCGTAAGCAAGACAATTGATGAATAAAGAGCTGCATCAAATTGTCATCGTGAATTGTCATCGTCAATTTCAATACTACCCTAGGAAGACAACTGTTAACTAAAAAGCTTGTTTTATTACTCTTTAATTGAAGTACGCATTGTGTTTTTTACAAACTACTTGTAAACATGAAGATTTTTACATAATTTTATTTACTTGTTAGTGTGTGTTACTATTTGTTGAAATTCAATGATTGTTTTTTTTAACATATGAAATTAAGAAATATATATACTTCACTGCATCAAAATATATCTGTTATGCAAAATTTACTACATCAAAATGCCACTATGTTAAAAAGGTGTAAAACTGCTATCTAAAAAGTAACAGCATCAATATGTGAAAAATAGCTGCATCAAATTGTCATTGAGACTCAAATCTCATTAAACTGAGTAGCATTAGGTGCCCAGACCTTACCCTTTGCATCAGTAATCATAATAAACAAGCCAAATCAGGTCACCATTTCATCAATTGGTTTTCTAGTTCTGTCAGAGAACGATTGCATTGTATATCGGACGACTCATTATTTTCTTATTTTCATCACTCTAGCATTTTACTTAATCTGGTCACGTTTTTGTTCTTAAATAGCTTAATTCTTGTTGATTTCATTTTTAATTTGTGTTTGTGGATTGTTTTACGCTTGGGTATTCAGTTTTTACAAAAAAAAAATTTTAAAAAAAGTTTTACCTAAAAAGACGTGGCCAGGACTCGAACCTGCGCCACTCCTCTCACAACACAACACACATACCGCTCTGCCCTTGGGTCTTTTACTGATATACTTTCAATTCAAACTCTATTTAAGGCGGTTTTGTTCTGATTATTAATAATCTGGTCATGTTTTTTATTTTAAATAGCTTAATTCTTGTTGATTTCATTTTTAATTTGTGTTTGTGGATTGTTTTAAGCCTGGGTATTCAGTTTTTTTTTTTTTTAAAGTTTTACCAAAAAGGACGTGGCCAGGACTCGAACCTGCGCCACTCCTCTCACAACACAACACACATACCGCTTTGCCCTTGGGTCTTTTACTGATATACTTTCAATTCAAACTCTATTTAACACGGTTTTGTTCTGCTTATTAATAATCAATTCGAGATTTATAAGCTCATTTCAAGCTTATTTGTTAAGCAAACGTCAAGCTTTTCATTTTTCCTTTGTTATTCTAGTAGTTTAGGACTTTTTGGTACTAGGTTTTTATTTTTCACGTTTTTCAATTATTTTTTATAATTATTTTAATACCCGTTTTTTTATAAAATAGTTTAAAAATACATTAATTAGGTTTAATAATTTACAAAAATTATTTTTAGGTTTTATATAAATAGATTTAGGTAAAAAATGCCACTATGTAAAAAAGGTGTACTTAAACTGCTATGTAAAAAGTAACTGCATCAATATGAGAAAGTAACTGCATCAATATGCAAAAGTATCTGTCACAATTATTCAAAGTAGGTAAACAAGTATGTAAAAGCAACTTCATCAATATGTAAAAAATAGCTGCATCAATATGTAAAAAGTAGCTGCATCAATATGTAAAAAGTAGCTGCATCAATATGTAAAAAGTAGCTGCATCAAATTGTCATCATCAATTTCGCCTAGATCTGAGACCAGTTCTTGTCGCCGACGCCTCCTGAGATGTTTTCTTGATTTTTTCAAATGGTTGCATTCTTTCGTTTGTACATGTTCTGGAATTATGACCTTCTTTATTCCCGCATTTACTACATGTCCTCCGCTTGTCACTTGATTTAGCTGCTTCTTTTTCAATCTCAGCTTTTGACTTCCACCTCGTATGAACACCGGATCCTTTATTTGAGCTCACGTCTGAATTATTTATAACATTTGAAGTTGAGGTTGGCTCCTTCACACCAAGCATTGCACTAATAATATCTTTCGAGTTAAGTTTTGGAACCGTTGGAACATCGATTTTAGCTTTATTCAACAACTCCATCATTTGCTCCTTATAAATCTTCAACATGCCAATGTCATGAACCAAGCGATTAATCGTAGATTCAAAAATCTCGTACAAATCAAAAACCTCACTTTGCAAAACCGAATCTGACCCACTGACTGTCCTAACTGTAGCGTTGAAAGGCTTAGCATCCATTGACCACCTTTTCTTCAAGTATTTCCGAGGAAACTCTTTCACATTGTTCATTCTCAACACGTAAATAATGTGCCTACAAAGAAGACCATATGACTCGTAGTGTTTACAGCTACATTGAACTTCCATTTCAGATTTACAAAACTCCACCTGCATAACAGTTTTTAAAAATATTAAAATTTAAAAACACACTGCATCAGTGCTAAAAACTTACTGCATTATAGTTATAAACAATATAAGAACACATACCTGATAAACAACAAAGTTATTTTCACCCCTGATTTTGTTCTCAGCTTGCATATCACGGATTGAATATCTCTCACCATTATCAACTTGGGCAACATTTATCGACATGCAATGGGAATAAGAAGCATATATCTCATTTTGAACTTCCAAGAATATAGTTCGAGTATAAAGAGTATTTGCTTCTTTTTCAATCTGAAGATCAGTTTTGAGTTTAGGATTCTTATATCTTGAATCGTGATCGTTCTTACGCTCAATATACCTCTGGTACTCGATAGCCGTCTCATAATGACTAAGAAATTCAACAAGTGTCAAATATTTACTTGTCCATTTACCAAAGAAATGGTTCTCGCTTTCGGACCTAGAGGTGGTACGCATGAGGCCTGCCATAAGCACATCACGCAAGTATGTCGGGATCCAGCTTTCCCATAGGTCAAACATATCTTGTAACCATTTGTTATCACCAAGATGGAAATCCTCAATCATACGTTCCCACTCTGCTTCAAATTCAAAAGGCAAAATCTGATCGGTCCAAACTATATCACATATACGCCGTTTGAAATTTGTGTTTTTGCAGATTGAAGTCCCCACCTGAAAATTCATAAATTTATAAAACTACTGCATTAAAGTATAAATATAGTGCATTAATATGAAAAATTTCCAAACAACTCTAGCTCTAAAAAAATGACTTTAAAAAATACTGCATCACAGTGTAAAGATAGTGCATTAATTTGAAAAAAAACAAATAAACAGTAATAGATACTTTAAGAAACCAAAACAATTTTCCATGTTGATCACTGAGTCGCTTAAAACGTGCACGAGAAACAAAGCCAAAAAAAGGTAAACCAGGACAGTAATGTTTTACAACAGACAAGTGAGAACATACCTTTGTAACCAACTTTTGCATGATATGCCACATACAAAAACGGTGTATAGTATTTGGGAAGTATTCTGGTACTACGATCTTTATAGACGGGTCATGATCGGTAATTACAACTTGTGGATCTGTACCAAACGCCTTTTTGAATTGTTCAAGTAGCCATTGGTAAGCACCAACCGATTCATCAGATAGTACACCCGCAGCGAAGGTTATACAGCGGTTGTGATGATTAATGCCGGTAAAAGGGACGAACACCATCTTGTACCTACATTTTAATATACAAAGAAATAAACTAAAATACTAAATAAAGTTGTAAAACACGATTAAATTTTTTGATAGAGAATTAAGATAGAATATACTTGTTAGAACGAAAAGTAGCATCAAATGAGACGATATCACCGAAAACACCATAGTCCTTAATTGCTTGCTCATCAGCCCAAAAAAGACCAACCAATTTATCGTCAACACCTAAAAAAAAATTAAATAAGAAACTAATAGAAGATAAAATGTTGTATGAACTGCATCAAAGCACAAAAATGAACTACATTACCTGTTTTGTATTCAACATAGAATCCTGGCGAATGCAACTTTTTGCTCTAAAGTTTCTCAACGGCCATCTGTGCATCACGATCACGAAGAAACAAGTTCACTTTCTTCTTCAAATTCTTAAAGTCAACCACTGTAGCTCCAATTTGATCGAAACCACCACACAACTGTTTCAACAATTTAAACCCCGTAGAAGGACCAAAATTAGCATTAGAAGCCTGAAACAGAAAATGTTGCTTTGTGAATCCCAATTCCCGAGAACTCTTCATGAATATCATATCTTTTTCGGCTACCAGAGGATGGTTGTGTCCTTCTATAAGTGTACACTCTATAAAGACCTCCTGGAATCTTCTTAATATGAATTTTAGCCAAACAACCACATCTACTAGAGCCTCGATTCCTTGTCTGTTTTACTTTAACATTCTCATCCATAGTAAAGTCACTAACGTCAGATATAACCTCCTTAGGCTTATTAGCAGCCTCTTTAGGTTCAGGATTGATACCTTCTTTTGAACATACAAACCACTTCAAGCTTGGTGGTTCACCATCTTTAGGTTTATAATGCCCACCCTTTCTAACATCAAACCGGCCCTTTTACCATAATCCTTATAGAAATCATAAGCTTGATCAATAGACACAAACTTAGCACCTTCCAAAGGTACAGCGCCAATATCTTTATCTGGAAACCACGTCCTGTTTCCATCATCATCACAAGTATAATAGCCAACATGATCCTTGACATGAACAATCTCAAAATCTGTATGTTTAAAAACAAAATGAATAGTTAATGCATCAATGATATAAATTAAGTGCATCACAGTATAAACTTCTACACATAACATAATTTAGCCTAAACGTAACCTACACATAATCAACAACTATAAATCCCGTTGGAAACTTTTTTGGAACAGTGGCTTATATCATCAACTATTAAGCCCGCTGCAAGCTCGCTGCAAGCCCGCTGCAAGCTCGCTGCAAGCCCGCTGCAAGCTCGCTGCAAGCCCGCTACAAGCTCGCTGCAAGCTAGCTGCAAGCCTGCTGCAAACTCGCTGCAAGCACGCTGCAAGTTCTAAGTATTATTGCATTTTACTAACAAAATAAGCAAATCTTAAGGGGTATTGGACCCTTTGTGTGACCTTATTCCGTTTGGATTATGCCGGCTTGTGATAGGATTCTAATTCTAGATAGGACGGTGGAGTTGTATATAGTTTTAGAATAATCTTATAAGAGGGAAATGCGGTCCAAAAATGTAGATATCCATAGAGTACCCAATTACGAGCTTAAGCTTTCTGATGAGGCCTGCTATGTTTGTGCTGTTTGTTGCAGACTGATTTGAGGATGGAATGTAGTCAATGGCTGGTGAAGCTAATAAAATTAGTAATACGATACTATAGTGAAGCATATTCGTCACTATACATGATAGGGGATGTCAATAGTATTGGTATATCCTTCCTAGTTGTATGGGTGAATTTAGGTGAACATGTGGCTCTGTGCTTCCTAGTACTGCATTTGATTTGTATAGTGGTTGTCTTGTAATCTGTATAAGCGTATAGGTCTGAATGACATCTTATAGAGGTGTGTGGGGAATATCCAAATCCTTTATATTGATGTGTGTAAATATTATATGTTTTGGAGCAATATACGTTTACCAAAAAAAAACTATATCCATGGTGGGACTTGGTATATAGTTGCAAACTGAGCGACTTATATTCCTAAATGTTCTCATAATCCTTACACCAAAACCCAAAGCAAACTTATCCGTATAGGTGCACTACTACTCCAATTCAGTACACATATGAGTTCTAATACCCCAAAAGGCCAAAACCAAATCGCTCAATAAATCACACTGTCATTTAAGAAGATATATCAGTACTTCAGTAGGCAGAAAGATACAACTTATATGTAAACGGTGAAATACAAACGGATACAAGACTACATGTTACAAAAATAGTCCCTTAGAGTTTTAACAATATATTCAATGTTCCTCTAGAGGTATAATCTTATTAGCAATCGATATCATTATTAACAAATCCATGAATATGCAACTAATACTCCCGACGTAAACTATAAGGCACTAAATTAGGCCCAAATCACGGCCTTAAACCTCCAAATCAACAAATCCCATTTATATTTATACCAGAGCTCACAGTTGACACCATATAAAAGTCCTAGGTACACCATTTATATTTTCACAACCAAAGATTTTGTGAAAATGTGAAGATATATATGATATAGAGGCAATTGACATGCCCATGCTCTAAATTCCAAACAGACTACATCGTCTAACTGTCCATTAAAACCTATCAAGATAAATCAACAAGTCTTCACATTAACAACTGCATTTCCTATACCAATCCTGCTACTTATGTCATTCCAATTAAGAACAAAGTATAATAAACAAAATAAATCGGCCTTTATTATTGTTTAAGCTCTTACACCAAATCACATATCCTTGTTGAAGATAGTTCTATGATACAACTGCAGCTCCATCGCTGTAGCAGACCATAGAAGCATCATCCAAGAGAACTACGCTTCTGGCTATAAAGACCTACCATGCCCATATATGGACACATTAACCATCTATATATCGGACATCATTCTCAAATTCAGAGCCCACCATCCCTATGACTCCCTATCACCATATTCCCAGTGCGTTAGTCACCAAAACTCAAAAAACCTGGCGACTCGTAATCCTTACTTTCCTAAAGTCCTCATAATCCTCACACAAAAACCAAAGCAAACTCATCCGTATAAGTGTAAAATTACAATTTAGTGCACATACGATTTCTAATGTCCCTAAAGTCCAAAACTAAATAATGCTATGTAGGCGTCGCAAGGGACATTGTAAAGCTAAGAAAACCC